>JAHRHZ010000056.1:26649791-26663271 GCA_024137785.1 Ginglymostoma cirratum | reverse complement strand
CAAAGGGGGTGGCCATGGGTACCCCCATGGGCCCAAGCTATGCCTGCCTCTTTGCAGGCTATGTGGAACAATCCCTCTTCCGTGCCTACACTGGCCCTAAACCCCACCTCTTCCTCCGTTACATTGATGACTGTATCGGCGCCGCCTCGTGCTCCCACGAGGAGCTCGAACAGTTCATCCACTTCACCAACACCTTCCACCCCAACCTGAAGTTCACCTGGACCATCTCTAACACCTCTCTTTCCTTCCTGGACCTCTCTGTCTCCATCTCGGGTAACCACCTAGAAACCGATATCCATTTCAAGCCCACCGACTCCCACAGCTACCTAGAATACACCTCCTCCCACCCACCTTCCTGCAAAAATGCCATCCCCTATTCCCAATTCCTTCGCCTCCGCCGCATCTGCTCCCAGGATGAGACATTCCACTCCCGCACATCTCAGATGTCCTCATTCTTCAAGGACCACAACTTCCCCCACGCAGTGGTCAAGAACGCCCTCGACCGTGTCTCCCGCATTTCCCGCAACTCATCCCTCACACTCTGTCCCCGCAATAACAACCAAAAAAGAATCCCCCTCGTCCTCATGTACCACCCCACCAACCTCCGGATCCAACGCATCATCCTCCGACACTTCTGCCATCTGCAATCCGACCCGACCACCAAAGACATTTTTCCCTCCCCACCCTTATCTGCTTTCTGGAGGGACCACTCTCTCCGTGACTCCCTTGTCCGCTCCACACTCCCCTCCAGCCCCACCACACCCAGCACTTTTCCCTGCAACCGCAGGAAGTGCTACACCTGCCCCCACACCACCTCCCTCACCCCAAACCCAGGCCCCAAGAAGACTTTCCACATCAAGCAGATGTTCACCTGCACATCTGCCAATGTGGTATACTGCATCCGCTGTTCCCGTTGTGGCTTCCTCTACATCGGGGAAACCAAGCGGAGGCTTGGGGACAGCTTTGCAGAACACCTGCGCTCAGTTCGCAACAAACAACTGCACCTCCCAGTCGCGAACCATTTCAACTCCCCCTCCCATTCCTCAGATGACATGTCCATCCTGGGCCTCCTGCAATGCCACAGTGATGCCACCCGAAGGCTGCAGGAACAGCAAATCATATTCAGCCTGGGAACCCTGCAGTCCAATGATATCAATATGGATTTCACAAGCTTCAAAATCTCCCCTCCCCCAACCGCATCCCAAAACCAGCCCAGCTCGTCCCCCTCTCCCTAACCTGTCCTTCCTCCCACCTATCCCCTCCTCCCACCTCAAGCTGCACCCCCATCTCCTATCTACGAACATCATCCCACCCCACCCCCTTGACCTGTCCGTCCTCCCTGGACTGACCTATCTCCTCCCTACCTCCCTACCTACACTCACCTTTACTGGCTCCATCCCTGCCTCTTTGACTTGTCTGTCTCCTCTGCACCTATCCTCTCCTCTATCCATCTTCTATCCGCCTCCCCCTCTCTCCCTATTTATTTCAGAACCCTCCTTCCCTCCCCTATTTCTGATGAAGGGTCTAGGCCCGAAACGTCAAGCTTTCCTGCTTCTATGATGCTGCTTGGCCTGCTGTGTTCATCCAGCTCCACACCGTGTTATCTCGGATTCTCCAGCATCTGCAGTACCTATTAGCTCTATGCCATATGCCTTGTTGACCACCGGCTCCACCTGTGTTGCCACTTTCAGTGACCTGTGTACCTGTACACCCAGATCCCTCTGCCTATCAGTACTGTTAAGGGTTCTGCTATTTACTGTATATTTTCCATCAGAATTAGACCTTCCAAACTGCATTACCTCACATTTTTCCAGATTAAACTCCATCCGCTATCTCTCTGCCCAAGTCACTAACCGATCTATATCCAGCTGTATCCTTTGAAGGTCCTCATCACTATCCGCAATCCCACCAACCTTCATGTCATCCGCAAACTTAGTGATCAGACCAGTTACATTTTCCTCCAAATCATTTACATATATTACAAACAGCAAAGGTCCCAATACTGATCCCTGAGGAACGCCACTAGTCACAACCCTCCATTCAGAAACACACCCTTCCACTGCTACCCTCTGTCTTCTAAGACCGAGCCAGTTTTTTATCCATCTTGCAAGCTCAACTCTGACCCCGTACAACTTTACCTTCTGTATCAGCCTGCCACGAGGGACATTGTCAAAGGCCCTACTGAAGTCCATGTCGTTGACATCTACTGCACTACCCTCATCAACCATCTTCATCACTTCCTCAAAATAACTCAACCAAGTTAATGAGACATGACCTCCCCTTCACAAAACCATTTTGCCTCTCGCTAATATTTCCACTTATTTCCAAGTGGGAGTAAATTCTGTGTTGAAGAATCCACTCCAACAACTTCCCTACCACTGATGTAAGGCTCACCAGCCTGTAATTAGCTGGATTATCCTTGCCACCCTTCTTAAATAAAGGAACAACATTGGCTATTCTCCAAACCTCTGGGACCTTCCCTGTAGCCAGTGAGGATACAAAGTTTTCTCTCAAGGCCCCAGCAAATCCCTCCCTTGACACTGTCAGTATTCTAGGCTATATCCCATCTGATCCTGGGGACTTGTCTACGTTAAAATTTTTCAAGACCCCCCAACACATCCTCCCTTTTGATCTCAACATGACCCAAACTATCTACACACCCTTCCCCAGACTCATCATCCACCAAGTCCTTCTCCGTGTTGAATACTGACACAAAGTACTCATTTAATACCTAACCCATTTCCTCTGGCTTCACACATAAATTCACTTCCCTGTCCTTAAGTGGGCCAACCCTCTCCCTGGCTACCCTGTTGCTCTTTATATATGCATGAAAAGCCTTGGGATTTTCCTTAATCCTGTTGACCAATGACTTTTCATGACCTCTTTTAGCCCTCCTGCCTCCTTGCTTAAGTTTCTTTCGACTTTCCTTGTATTCCACCCTTGCTTCGTGTGTTCCCAGCCTCCTAGCCTTGATAAATGCTTTCTTTTTGATTAGGCTCACAATATCTCTCATTATCCAAGGTTCCCTAAACTTTCCATACTTATCCTTCATCCTTACAGGAATGTGCTGGCCCTGAGTTCCCAGCAACTTATACTTGAAAGTCTTCCACATACCCATATGTTGATTTGCCCTCAAACATCTGCCTCCAATCTACATTCTTCAATTCCTGCCTAATATTGTTTTAATTAGCCTTCCCCCAATTTAGCACCATCACCTGACAACTACACTTATCTTTATCCCTCAGTACCTTAAAGCTTACTGAATTGTGATCACTGTTTCCAAGCTTCTCCCCTACTGAGACGTCGACCACCTGGTCAGGCTGATTCCCAAATACTAGGTCCAGTCCGCCCTCTTTCCTACTTGGACTATCTACATACTGTTTCAAGATGCCCTCCTGGATGCTCCTTATAAACTCTGTTCCATCTGTGCCCCAAGCACGAAGTGAGTCCCAGTAATTATATGGGAATTTAAAATCACCCATGTCCTGAAAGTGTTGTGGCTCAGGTCAATGTAGCACAGCCAGCAGCTCAGTGAAGTGGCCATTATTAAAGTGTGACGGGGAGTGTAAACAGACTATTCTGCTGTCTGGGTTGCACAGCCTAATATCCACATTCGCATCCTCTTTTCAGTGGACTGAAGAGACAGGAATGTCCAACAGAAGATGAGTCGTGTTCTCCGACACAAAGCCACTTCCAAGCGAACATGCTCTGTTACAGGTCACGATCTCAGTACAGTCACTATACAGTGCCTCACAGCAGACCTCCCTCAGTAAAGCCCCATTTCTCATTACTGCTGTGTCCCATGCATTAAGCATTAACTACTGGCTAATGACAGGACTAACTGGAATCCCTGTGTAACTAATTGCATGTAGGTTAGCAGGTTAAAACTAATATAGTGGGGCCTTGTGACACATTGGTATTGTCCCTAACTTTTGGGCTAATATCTCAGTTCCACCTGAGATGGAGATGTGCCAAACAGATTGATTAAAATAAAAACAAGTGATAGCCAGCGATGATCTCAAAGATAAAAACCAGGAGCAGGGGTAGGCCATTGATCCTTTGAACCTGCTCTGCCATTGAATATGATCCTTTATCTCAATGCCATATTCCCACTTTCTCTCCACTCCCTTGATGCCTTTAAAACCTGAAAATGTATCTGTCTCTTTCAAATACATGAGCAAGCAATCGTCTGGACTCTTGCCCTTTGCTGAAAAGAATGCTGCCAATCGCTCAGACTTTACTGTCCCCAATGCTCATTTTTGCTCCTTCCCCACTTGAATGGCCTCCTGTACCACAACACTACAGTCAGTTAGCTCATCCTCACTCCAAACATACTGAAAGAATGTCAACTTTGTCGTTGATTTGAAAACAAATGTTGCTGCATTCCTGCCCTCTGGAGTGCCCTTACCGGTTTAACTTGTAGTCACACCTCCCTTTCCATTTCCAATGATCAAATCAGAAGACCTTTCCCCAGCCCCACCCCTCTTTCCCTATTTATTTCCCAGCTCCCTCCCCATTTCTGAAGGAGCGTCCTGATCTGAAATGTTGACTTTCCTGTTTCTCTGATGCTGCCTGACCTGCTGTTGTCTTTGACTCCAGTATCAGCAGTTCTTGCTATCTCCATTGTAAGGGATATGATTAAACTATTCAGGTAATACTCCCCCTCCCTGATGCAGCACAGTCTCTGCGGTCTCCAGTTCGTAAACTCTGAGCTGAATCTGCAAAAACGTACTGTGGACGTGCTTGCCCTAGAATATACTGATACACATATACTCAGTACTGTGACCTCAAACTTCTCTGTGTGCTCGTTAGTGAAATATAAGGACAATGAGCAGAGTGGGAGTGTTTTCTGATTGCTGCAAGGGCCTTAGTCAATTGGAGGTGATAGATGTTTGTTCAGTAAACATACCTGTGAGCTCCATTTACCTGCTTTGTGTGCACAAAAGTTGTTTCCTATCAAACCAGCACATGACTTATAGAAGTTTATAAAATTATGAGGTGCAACAAAACTAGAGGGGGTAGATTTAAGGTGAAAGGGGAAAGATTTAGAAAGGACCTGAGGGGCAACGTTTTCATGCAGAGAGTGGTCCATGAATGGAACAAGCATCTGGATGGATATATGAATAGGAAGCGTTTAGAGCTATATGCACTTAATGCTGGCAAATGGGACCAAGTTGTTTGGCGTGGATGAGTTGGACGGAAGGGTCTGTCTCTGTGCTGTTTGACTCTATGTGAGTACGGTGGTGTCGTTGCTATGACTGGTATTTGGGAAACGTACACAGAGCTTTTCCTGAGTAAAACTAACCTTGAATGGACAGTCAGAGAGAATTGAATTTTGTTGAATTAGCTCAAAGGGGATGTTGAGCTGAGAAATGGGAAACCTCAGCAAATACCTTTTACACATTCAGGCCCACTGCTAGATATGTATCCCATCCTTTTCAAGGCTTGCAGAACTTGTCTCATTCGTTTATTGAGTCATTATTTTGTTTCATGAGTAGCACATACCTCCCTGGCTCAAAGATGTAGGTTCAAGATGTAGGTTCAAGCCCCTGTCTGGAGACATGAGGACAGAATCTAGACTCAGATCCCAGTACAGTCCTAAGGGAGGGCTGGGCTGGCAGTGGTGTTGTCTTTTAGCTCAGTTCTTAAATGAGGCCTTGTCTTCTTTCTCAGGAGAATATAAAACATCCCATGGCATTATTATGAAGAGGAGCAGATACTTTTAATAAACCTGATCATAAGACTATAAGAAATAGGAATTGCAGTAGGCCATTCAACCCCTCGAGCTTGGTCTGCCATTCAATAGGATCATGGTTGATCCAACATTGCCATTGTCTTCTTTCCTGTGTTTTCCCTGTAACCCTTGATTCCCTGGCTGATCAAGAACGTATCTCAGCCTTAAATATACACAAGTACTTTGCCCGAGCAGCTCTCTGCTCCCTGCACCGTCCAAAAACTCATAACCCTCACAGAAGAAATTCATCTTCATCTCAGTCTTAATTTGGTGCCCCTTTTCTGAAACTATTCCCTCTAATTCTAGAACCTCCCATGAGGGGAAACATCCTCTCAGCATTTACCCTGTGAAGTCTTTATGAATCCTATATGTTTCAAGGAGACCACTGTTCATTCTTCTAAACTCCAGTGAGTAGAGTCCCAACCTATTTAACCTTTGCTCATAAGACGGTCCCTCCATACAGGGATCATCCTAATGATTTGATTTGATTTACTTTTCATCCTGTGTATTTACTACAAATACGGTGAAAAGTGTTCCTTAGTGTCACCACTCTCCGGTGCCATCTGAAAGCACAGAAAATAAACCAAAACCAAGAATATATACCCAGAAAAATAAAACACAATAAATTTCATCTTATGCTCTTATCTCAATGAAATTATATGGTCTTTAGAACAGCTCCCGCTTCTGGCTCAACCATGGGCCTGGATCTGGTCTCCTACACCCCAATGCCTCAAGGCCCTGCCGCTAAACCCACGCCACCGCTGTAACCACACCACTGCTGGAACAGAGTGGCCACGCTCCAACGCCATCTTGCACCCACTGACGCCGCCGCCATTAACCATGCCACTGCCGGAACAGAGTGGCCACACTCCAGCGCCATCTCACACACACTAACGCCACTGCCATTATGTGTTGACACTTGGCCATGCAACTGCTGCCAGTGCCACAGCTGGGACCAAACCCACAGCCATCACCGCCTCTGCCAACAGGTGCCCGGGCCCAGCAGGAAACCTAGTGCCTTGACACAGCCTGCGGTTCTGGGCCAGGCATGAAGCCTAGTACTTGCCCGTCGCTTGGCGGGAGACGTCAGGATGGCGTGGAGCTGCATCTGCCTCGTCCTGGCATTGCGACCGCCAGCACCGGATGCCTCCCCTTCACCAGTTACTCGGCCTCGCCACTCCCCGGGCCTGTACCACCATCAACGTTCACCAGGCCGCACAGGGCCTGCACACACTGATCTCGCTGCTGATGGCACTGCAGCTAAGACAAAAAGGTAGGAGAAAAGTCTTTAAAGAAAAATAAAACTAAATGTTAATAGAAAATGAAAGAAAATAAAAGAAAAGCAGATAGAAATGGGGCTCAGTAGCCCAAAAGCTGCAACTTTGCTGCTGCTATCTTGAATAATCAGGTGTCAATAAAAAATAAAAAATGAACCGTCTCTGAACCGCCTCCAATGAAATATTATCTCTGCTTAAATAAGGCGACCAAAACTGCTCACAATACTCGAGATGTGGTCACACCAGCATCTTGCACAGTTGCAATAAGACTTCCCAGCTCTTACACTCCAACTCCCTTGAAATAAAGTGCCAACATTCCATTAGCCTTCCTGATTACCTGCTGCTCCTATGGGCTACCTTTCAGTGTTTCATGCATAAATCCGCTCCTCCAACCACGCAAGTCCCTTTGCGTTGCAGCTTTCTGCAGTTTTTCTCCATTAAATAATATTCTGACTTTTGTTCTTCCTTCCAAAAAGAATACTTTCACATTTTCCCACTTGCAAAAAGAATACTTTTACATTTTCCCACTTGCAAACTTTTTGCAGTTACTTTACCTTTCAATATTTCCTCATTGAATTGCTACAGTGCAGAAAAAGGCCATTCAGCCCATCAAGTCCACACAGACCCATTGAAGAGTATCCTACCCAGATTCAGCCCCCCTACCCTATAATCCTGCACGTTCCATTGTCAATCCATCTAACCCCTACATCTTTAGACTGTAGGAGGAAACCCACACAGACACATACCAACTCCACACAGACAGTCCCCCAAGGGTGGAATTGAATCCCAGGTCCCTGGCATTGTGAGTCTGTAGAGCTAACCACTGAGCCACCATTTGTCTGTAAATTGTATTCCTCTTGCAACCTGCTTTTCCACCTATTTTGTATCGTCTGCAAATTTGTCGACAGTACATTCACGTCCTTCCTCCAAGTCTTCAGATATATTGTGAATAGTTGCAGTTCCAGCCCTGATCCCTGCGGAAAGCCACTGGTCCCAACCTGGAAAGAAACCCTCATGCCCACTCACTGTTTCCTGGGTATTAGCCAATTCTCTATCCAAGTTAATGCACTGCCTCTGATACGTTGGGTCTTATCTTTTGACCTTTTGTGTGGTACCTTATCGAATGTCTTATGGAAGTCCAAATACAACATATCTACTGTTTCCCTTCTATCCACTCTGTCAGACACAATTTCCCTTTCATGAAGCTATTCTGACTCTGCTTAATTAGATTATGATTTTCCCAACGTTCTGCTTTACTTCCTTAGTAACTGATTCCAATACTTTTCCAACAATAGATTTTAAGCTAATTAGCTTGTAGTTGCCTGCTTTTTAACCTCCTTCGGAGCCCCTTGGAATAGGGGTATCACCTTGGCAGTTTTCCTATCCTCTGGTACTTCTTCAGAATCCATGGAATTGTTTTTGGAAAATTAAACCAATGCATCCATTATCTCCATACCTACCTTTTTTTGGGATCCTTGGATCCTAGGTTCAGACCCATGGCCCACCTGGGGAAGGATGGGCTTGGACGTCTTGGCCCAGAGGTAGGGACACTACCACTACATCATGAGTGCCTCTAGTGTTCTGATCTCAATCAACATTGATAAAGCAGATTATCTGGAGACCATCACATTGCTGTTTTGTGGGAGCTTGCTTTGTACATATTGGTGCTGTGTTTTAAATAAAATAACATAGTATAAACATCTCATTACTCAGGAATCATTGAGATTTTCCAAGGTGAGTAAAGATGCCCTGTAAGTGGCTTTTATTCCAGGTTGGGGTAGGGTTAAGGACAGTGAAGTGGGGGAGGGAGGGGTGTGGGTTATCCAGCAGCTCCCCAGAAAAGTCCTTCTTTTCTGCTCTTGACCTACCTCAGTGAAGTTAATGTCAGGTTTGACCTGGTGAATCTGTGAATCTGTCTGAGACTGTCCCAATCCCAATTTACCATCACCTCTTTTACTGACTTCACAAGGAACTTAAAACCTTTGGTTCAAGTGATAGAAGTTGCCCCATGGCAGTTTTTCCTAAAATGTGAGGTTTAACAAACTAAGCAGGTAGCAAGACCAGCACCACAAATCCTGTGTTCTGAAGGGAAGGTGTCCCTATGGATGAATAGCTTCCCAGAATGAGCTGTATAAGTGTGGGGCCCGTGATCAGTCTTCAAGATTGGTGACGTCAGTAGGACTCCTAAAGCAAATCATGTTTGAGGAATTCACACTGACTAATAGAGCATTGTTGGGTGACACCAAGCTGTCATGGATGTGAAGGTTTTTATGTTGTAAATTAAGATCATTCACAATATATTGAGGTCCCTAAGAGTGGAACATGGTGTATAGAGAAAAGTATTACAGCCGAGATTTTCCATGGGCTAGACAGCTGTTATTCCGCAGTGTGGATGGGAAATGCTCATGGGGACACTACAGAATCCCCTTTGCAGGGCACTCTGAAGGGGACAGGATGGGCTGAATGGCCTGCTTTTTTTTCTCTTGTATTCATTCACAGGATGTCGCTGGCCAGGCCAGTATTTATGGCCCATCCCTAATTTCTCAGAGGGCCATTGGGAGTCAACCACATTGCTGAGGGTCTGGAGTCACATGTAGGTCAGACTGGGTGTGGATGGCAGATCTAAATACATTAGTAAACCAGAAGGGTTTTCCCTGACAATCAATAATGGTTTCATGATCGTTATTAGACTCTTAATGCCAGATTATTTTCTAATATATTGAATTCAGATTTGAATCTGGGAGCCCAGAACGTTATCTTAGTTTCTGGATTAATGGTGATAAAACCATTAAGCCACTTTCCCTGCTTGGAACCTTCTGAAAGTTTCCATTTAGATGATTAAATACATCAATCTAATTCCTAAGTAACTTTTCAACTGACCCCATGCTTACCTGACATACCCTGAACTGCACTTGTCCCAGGCCATTTACATCCTCCAGACCCTAACCTGACACAACACCCTCTGCTCTCAGCCTGTCACCACCACTTCCCTCTCTCCAGACCAAAACCACTCCCTTTGCCCCATACCTGTAAACACAGCCCCTGCACTTGACCTGTCACCACCCACTTCCCCCACTCCAGCCCAAAACCGCTTCCTTTGCCCCATACCTGTAACCCTAGCCCCTGCTCCAAACCTGTTAAACCCCCTTCCCCCGCTCCAGCACAAAACCACTCCCTCTGCTCCACACCTATAAACCCAGCCCCTGCTCCAAACCGACACTACACCTTTTCCCCACTCTTCACTCCGCAGGACATACATCCCCACTTCCTCTGCTCTGTGTACCCCTGTTCCTGGACCTACAACGCCCCTCCCCTATGATCTGACTTGATTCCTCCGACATGGGGTTCCCCAGTACCCAACACCACCCGCCCAATATCTCACAGCCACCCCAAACTGCCTGAAACACTTCCTCGCTTACCTGACCCACATGCCACCTTGCACTCTTCCACCTGTCGTCCCACATCCTACACACTTGGCATGTTATCCCACCTGGCACCCTACTTACCCAGCACCTACCCCACCCCAACACAGCCATCTGGCACGCTACCTTCATAGCACCCTAGCCTCACACCTACCTTTTGCACTTACTGTTTGACAGGAAGTATCAGAGTGGCTGTCTGTCATTCAGGACCTTTACGTGTCGGATCACAGCTAAGAGGCCTAGCTTGACCTCCACTAATGGTTCTGTGTTATGGGGTATCTGTCAGAATGGAATAATGGCTCCACACTTATGAAGGAGACCTGATCAGAACCGCCTCTCTCAGAAATGTCCTTCTCTTCCTTTCACTAAGCCCTCTCTGTTTGAGATTTCCACGTGTCTGCAAATCCAGAAACAGATCCCTTGCACCATTTGATACCACAGTAACAACAAATGACATGGGAACGACACCAACTGGTGAAGGAATATAATGTAGATGAATAGCCAACAACAACACTTTTACCATTAAAAGACCAGCACAATTTGAAGAGGATGTATGGAATGTATAGGCAGAGACTGATGACAATATTGATTTGCTAATGCATGAGAACACTTGTGTGTCCGTTGGGTAACTTGTGTAACTTAAAATGTACACAATAAAACATGCACGTTTTTTTAAATTCTACCAGACTGATGTTGGGACTGAAATGCAATCATGTACAAATGTCCTTCCTGGTCTGCTGTAGTCATGAGACATCAGCCATGGGGTACAGACTGCAGGCAGCCATCTTATAGTCACTTTGATAAAGAACACAGACCCGCTGCCGACAGAGTTCAGAGCATTCCCTGCTTAAATATGGAGAAGAAAGTTTCAGCAAATTCAGATAAATCTTCAAATTTTATCATTTCTGTTTCAGCAAGTTGATTTCTCTCAGGCCCTGTCTTGCCCACCTCTTGGATCACCAGGTTCTAGCCTGGCCTCATTTAACTTTGTAGGCTTATCATTAATCCCCTTAGTATTTACAGGCTCCCTATTGGCCCTTTCTACTTTTGGTGTTTGGGTTCTGGCCTCTTTTTTTTAAAACTCATCAGGTTAATTTCTATTCTTTCTGAACTCTGTGGACACTAACCAGGCCCTTGATTTTGTATTGTATTACTTTAGCCTTTTTGACCCTTACGTTCATCTGTAGGACCTCTGAACCTGGATTATTCAGAACTTCTGGCCGGTTTTACCATCGATAACAAAGTCCATCCCTGAATAAAAGTCAGGGTTACAGTCACAGCCACCATTTCTAGCCCGGAAATGAGCTCTCTCCCGAAGTAAATTTTTACTGGCAGTACTTCTATAGCCTCTCCTGTGAGTCCCCTGATTAGCACATGGAAATCTGTTTGGGTTGGGGCGGCACGGTGGCTCAGTGGTTAGCACTGCTATCTCACAGCACCTGGGTTTGAATCCGCCCTCAGGTGACTGTCTGTGTGCAATTTGCACATTCTCCCCGTGTCTGTGTGGGTTTCCTCCCACAGTCCAAAGATGTGCAAGTTGTGCGGGTTGGCCATGCTAAATTGCCCATTGTGTCCAGGAATGTGTAGGCTAGGTGGGTTGGACGTGAGAAATGCAGGGTTATGGGGATAGCATAGGGGATTGGGTCTGGCAGTAAATGATTTTTTGGAGGGTTTGTGTGGATTTGATGGGCCGAATGGCTTGCTTCCCCACTGTAAGAATTCTATGGTCTGGTGTGGGAAATCTTCAATATTGTCCTTACTGTAAGCATCAGGATGCAATCTCTTTGAAAATGCTAATCTTTTTCAATTTGTTAGGAACATTTTGGACCACTTTATCCCTAAATGCAAAATCCTGCAGTGTTTGCACAGAGTATTACAAATTTCCTAACCACAGGTACTGGTTAGTTAGCACTGCTATCTGTGGCTGTGTCAGAGTGACAGCTATCTAATTGATATGTCCAGGCTTTATGAGAGCAGACAGACACAGTGGCTATGGATTTCCTTCTCTGCTGTTTAAGAGCTATAGATTGACTTGTCCCGTTTTTTCCTACTCCTCCTTTTCCTGCAATCTCCTCTGTCTTTTCTGTCTGCAGTAATAACATGAGCAGGCTGATGAGGGTTAGTTACCATGCCAGTGGAAACAAAGGAACATTAAGGGGCTGTTTGCATCATGTCTGGGTCTGGTGCAGGCTTTACCAGAACTTTCTTCACTCCAGGTGATCTGACGTTGTGGATGGTACAGGTTAGCATTTAACCCCGTATGCTCCACTATCTCCCTTGTCTCTCTCCCTTTTATTCACATAAACTACCTGACCCAGGCACATGTAGTTCAGAGGCTTGTGTTTGTGGTCACCAGACATAACTGCTGCAGCAGTCCCTGAGGTAACTCTTTGTTCCTCTTGATGCATTTGACCTCCTCTCAGAGTACCAATTCCCTTATTTCTTTATTAGTATGTTCTACTTTTAAAGCACAGACTCACCATTTGCTTGTCCTCTTGATTTCTGTGTTTATTGCAGGAGTTTTGGAATTGTAGACAATAGATCACTGAGGCTTGCTCACAAGCACTAGGAAATGCGGTTTTGCTCTCTTTGTAATTGGCCGTCACTTCAGAGAATGGCATAGAATGAACTTCTTGGTCCTTCTGGTTGACTGACCCTGCACCTCAAGCTTCACAATCCTGCTAGCCAATGTAACCAATTTTCCATGCCCTCAAAAGCCGTAAGGAAAGACTCCAAATCTCCCTCCTCAAACTTGTCAATTAATTCAAGATTTTAAGGTTTCAAAATCTGTTCTGGTCTACCACAATTTGCTTCTGCCTCCAGGGAGAGCTATATTTTCCCCCAGGTTCTTGCAACTGTCTTAGGTCTCTAAACCGCTGCACTCTCAGTACCGTCTCTAACCTTTGACCTTTCTTGGGCCTAATTGTCTCACTCTCTCTTTTTTCCTGAAACTCTGGCTCTAATTTTAACCTTTCTAGCTGTAATTCGACCAGAGTAACCTGGTCTGGTTCTGAGATAACAAGGTGTAGAGCTGGATGAACACAGAA
>JAHRHZ010000056.1:26621631-26649391 GCA_024137785.1 Ginglymostoma cirratum | reverse complement strand
CTCCCCAAGACCTGCTGAGTTTCTCCAGCATTCTCTATCTTTATTGCTGCAGATTCTCATTTGGTTTCAACAATTTTGGCTCTGTGTTCCTTTTTCCTTTGACTTCCAATTTCTATAAATTGGATTTGGCTCATTTGTTGCGGATTTAATGCAACCCCGCCTGCGATAGGGGTAGGGTTAGGGACTAGGCCCGAAACGTCAAGCTTTCCTGCTCCTCTGATGCTGCTCGGCCTGCTGTGTTCATCCAGCTCTACACCTTGTTATCTCAGATTCTCCAGCATCTGCAGTTCCTACTATCTCTGAAACAATTTTGACCCCTCTGCGAAGCCCCATTTCTGAAGAAGTGTCTAGGCCCAAAACATCAGCTTTCCTGCTCCTCTGATGCTGCTCGGCGTGCTGTGTTCATCCAGCTCTACACCTCGTTATCTCGCCTGTTACAGTCGGTTTTTAGGTGTTTCCTCCAAGTTGCTGGTGATTAATGGGTTTGTCTGTGGATTTTCACCCTGCAACTGAGTGATTTGATTTAAATAACTGAGCACAAAATCTTCATAAAAGGAGACATCTGTTGTTATTACGAAAAATGTCTATATCACTCAGACACAAAAGCATGAAAGGTAGTTGCAGATGAAGATAAAAGTTCAGTCTCTATTGTTTGATGTCGACCTGTGGTTTCAAGGTCAAAGTGTCAAGTTGTCAAAAGCAAAGGCTTTGGAAGCACAGTCATCATGGTATCTTCCACAGGTGATCTGCTGAAGGTTGTTTCCTCACTTAATTGTTGGTGCAATGAGGGAGGGGAGAGTGTTGTTCCTTTAATGGGTCTGTAGGTGTAACCCTTTTACAGTCTGATGGACAGCAGTGCATTAGTGGGCTTGTTAGACCTCCTCTCTAAAGCATTTCTAATTCAAGACTGAGGTGGAGCAGCAGTGCAGATTACGGGCTCCTGCCCAGAGTTTATCTGCTCTGTCTGCTTGTACATTGTTTTTTACTCCTTTCACTACGCTTTTTCTTTTCATATGCTAATCTACTTACCTTCTGTGGAGAGCAGGGGTTTGTGCAGGGTGGAGGAAATCAAGCCAGCATGGCAGCGAGAGATGTTCCCCCCAACATCTGTGGTGGCAGCGAGAGCAGGCAGCATGAGGTATCCCAGCATCTGCGGGAGACAGCGGGCATGGGGGAGAGGGAGGCAGGGCGGGGAGAGGGAGCCCAGTGCGGAAGAGGGCAAGTCCTTGTGGGGATTGCAAGACCAGGTTGGCTAAGCACTTAAGAAGGACTCTAATGTTAAACTTGTAAATTCATTTCTTTATTTTTCTACTTTATAAGGACTGTAATGTTGAACTTTTAACTTTCATTACTTTGTACCTAATATTTTGTACCTAGGTACCTTTCTATCTAAGAGGGCACTAGGAATGACAACATTGTACACTTTTCACTGTACTCCTGTATCCCTGTGCTCAATCACATGTGACAATAAATTCTAATCTTAAATTTGATTTCTCCTTGATGTCAACAGTGTCTCTGTGCTGTTTTGATAATGTCCTTCCCATGATGTTTTCCCACTTTCTGGCAGTCTTCCTGACTTTTCTATGTTCTTGGCAAGCTAGTACAGATGGATGCTATGTCGTGTGACTTGGACAAACTGCCAAATAAGGCAAGTGGCAATCCAGTTTAACAATGCAAAGTCTTTTGATTTCTTGGCAATGTTCAAGGAGGCCCAGGCTTTTCACTTTTTCCTGTCAAGGATTTTGTACTTGAAGCAATGTCAACAAGTCAATGGGTCTTATTGACACTTCTGGAATTTCAAATGGCTTTTCTTATACGTATCTAAGAAAGTCTTCTCTTGTCCCCATGGACGAGGTTCAGTCTGAATGATCCTCAGAGTCCATTTTGAAAACAGTCCATGGTTAGAAACTCTGACTTTTAGAACAGTTTTCTAGATGTTTGTAATATTCTGAAAGCATTGACATAACAAGAAATTTAACTCTGTTCCTCTTCACAGATGCCTTCTGACCTGCTGAGTATTTCCAAGATTTTCAGTTCTCTAACAAAAACAGAAGTTGCTGGAAAAGCTCAGCAGGTCTGGCAGCAGCTGCAAAGAAAAAATCAGAATTAACGTTTCGGGTCCGGTGACCCTTCCTCAGAACTTTTCAGTTCTCTCTCTGCCTTCCTTCAATGTGCTTCTGAAGGCAACGTGGAGGCAGAGTTAACATGTATCGTGTTCTACTACATTAGTTAAACACACACAATGGTAAAAAGAGACCGACTTGTTTCAATAAAGATTAAAAAATTCAACCCTGAAAAGGTATGACTCAGAGCTCCTCATTGCAATCAGCAGACGCACAAACAGCTAACAGCATTAGCCAGTCTTCTACATCACCATGGTAACTAGCTAGGCCCTGAGGCAGTGCCTTGCGAGCTGATATGCTTCCTTGTTCAGTACATGGGCAGGTCAGACACCACTGCGTTACATAAGGATGTTTGACAGTACAGTGTCTTCCTGATTCACAAGGGGACACGGACAGGAGCCACCTCTTTACTGTGACTCAGAAGATCATGGCAGACATTTGATCCCATGTTACTGAATTCATTGGGCTAATATTCCCCTCAGCTTCTTCTTCTTCTTCATAGGAGCAACAACCCAGTGGATTTTTTATCCAACCCCTTTGGTGAGGTCTAGGTGTGTCACTCTGTGACAGGGGCCCAGTGGACAGCTGGAGGTGAAACCTGAACTCTGAATCACCAGGTAAGCTTTTAAGAGTTGAAATCCATACTGTCAAAGTGTTGCTGTCAAAGCTTGTAGCTTCAGCACAGGCACTGAGGAACGTGCATGTTTTGTGGGACTTCTTAGAGCATTGCACTAAGAAATAGGGGCCATTAAAATCTATTATAAGGGCATCAGGCAGAGTTTATGGATACATAGGGACAGAACAATCACCTTAAAGTTGTGAATTGTGCAGCAAACAACAGACTCTGTTGTTTGCACTTTGCTCTGTCTTTGTTAGCTCTGTTTACTTTCTTTCCTGAATGCAAAACATTTGAGGAGTGTATATTGAACTGAAGGCTCAAAGGTCTCCTCCACACAGTCTGCACTCCGCAGTGTACACAAAGCAAGATTATCAAATGCCGACGGCTTCAAGCTCATGGGCAGGCTGTTGGTGCAGTCTCAAATTTGTTATGCAAAGGTCCTGAGATATTGGTCTGTCTGGGTCTCCGTGATAAGCACAGAATGCTGTACAGTTTGCTGTCTCAGTGAACATCCATCCAATACTGAGCTCAGAGAGCTCTTCTGGACTGATGAGCACAAAGCAAAATAACTTCTGGAAAATTAAAACATTTCCAAACATCTTTGAATCTTACAGCAGAGAAGGAGACTATTCATCCCATCATTCTGGGTCTTGCATCTCAACTCTTTTCCTGCAATTACTTTTCCTCCAGCATTGATTCAATTAGATCATAGAATAGATCATAGAATCCCTACAGTGTGGGAGCAGCCATTCGACCCATTGAGTCCATGCCGACCCTCTGAACAGCATCCCACCCGGACCCACCCTGCTACCCTAGCCCTTAGCCCTGCACTTCCCATGGCTCATGTACCTAGCCTGCAGATCCCCACACACTACGGGCTATTTAACATGGCTGATCCACCCAACCTGCACATCTTTGGACTGTGGGAGGGAACTGGAGCACCCGGAGGAAACCCACGCAGACACAGGGAGAATGTGCAAACTCCAGACAGGTAATCGCATGAGGGGCTGAATGGCTTTCTGCAACCACAAGTTCATACGTTTTTACTATTAGCACCAATTCTCTTACTGTTCAATCTGCTCCCACTACCTTTTTAGACAGCGCATTCTAGATATTGTTCATCACCCTCATATGATGTATTATGGCACACCCAGGGCAAGTGGGACTTGGCTTTCTGTCTCAGAAACGGGGACACTACCACGACAGCCTTTATCAAATTCTTGATCATTAAAACTCATTGTGTAAAACACTTCTCCTCACCTTTCCCTCATGGCTCTTTTGCTAATTATTCACTTTTAAGAATGTGTTTTTTTTTGTAGTTGTATGAAGTGCATGCCAAGAGCATAATTTGACAACCTGTCCCTGGGCATCAGTGAGCTCTATCTGCCCTGATCTACATTGTCACTACCCAATGCAACAAAATTGTTTGTCAAGTTTCATTTATCAGAACTTGTTTCCAATCTTCTCAGTGTGATAGATTAAACAGACACCTGGGGAATACAAGAGAGACAGGATAGAGGTATAGTAGCTGTGCCTCTCCAAGAGTACATGAGGGAAGGCAGGGTCGCTCCAGAGAAACAGGGATCTCTGTCAGAATCTGGGTTGGATTCCTTATTTCCAAGGTTTCTGTCTTACATCTTCTCAAGAGTTTTATGGCAAGACATCTGAGGCGGGAGCCTTCATGGAAACAGTCTGGAAAAACATGCAGACAAAACTGGAGTGCATCATTGCAGAAAACGTGTCCATTTTTATGGCAATAGCTACAGTATTCCACGTTTAAAGGTTGCAAAGCTATTTTTTACAGCTACTTACAGGGTGTGTAAGGTAAGTGAGGGGTAGAGTGGCAGGTGAATAGAGGGGAGAGGGATAGAGGGTGAGTGGTTATGGTGGTGGGTGGCTGTTAGGGAGAGAGGCAGCTGGGTGTGGGCTACAGAGGAAGCTGGGTGAGGTGGTGTAGGCTGGAGGAGGAGGAGGGGAGGGAGCAAGGTAAATGGGTCGCGTGTGGCAGGAGGGTGAATAGGGAGATGACAGGTGTGATAGATAGATAATGGCAGGTAGATGAGAGGGATCCGGTGAAAAGTTAGCAGCTTTGAGGGCAGAGTTGATCAGGTTTTGGGCTTGTCTGGTTGTCTAGGATAGAGTTGGGTGTTTGGGGACAGTAGGTCCGTGAGGGTTGGGGGTGAGTCAGTTGTGCATTTATGGGGGAGGGGTGAGTCTGGGTCTTCATGGGCTGGCTGGGAAAGCGTTGGTCATGTGGATTATGGTGCAGGGTCAAGTGACTGGGGTGAGGTGTTCTGGAGAGACATATCTGGATTTAATCCATTTGTCTTTCCTGGATCACCAACTAGGTCAGTCAGAACGCCCTCAACTCCAACTCTAACTCACAGTTAGCGCCGGTGTTGGAGTGTTCCAGACACTAGGTAAAAGTCCAGCAAAAGTTTTGACTTCTTGGAAAATTCCCACAACCTTGAGCAAGGCAGTGTGAGGGCCAAGTCTTTGCTTGCAGTATTTGAAGTGGTGTGCAATTGGCCTTTAAATCTGGCACCAGACAGCGGAATTCTGGAAGGTTCTGACAGCAGTGAGCATGTCTTCAACTGTGTAGCAAAGTCACCGAAGGGCCTGGACGTGCAATTAATGAGGTGAAGAAAATCACTCGGTTCACACCAAACAGAAGGAGTGAACCTCACCCGACAAAGCACTCTAACAGAAGTTCGCCCTATGTGATCACAATTCCACAATTGTAGCATTGAGTAAAGAACTTCCTACTGAATTCCACCTTGGAGTGACTTTCTGCAGTTTGTAGCCCCACACATTTTGGTTTGTTCCACAGACAGGATATTCCCTTTCAGCCTACATCTCAGTTCAACATCATCTTGGTAAATTCTGACCCAACTTGCAACAATTTGTTCAGGTTCCCAACTGCAATTAGGAAGATTCTTGGAGATTTGGTCATGTGATGTTCGGATTAATTTGCCAGTCATACTTCCAGCCAAAATTTAACTACTTTGAGAAGTGCCTGAATTAATGGCTATTTGCATAACATACAGAACAAATACATTGATGTTTTTGCCTGTTGGGGAGGGATTATACCTGCTTCTTTCACAAAATGTAAATCCAGCTACCAATTCTATACTCCAGTTCGGTGCCACTAGTTTAGATACATCGATGGAACTCCATTGCTGGGAGATGGTAAGTTTCTTGAATATCACCTGGCTCTCCGGTAGGCGTTTATACCCGTGGGAAAAATTCAAGAAAATTAATCCCTCCCCACCCCCACCATGTGAGCCGAGTGTATACATCTATGAAACAAGCCATTAGAAATTAGACATAATAAGAGAAAGACCTGGGTATTAAATATTCTCTTTTACACTTCCTTCCATACTTTATTGATAGTTCAATGGACAAAATGCAATCTCCTAAAGAATAGTTATTCAAATTATAACAGTTTACAGAATGAAAATCATCAGTTTTACCCATAATGATTGAATAAGTGAGTTTCTATATGGCTAGAAGGTAGCTTTGTAAAAGGGAGATAACAGGACATGAAGAGTGTTTTATCTCCAGAGGCTGCAGATGACATTGACCTTGTCAGAGACTCTTGGATGGGCTGATATTGGAGGGACAAGTGAATTGGATCTCACAAGAATAGGAGACGCACAGGAATTAAAGGAGATGGAAGTGGGGGGAGTGGAAGGGGTGACACAACATTTAATTTTGACACAGGTAGAGAGGCGTAGTCAATGATTAGGCATGTAGAGTTAGTGCTGTTGGAGTTTGAGGTGAGTGTTGGGAAGGTGTTGCAGATAAAGTGAGAGGGATAGAGCATGAGCCTTGGTAAGGTGTGAGTATGGTTGCGGAGATGGACAGAGAGAAGATGGTGGCAGTTACCCTGAGATAGTGGAGAAGGTCATTGATCTTTTTAGTACAGGGCTGGGCCATCCTCCAAATGGCAACCTGCCTACCAGGCTGCCATCGACTGATATGACGGCTTCCACTGCCTCTCTTGGGAAGAGAAACACTGCCACTGCATCGTCCATCCAGCAAAGACCTCCAGGTCCCTGCCACAAAGCACGGGAGCAGAAAGTAAAGGTCAGGAATGGTGCAGAGCATCTCCAGACAGGCAGTGCTTGTTTGGCTGCATAGTGGTCTTTAAAAGATGGGGTTGTGAGCAAGGGATGCTAATGAATTGTGGGATATAAGCTGAGTGGCAAGTCATTCTGGGAAAGACACATGACTAGGTGGGACTGGAATCAGATGCGACAGCTGCCAATGGGTGGGGTCCATAGCCATTGAGTCAAGCAGCACAGAAATAGAACCTTCAGTCCAACTCGTCCATGCTGACCAAGTTTCCCAAACTAAATCAGTCTTATTTGTCTGCGCTTGGCCCATATCCTCTAAGATCCTATGGATTTCTCATTAATCCCCCAAAGGTTAGTGACACTGTGTGTCACTAAATCTCATTCAAAATTCACAAGGGTTATGTTTGTTCATTTTTGATGACCTGGACTTCAATGTGCCCCAAATACCACTGCTCATGTTCTGGTGGTCCATCTTTTTTTCCTGTGACTATGCTCCCTGGATTTTTGGAAACTGCATCCCAGTACTCACTTATAGGCAGAGATCCAGCTTAATGAGACAAATCTGGTAAGGAGCCACATGTGAATTTTCTAGGCCTCGCACTGGAACTCAGACTTAGTGAAAACATCATAAGAGTCAGCCTATGGTTTCCATTAGAATTCTTGACCGTATTATCTCACAGGCGCATGCTTCCCTTGACCTATTGCTCTTAAATAAGTCACTTCTGATCATTCAGCACCCATATCTACACTAAGTAAGCAGGCACTCCTCACCTAATGCTGGGAGTTTGTTGAGTGAGGGTGTTAGGAAAATAGGGAAAGGAAATATTCCTTTGCTCTTTCTGACTTTTTCACCCGGTGAGAATTAGTTCTTGCTGTAAGCTGCATGTAGAAGCTAGCTTTTTGATGAGTATCCGGTAAGTGATTAAGGTCTATTCTAGTCATAAGTTTTAAAACCGTTCAGGAGGTTAACAGTACTCGTAAGGTTAATAAAATGGAGAGAATGGAAAAATACATGTAATTGTACCAAATAATTAAGTAGTTCATTAAAACACATGATGGATACAGGTGCAATTGCACATTGTGAGAGTTTCTGGATGCCCGTATGATCCAGGGCGAACATATTTGGAGTAACTGTTTGCAAAAAAGTAGCTTTGACTCAGAGCTGGAGGCTGAATCACAAACACTGAGAAAAAATCATGGGGGGCATATTGGCCAAAGAAAGAAGGCGGTCGCTTCCCTTAGGATAGGGATTTGGTGACTGGTCAGGGAAATGTAGGTATTACAGTGAGTGAGGTGGGTAAAGGAAACCAGGGGACAAGAAAGCAGGAGCCTCAGACTTTACAATAGAGTTGAGGTTCTTTTAGCTTGTTTGAATGAGTGAGGGCTGCATGATTGCTGAGCGAAGTGACCCATGATCCAGGAAGGTATTCAAATAGGTGTGTAAAAATAATGTAGTGTTGGATGGAGACAGGGGTCAGTTTAGCTCAGTTGGCTGGATGCATGGATGGCTGGTTTGTTAAGCGGTGTGATGCCAACAGTGTGGATAAGGGTGGCACGGTGGCTCAGTGGTTAACACTGTTGCCTCACAGCTTCAGGGACCCTGGTTTGATTCCACCCTCAGGTGACTGCCTGTGTGAAGTTTGCCTGTATCTGTGTGGGTTTCATCCAGATGCTCTAGTTTCCTCCTATGCTCCAAAGATGTGCAGGGTAGGTGGATTGGCCATACTAAATTGTCCATAATGTCCAGGGATGTGCAGGCTAGATGGATTAGCCATGGGAGATGCAGGGTTACAGAGATAGGGTAGAAGGGTGGTTTTGGGTGGGAAGCTCTTCAGACGGTTGGTGTAGACTTGATGGGCCAAATGGCCTGCTTTCACACTGTCGGGACTCTATGGTTGACACTATTTGCTGCAGCAAAAACTCTGAGTACAGACGGCAATGTTATCTGCCCTGTGTCAGGGATCTGACACCTGCTCAGGGCTGGAGAAGAACACACAATGGGAGGAGATAGACCCAGTTGTCATGGTTCATGCAGGTGCCAACTATATGGGCAGGACTGAAAACGAGATTCTACATCGTCTGCGGAGCCAGGCACCAAATCAAGAAGCAGAACCTCAAATTTAATAATCTCTGAATTAAGACTAAGTCACATGCAAATTTGCAGAGGGCCAAAAAGATCAGAGAAATGAATATAAGACTCAATGATTGATGGAAGAGAAATCGGTTCCTGTTGATGGGGCACTGACACCAGTAGTGGAGAAAGTTGGCTCAGTCCCCATTAGAATCATCTCCACCTGAACCATCCCAGGAATAAATGTTTGAATGAGCCTCATAACTGGGGCAATATGAAAGGGTCTAAACTAAATCATGAGGGCCCAGGATCAAGTTTGGGAAGTTGTGATAAATCAAAGAATAGAGACAAGTCAAGAGAGGAAGCTATTTTTATGGGAAATGACGAGCAGACCATGACAGGAAGGGATAGACGATAGAGATTTCAGAGTAGATGAAATGAAAAGGTTGGACTTTACAAAAGTAATTTAACATGAAACAAATGAACCACTAGCCCAAATAAAAATACGTGTAATCTAATGGCTGCAGGATAACATGGATTGGGACCTGAATATTGGAGAGTGCATGACATTTAGAAAGAAGGAAAGCAGAAAATAAGGGTGGGTGGCTCTGTGAATTAATGATGGTATTAGCTCAATAGAGAGGGATGACCTAAGCTCAGAAACCCAAAATGTAGAAGTGATTTTAAAGGCAAGAAGTCCCTTGTGAGTGTGATGTACAGGCCCCTTAACAGTAACCACATGATAGGATGGTCTTCACCATGACTACATTGGGACCTGTATCTTGACAAATCACATAATTAGGACTATAAAGAGAGATTTAAACAGTTGAGGAATTGACAGGACTGGCAGTGGGATGGTTTCATGAAAGATGTAATCTGGAGGGTTAATGGGAAAGAGAAAACACCAGTGTAGGGTAATGATTTGGACAATGATAACCGGAGTGTGTGAGAAAGTGTACAAAAATAACAACATGCCAACAGATAATGTCAAATTAGACAAAAAATGGTTTAAGAGAAACAGAAATAAAAGCTGGATACTCTCAACAAAATGAATGAATCAATATCACAAATAGAGGTAAAATAGAGGTATGATGTAATAGCAATTCCAGAGACATGACTGTATTGTGACCAAGGTTGAGATCTAAATATTCAAGGGTATAGAAACGTAGAAGATAGGAGCAGTAGGAGACCATTCGGCCCTTTGAGCTTGCTCTGCCATTCATCATGATCATGGCTGATCATCCAACTCAATAGCCTAATCCTGCTTTCTCCCCATAACCTTTGATCCCATTCGCCTCAAGAACAAATCTAGTCACCTCTTGAATAGATTCAGTGTTTTGACATCAACTACTTCCTGTGGTAATTAATTCCACAGGCTGATCACTCTTTGGGTGAAGAAATGTCTCCTCATCTCCGTCCTAAATCATCGACCCCAAGTCCTCATATTGTGACCCCTGGTCCTGGACACACCCACCATCAGGAATATCGTCCCTGCATCTACCCTGTCCAGTCCTGTTAGACTTTCCTAAGGCTAAATGAGATCGCCCCTCATTCTCTAGCGAAAACAATCCCAACCTAGTCAATCACTCCTCATACGTTAAACCCGCCATCCCTGGCAGCAGCCCAGTAAGCCTTCGCTACACTTCCTAGAAAGCAAGAGCTTCCTTCCTCAGAAAAGGAGACCAAAACTGCGCACAATATTCTAGGTATGGTCTCACCAAGGCCCTGTATAACTGCAACAACACCTCCCTGCTCCTGTACTCAAAACGTCTCGCAATGAAGGCACCATACCATTTCCCTTCTTTACCGCCAGCTGCACCTGCATGCTTACCTTCAGCGACTGGTGCACAAGGACACCCAGGTCCCACTGCACACTCCCCTCTCCCAATTTACAGCAGAAGAACAGGAGGAAAGGAAAAGAACGCTCCGTGTAGTCATTGGAGTAATACAGATCAACAGAAAAAGGCCCTTCGACCCATCGAATCTTGAATCTGTGTCAGCCAAAAACAATGACTTAACTTTTCCAATCCCATTTTCCACCACTTGGACCACAGCTTTACATGCCTTGACATTGCAAGTGTGCATCTAAATACTTTTAAATGTAATGAGGGTTTCTGTCCATATCACACTTACAGGCAGTGAGTTCCAGATTCCCAATCACCCACTGAGTGAAAACGTTTATCCACACATCTCTAAATCTTCTGCCCCTTTCCTTAAATGACCCCCTGGTCATTGATCCCTCCATCAAAAGGAAAAATTTCTTCCCCATCTACGCCCTTAAAAATTTTTTCACATCTCAGTCATGTCCCTCTTCAATCTCTTCTGCTCTAAGGAAAGCATCCCCAATCTTTCCCATCTGCCTTCATAACTGAAAGTCTCCAGCCCGGACAATGTCCTGGAAAATCTCCCCTGCTCTTTTTCCAACTCTATCACACCTCTTCTATAATGTGGTTTGCAGAACTGCACACAACGTACTAGCCGCGGTCTAACCGATGTTTCATACAGTTCCAGAATATAAACTCCCTGCTCTTAAAACTCCATGCCTTAGCTAATAAAGGCAAGTATCCCGTTTGCCTTCTTAACCACCAGCTCTGTTTGTATAGGACTAGATCATTAAAGAAGAAATTATCTCGTATGCAACTATCAAGATGGAGATTCAGTTTTGATGGCATAAGAGAAATGATGTATAGAAGTCATTGTTGAGAGAAATTTATAGTCTCCCTAAGCAGCTAAAGAATAGGACAAAGTGTCCATCTGGAAATATTCAGGGTTAGCAAGAAAGGTACTGAAGTAATTGTGGGTGACTAAAATCTTCATATCAATTGGACAAACCAACTTGTCAGTGGTAGAATCAGGTACGGATTCACAGAGTGTATTTAGGAGTTTCTTCAAACAGTACATTCTAGACTGTGCCAGGAACTATGTTATTTTAGTCCTGGTTGAGTATAATGAGATGGGACCGTTTAATGAAGACACAGTAAAAATTCTCTATGCAAAAGTAATCATGATATGTTGAATTACGTATTCACTTTGAGATTGTATTACGTGGATCCATAACTAGTGTCTTAAACCTAAAGAAAGGCAATTAATTGACTGAAAGAATAGCTTAAAAGATAAGACAATGAAGATGTAGGGTAGACATTTAAGGAAATATTTCATAACTCTCAACAAAGATATTTTCCATTGAGGAAGATGCAATTTAAGGCTGATATCAAATTGAACAAAAAGATATAAAATTCCGTGAAAATTAGTGGCAGAAGATTGGGAAAATTCTAGAAGCCAGCAAAAAGAAAAGAGAAATTGGAATATGGGAAAAAACTCATAAGAAGTATTAAAAAGCAAACAACAATATTTGCACAAGTATATAAAAAGAAAATGTATTTTTAAAATGAACATTGGCCCATGAGAGGATGAGACTGAGGAATTAATAATAGGAAACAAAAAAAATTCAAATATATATTTTCTAACCATTTCTGCAATAGAAAACATGAAAGGCATTGAAAGGGATATAAATCAAGAGGCAAAAGGGATGGGGTTTATAACTGAAAACTATCACTATCACTTGAGAAATCACACCTGGAAAATTAGAGTGACTAAAGGCTAACAAATCCCCTGGATCTGCATCATTGGCTCTTTAAGGAAATTGCTCCCAAGATAGTAGATACATTGGTTATAACCTTCCAGAATTATCTAGATACTGGGAAATGTCCCAATGGATTGGAAAACCATAAATATAAGACCTCAGTTCAAGAAAGCAGGGAGACAGAAAGCAGGAAACTTTAAGCCACATAGCCTAATATCTATTATTGATAAAATGCTAAAATCCATTATTAAAGAATTAGTAGCAGACCATTTAGAAAATCATAATATAACCAGGCAGAGTCAATATGGTCTTGTGAATGGGAACTTGATGAAAAATGATTAGAGCTCCTTAAGGATGTAACAAAAAGATGGGTAAAGGGGAACTGGTAGATGTGGAGACCAAAATAGAAATTGCTGGAAAAGCTGAAGCAGTCCGGCAACATCTGTGGAGAGAAATCAGAGTTAATGTTTCGGGTTGAGTGACCCTGGTAGATGTTGTTTATTTGGATTTCCAAAAGTAATTTGATAAGATGCTTTGTGCAAAATTACTAGGTAAAGAAGGAGCATGGTGTTGGGGTGATGTAATTAGCATTACTGGTGGATGGATTAACTAACAGGAAAGATATTTGGGACTGATGTGTCATTTTCAGGTTGGCAAACTGCACAGAAATCACAGCTGAGGCCTTAACTGTATAAAATCTACAACAATGGTTTGGATGAAGAGACCAACGACATTATAGCCAGACTTACTGACAATACGAAGATAATTAGAAAACCAAGTTGTGAGGACAATACAAAGGCTGATGTTTGTGGGCAAAAATTTGGTAGATGGAGTTTGGCAGATAGAATTGACAGGAAGAGCAGGAGAACAGTATTATTTAAGCAGAGGGAGCAGAATGTTGTGGGACAAAGGGATCTGGATGACCTTATACATAAATCACAGAATGTCATTGCACAAGTACAGCTAGTAACCAAGAAAGTAAATAGAGTGCTGGCCTTTATTGCAAAGGGGATGGAGTGAAAAGTAGAGAGGTGTTGCTACAAATGCAGAGAGCTTTGGTGAAGTCACGTGTGGAACACCAAACACTGATGCTGTTACCCAGCAGGGTAATGGGGAACAATGAACCAGCTTGGCGATTCAACCAACCATAACATCCACAACACGAGCTGCAAGTCTACTCTAAAAATCTTATGTGGAAGAATGAACCAAAAAGAATGAACTTGGCGAGCCAACCAACCACAACATCATAATTAGTTTCAATCTCCTTACTTAAGAAGAGATAGAATTGCATTGAAAGTAATTCAGAGAAGGATCATTTGGTTGATTTCTGGAGTAACAAGTTACTTTATCAGGAAAGATTGAGTAGGTTGGGCTTATACTCATTGGAAGGGTGATCTTACTGAAATGTATATGATCCTTAGAAGACTTGACAGGGTGAATGCTGAGAGGACATTTTCTCTTGTGGGGAAATCTAGAACCACAAGGCACAGTTTCAAAATAATGAGCCTCCCACTTAAGACAGAGATAGGGAAGAATTCTTTCTCTCAGAGGGTTGTTAGTTTATGGAATTTTCCTTGCCAGAGACCAGTGGAGGCTGGGTCTTTAAATATATTCAACGCTGGCTTAGACAATGTTTTTTTGTTTGACAATTATGGGGGCACGTGCAGGAAAGTGAAGTTAAGGTCACAACCAGACCAACCAGTTCTGAAGAAGAGTCACACTGGACTCGAAACGTTAATAGTTTCTCTCTCCACAGATACTGCCAGACCTGCTGAGTTGCTTCAACATTCCATCTGTAGGTTTTAGCTTTGATCTAATTAATTGGTAGGGTAGGTTTGAGGGGTTAACTGACCCACTGCAGCTCAGACTTTTCATTTCCCTTAGAGAAGACAGTAGTGTGCTGTTGACATTCGTGTGGCGTTGGTACACTCAATTTTGCCAGCAGCCATGAAGAAACGGTGATATAATTCTAAGTCAGGATTGTGAATGGCTTTTTTAAAAATTCATATACGGGATGAGGGTGTCACTGGCTAGGCCAGCATTTATTGCCAATCCTTAATTGCCCGGAGGGCAGTTAAAAGATAACCACATTGCTGTGGTCTGGAGTCATATGTAGGCCAGACAGGTTTTTCCCTGACAAGTGATTCATGGTCACCATTAGATTCTTAATTCCAGGTTTGTTTTTATTGAATTCAAATTCCACCATCTGCAGTGGTGGGATTTGAACCCCAGTCCCCAGAGCATTATATGGGTCTCTGGATTATCAGTCTGCTAGGCCATTGCCTCCCCATTGCTGGGAGTGGAACTTGCAGGTGGTGGCGTTCCCACACATCTGCTGCCTTTGTCCTTGTAGATGGAAGTGGTCGTGGGTTTGGAAGATGCTGTCAAAGGAACCTTGGCGAGTTGCTGCAGCACAGCTTATAGACAGTATACAATACTGTCTCTACATTGGTGATGAAGGAACAATAAATGTTGAAGGTGGTGGATGGGATGTCAATCAAGCTGGCTGCTTTAGCATGAATGATGTTGAGTTTCCTGGGTGCAATTGGATATGCTCTCATCCAGGCAAGTGGATAGTAGTCCATTGCGCTATGACTTGTGCTCAGTATCTATCCTCAATAGCAAATCATGGCAAACATTTCCTTTTTTGACGTTGCGTGCAGCCCTTAAGGGTTGGGGTTATGGCAATGAGGACTCAGGCCTGTACACTTTAGAGAAACCCTTGAGCTATTCTATGGTTGCTACTTGAAAACCTGATCTTTTTTCCTCTACAGGTCCTGTGGACTGAGGAAGCCTACATTCTGCAATGGAAAGCAATCCCTTGGAAGAACATAGGCCTGGCCTACTCCCCTGGTTTATTGCTGCTACTCAGATCCTTGGCCTGGCTGCTGTGGTCATGACTGGTGTATGGATGGGTCACTACGAAGGGGGGTTTGCATGGAATGGAGGCTCGCTGCAGTTCAATGTGCACCCTCTCTGTATGGTGGTCGGAATGATCTTCCTCTACGGAGACTGTGAGTACTAGAGATACTCTCCATCTTTTTCTTTAGTTTGAAGAATTATGCTTTGTTAAATAGATGATTGTACTGCTGGTAAATAAAAATGCCCCTCACCTCCAAGTCCTGGTGATACCTTTTTATGTATAACTCAGAGTCCGCATCACAAGTTATCACTTATTGATTAAATATGAATAATACAGCAAGAAATTAATCTCCATTCTTTTTATTTAACCATCTCCCAATGCCGATTAAAGCTGAGTGTGAGTACACACTGAGAATGAAGAATCACGACAGGCTGGAGCCACTAAATGTTGGGATCACAGGGACAAGCAGAAACCTTGTGAGATCTTGATTCCAATACCATCCAGGTGCTAGGCTCTGAAAGTGCACCCCAGATATCTGTATACACCTCTCTATTCTCCTGTAAGATACCCCTTAAAACCTAAAGCTTTGACTATGGTCGTCTGTCCTAATGTCACTCTGTGAATGTAATGTGAGAATACACTTGGAATGTTTTAATAGATTAAATACACCATATAAATACAAGCTATTGTCTTTGCTGTAAAATAGGAAAGTTGAGAGTTACAAGCATACCAGCACCTGTTACACTCTGTTAATGAAACTGTGGGAAGAATGTCCTTAAGTAGCCTAGCCAGTATGTGTGGTTGTTCACTCATAGACAACAACCATTTGGTCAGATAATAGCCAGGGTCATTGTCATTATTCCAATTTAAAGAGACATGCATCCAATCTCTGCAAAGACACCCAGGAATAGGCCCAAGCAGTTTACAGTGGCTCTTAAGTGAAGGATTCATTAATGTATCCCAGAGCTGACAATGTGCCTCAAGGCTGTTGCTTTTTAATGAAATTTCCAGGTACAATGAGAATGGCAAATGTGCTCCTAAATAGATAAGCTACTGACTGTGAATCAAACAGAGATCTTTGGAATAGAAAATCAGATCAGTTTGTGGCCTTGAGCTTGTTGAATTCAATTTCAAACTCTTAGACTACGGAAGGAGAAAAATATTGTGGTGTACAATTAATATAATCATGCTTTCTCAATTCCACCCTCAGGATAATTTAAATCAAATCATCCCTGACTGTTGCACTTATTTAATGGTTTTTGACCAGTTCTCCTTGAGGGGCCCTGTTTAGTTTCTATTCCATGGAGTCCAGCAAAAATTGAAATCAACACCAGGATGTATCCATGAATAGAAATATCCAAACCAATGACAATACCTTACCCTGAAACTACAAGTCTCAAAATATGATAATTCCTCAAGCAAAGGAAATTCATCAGGGCTGGAGAGTTTCTGTTAAAAGGAAAGATTTGATAGACTAGGGTCGTTTTCTTGAGAGTAGAGAAGGCTGAGCAGGCTCCTGGTTGAAGTCTACAAAATTATGAGTGACATAGACATAAGCAGATGCATTTCCCCTTGGTAGAGAGATCAATAACCAGAAGCCATAGATTTAAGTTAAGGGGCAGGAGGTTTAGAGGGGATTTAAGAGAATTATTTCACTCAGAAGGTGGTGCATATCTGGAAGTTACTGCCTGGAAGGGTGGTAGAGGCAGCAACAATTAGAGTGTTTAAGAGCTATTTAGATGAATACTTGAAATGCCACAGCGTAGGAGGCTATGGGCCATGTACTGGAAAATGGAATTAGATAAGATAGGTATTTTGGTGACTGGCACAGACATGAAGGGCCAAAGGGCCTCTTTCCCTGCTGTACAACTTTATGACCAAGCCAACCTCCTCTTCAGTTCATCACGGCTAGCTGCCTCACAGCATGACGCCAAGAATACAGACAAACATGGTGTTACACAACAGTCTACCACAAGCCCCGGTTCTTGGGATCTTCCCACCAGGAGCCTCAGTCATTGACCTTTGACTCCTGCCAGAAAAGCCAGGGCCCAGGAGGAAGCTCCCTCTCTCTACTTTGAAGGTCAGTGCCATGTCAGAATGCTGGAATACAGACCAAATCAATAAATACAGAGGCTAATGAGAAGTTGTCCCTTATCTAAATTTAAAAATAAGGAAGTTTGGCATCAGTTGCATCAAACCTTGGGCAGACCCCATCTGGGATACACACGGCTATGGCCACCATAGCATTGACGTTGGATGGGTGCAGCATGGAATAACAAAATGATGCAGAGTTCAATGTGTAAATTTAAGAGGATAGGAGGCAAAGATTTTCTGAAGCATCAGCTTTCCTGCTCCTCTGATGCTGCCTGGCCTGCTGTGTCCAGTGTTATCTCAGACTCCAGCGTCAGCAGTTCTTACTATCTCAAAGATTAGGTTTTTATGTCCTCACTCAGAACTGGTTAAAAATGCTGAGGTTAATTGATGCTTTCAAGACTGAAACTGTGAGAATCTTGTTGGATAAAAGGAACATGGATGAATGAAAAATAATTACAGGTCATTAATGATCACTAATGATTGCTAATGATCTAATTGAATGGCACAGCAGCTAAAGCTGTGGTATGACCTCCGCCTGTTCCTATCTCTTGATCTACATACACATCGTGCGTACCTAAATTTTACAGGGTACCCACAGGGTGTGATTGTCACTGACTAGACCAGCGTTTATTGTTTATCCATAATTGGCCTGAAGAAGATGGTGATGAGCCAGCTCTTTGAACCCTGCAGTCTGTGTGGCGTAGGTATACCCACAATGCTGTTGGGTAGGGAGCTCCAGGATTTTCGTCAATCAACAGTGAAGGATTGTTGTTATATTTCTCAGTCAGGATTAGTGAGCGGCTTAGAGAGGAGCTTGCAGCTGGTGGTGTTCCGACATATCTGCTGCCCTTGTCCTTTTAAGGATTAGAGTTGATGGGCTTGGAAGATGCTGTCTAACGAGCCTTGTGAGTTGCTGCAGTGCATCTTGCAGATAGTACACACTGCTGTGACTGAGCGTTGGTGGTGGGAGGAGTGGATGTTGCAGATGTGATGTCAATCAACTGGGCTGCTTTGTCCTGAATGGTGTCAAGTTTCTTGAGTGTATCCACTCAGGCAAGAAGAGCGTATTGCATTACACTCCTGACTTGAGCCTTGTAAATGGTGGACAGGCTTTAGGGAGTCAGGAGGTGAGTTACTCGCTACAGTATTCCTAGCCTCTGAGCTGCTCTTGTAGCTACTATTTATATAGCTAGTCCAGGTCAGTTTCCGGTCAATGGAAATTTCCAATTGGAGAGGGGATAAAGATGTCTTGAGAAAGAAACAATTTTTGGGAAGCATCAGCAAATTGTCAACATAATTATTCATTTGGAGAACTGGTGCAGACATTATAGGTAAATGGCCTTCTCTTACACTATAACATTCTGTGATTCTAGTCCTCTTTATGAATAGATCTCTTTATAGGCTTCCTGTCTCCTTTTGAGGTCAGCTAAAATGCCACTTTGAACATTTCTCTTGACCAGATATAAAGATATTGAAAATGTTGTGGAGAGGGTTGGGGGGAGATGACTGTTGGCCTGAGGTAAACATCTTCCTTTTTGCTTTCTGGTTGGTGTAGAATGTCACTGGTATGGATGTGGTGACCAGCCAATGGCTGGAGGATTGGGAGAAAATCATGTGGTGAATCCTCCAGGAACGGACTCAATCCCAGTTGACAACACTATTGCAAGGCAGGACAGGGTGAGGTGTGTTTGAAGGAAGAGGAGTAGGTTTGGGAGAAAAAGAGGATTGTAAGCCTAAAGTACAGAAAAAATAAATTCTACACAAGAATTTCCCCCAATCCCACTTCAATTATAATACAGGAGGGATTCTGGAATTCACCAAAGTCATAGACTCATACAGCATGGAAACAGGACCTTTGGCTCAACTTATCCATGCAAACCAGGTTTGCCAAACTGAACTAGTTCCTTTTGGCCCATATCCATCTAATTTTTAACCTATTCATGTACCTGTCCAGATGCCTTTAACCGTTATAACAGACCTTCTGTTTTGGCCAAGCTTGGGTTCCAACATGTTCAGAGGGAGGGGATCATTATGAAGGGCAGGGGTTAGACAGTAAAGTGAACTGAGGCCACAACCCAATCAACTACAAAGACATTGAATAGTGCAGCGTGTCATAGGCCTGAATGGCCTGCTCCTGTTCATAAGGGTTAAATGTCAGAGGTAAAAATGCAGGTTGACAGAATGCTATTGTATACTTCTCTAGTGTAGTTTATTTCTCTAAGAACGCTCTAAATGTGCTTGCCCTATTTATACATCTCATTTGTATCCAATTAACCCACCTAATATCTAGGCAACACTCATTCTCTAGTTCCATCAGGTCTCAGGCATTCACCCAGAGCCTACTAGATACTAACAGTAACTCCTAGGTTCCTATATGTCCAAAGGTGTGCAGACTTGATGGCTTGACATAGCCACAGTGTCCAGAGATGCATAGCTTGTTGGATAAGCCATGGAAAATGCAGGGTTACAGGGATAGGGTAGCGTGGGGAGTGGATGGGTATGGAGTCAATGGGCCGAATGGCCTGATTCCCCACCGTAGGGATTCTATGATTCTTTGATATCCATATGTTGAGTGGAAAAAAGGAGGCTATATTCAGAGTTACTGTTTAGCTGGTATTGCTTTATGAGATCAGCCTGTATGTTCAAGTGTATTTTTAACCTCATCAAAAGTCACATTTTAAATGAAAAGCAGGAGAGTCTGGGAGACAGTTTCTCCCTTGTTAAAGCTGTAATGTCCTGGTCATTAACTCAATCCTGTGTTTTACTCCTTCTCTGAGAGACCGAGTTAAACATCACCACTACAGCCTGCAACTTCATCTCCTGACAGCTACTGATAACCAAATGCATTTCTCCTGCAGCAATCCTAGTGTACAGAGTGTTCAAACATGAGAACAAAACCACAGTGAAGGTTCTACATGCAGTCCTCCACCTGATTGGATTGATAGCTACCATTGTTGGTAAGTCTGGTGTAACATTGGATAGTGGCACCCAGGATGCAGTGGGAATATAGTGTCAGCCTGTGAGGGGAGCGTATCAAGGGAGGAAGATTAGAGGGAAGCCAAATGGAATGGAAATTGGAAGAGATGTGAGAGTCAAGAGAGCCACCAGTGAGAGAGAATGCAAGAGAGAGAGATAGATGAGGGGTAGACCATGGTGACTCAGTATTTAGTGCTGTTACCCCACAGTGCTAGGGACCTGGGTTCAATTCCACCCCCAGTTGACTGTCTGTATGGAATTTGCATGTTCTTCTTGTGTCTGTGTTCGTTCCCTCCAACAGTCCAAAGATGTGCACGTTAGGTGGATTGGCCAGGCTGAATTGCCCATAGTGTGCAGGGATGTGCAGGCTGGGTGGGTTAGCCATGGGAAATGTAGGGTTAGAGGGTAGGGGAGTGGGTCTGGGTGGGATGTCCTTCAGAGAGTGGTGTGGACTTGATGGGCCGATGATCTGCTTCTATACTGTAGGGATTCTCTGAGAGGTGAGTGACTGATGAGAGAAGGTGCAACATATTTGTTCAATATGAGTGGTGATAGGACCTAAATCAAAACTCTTTGAGTTGTGTTGTTCGGGACCCAGACGAACTTTGGGTTTTACTGGAATTAGCAGGTAATGACCAACTCTGTGAGGACAATGATGACGGTGTGAGAGGGTTGCATCCCCCTAGCATTTTGTGCATGATCGGTGGCTGGGAATGATCAACAATATGAGTTTGAAATGTATGGATTCTGATTGTGGAATTATTTTCAACTCCTAGGTTTGGTTGCGGTGTTTCAATTCCATTCGGCCCAGAATATACCCAACATGTACAGCCTACACAGCTGGTGTGGCCTCATAACCATCATTCTCTTCTGTGTACAGGTTAGTGTCCATCACTAGGCCAGGCCAGCCCTAGAATCCACCACTTCCAGGAGGGCTCACCCAAGGGCAGCGTCAATTTTCCCTGAAACATAACCTTCCTGTCCCCAGAAAGCTTATGAGATTAGGGGTACACTGGACATTTCTAAACTACATTTTTGTTAAGCCAGGATATTAAAGGATGTGGAACCATAGAGATTTAATGGAGTTAAGATACAGAATAGTCTTGGAAAACAACTTGATAGCAGAACAGGTTTGAAGGGTTGAATGGCCTACCTCCGGTGTGTTGACTGAAATCTCTTCATCAGAAATACACAAACTGCTTCAGATTCCAGAAATAAAAAGTAGAAGGGGTGGAAAAACTCAGCCAGTCCAATAATGCCTTGAGAGAAATATGGCTCAACCTTACCAGAAATTGTCTAAGTGTCATTTTTGGTGAGTTCCATTGAACAATTCTCTCTATCGACCCTAGTCACAACATCTTCCCAAACCCATCTCATCTCCCAGTGTATCATGATTCAATGGTACCCAGTTCATATTTTTTGACACTCCACAGGCAAGAATGCTGGCCATTGCCGGCATCACCTGGGATTCCTGAGACTGGCATCATCTTTAAAGCCCAACCATGCACCTGATCAAGTGCTAGCAGCCCAATACTGCCCTGCACGCCCATTGTCAATATCCCCATACAGGTCAGCCAGAGGGGAATAGACATCCAGCTATGTTGACCTGCAGGATGGCTGGGAGGATGTATACAGTTACTGTCCATGAGCATTCTTTGAGATGCTACTGACTAGTGTATGGCTAGAGGAGCAAGCAAGAGTCAGCAGGTCACTATTCTGACTCTCATGTTGGGAGGTTGCCGTACTGTTTCTATCTTTGGAGTGTACAGTGGCTCAGTGGTTAGCACTGCTGCCTCACAGCGCCAGGTTCGACCACACCCTCGGGGGACTGTCTGTGTGGAGTTTGCACAATCTCCCCGTGTCTGTATGGGTTTCCTCCAGGAGCTCCGGTTTCCTCCCACAGTCTAAAGATGTGCAGGTTAGGTGGATTGGCCATGCTAAATTGCCCATAGTGTCCAGGGATGTGCAGGCTAGATGGGTTAGCCAATGGAAAATGCAAGGTTACAGGGATAAGGTGGGGGGTGTGGGGTCTGGGTCGGATGCTCTTTGGAAGGTTGGTGTGGATTTGATGGGCTGAATGGCCTGCTTGCTTCCACGCTGGAGAGTTCTGATCTGGAGGGTGGACGAATGGGAAATTGTATATCGATTATGCGAGATGACGTTGTAATGAGGATGTTAATACACACAAGTAGCGTGCACCAGCAAGAATCTCAACTCGCCAGTTAACATTTGATTGGATAATGAGACTTTCTGTTCCTAATGTTGGGACCCTGCTGTTCTCATGTAATTTTCCCAATTTTCTCATCAATGTCCAAATTGTTCAGCGGCTAGGAAGATTCGGTCATAAACAAATGGTAACCGTTCACTTAAAATGATATACAAGGTAAAGACATGGCTTACTGAAGGGAGGTCAGTGTAGTGCACTAAAGGCTGGGCTTCACAGACATGTTGTCAGAAGGGTTTTATAGATGCAGGGGAATCTTGGACAGTGGTTTCAGAAACCGGAAAACACACAAATAGGGTTAGAGAAGCTAACTATTCATGAAAGTACAATATTTGAAACTAATGAGGAATTATATTAGTGTTTTAAAGGATTATATTAGTGTTTCAAAGTGGCATCTAATGGGCTGAAGCTGAAATATGAAGGAATCAGGTGGATGAGACAGACTGAATTTCAGGGAGTGGGGGTGTTGGTGAAATACCTCATGTGCTTGGTTGACTTTTCTTTCAATGTTATTTGTGCAATACCTACCACGTGCTGTGTCAGTAATGGCTTAAAGGTTAAAGTGCCTTTTTTTGACTCTCCTTTTGCAGTGGGTAATAGGACTTGTATTCTTCCTGTTTCCCGGAGTGGCCTATTCTCTCCGAGCCTCATACCGGCCTCTACATGTCTACTTTGGGCTTGCATTGTTTATTCTGGCTATCGGGACTTGCCTGCTCGGGATCACAGAGAAGCTGTTCTTCTCCATCAGGTGAGGATGGCTGGGACACTGGGGGGACAAGAGAATGTTTGTGAAGCCCTCAAACAGGATTTAGTGCTTACATTGCAGAGACAGCACCCCAGTGCTTCAGAAGGTCACATGTTGGATCCCTAGCTTGTGCCAAACTGGCTAATCTCAGTGCCACAGTTGGCCTCTGTACCATAGAGCCTGGGCAAGAGGGGTGAAAGGTAGTAAGACTAGCCAGAATTGCCTAATTTCTAGTGGCATCCTGCTGCTGAGCTCATGCAGATAGATATTAGATAAGACCACCACAGGATTAATTCCTTCCCTACTTTGGCCAAGGTCTTCTGACCATGTGCAGGTAGATGTTACCTGGGGCTTGTTAACTGGAGGAGATTGGCCACTGCCAATTAGAACATGGAACAAGAGTCCCTTGGACCTGTCCCACCAGCTAATGAGATAATGGTGGGTCTGTGACCTAACTCCTGTATCCTTGACACACTCCGATAACAAATAGCAATTAATTGGAGATTTAACATGAATAATGGATGTAGCATCTATTGCCATTTGCAGAAGAGAATTCTGCACTTCTATCACCTTCAATGTTTCCCAATTTCCCTACAATAATGTCTGGCTCTGATTTGTGATTGTGCACCAACATGATTCCTCAGTCAATGGAAATAGTTTTTATTTGTCTACCATGTCGGTACCCCCTGATATTGTGAAAACATTGATTACGGTACAGTCCAACCAGGACTTGGTACCGATGAAGTGCAACCTCCAACTCCCTGCTTTGAATTGCTGAGATATAAAGGACGGCATCCCATTCAGTTTTTTTATGTGCCTTTTATGTGCATCTCATGTACCTGTTCATACCATTATCATGATCTGTAGGGTGTGTATTCTAGTGAGGCGGTGGTATAGTTGCCTAGTAATCCAGAGGCCCATGTTAATGTTCTGGAAACATGGGTTCAAATCCCATTATGATTTACCAGGACTTCAATTCAATGAACAGATCTAGAATGTAAATCTAGTCTCAAATGATGGGGAGAAAGACATCTGGTTAATTGACATCATTTAGGGAAGGACATTTTCCATTCTTACCTGCTCTGGCCTACATGTAACTCCAGACCACAGTAATGTGTTGGATTCTAAACTGTCCTCTAAGAAAGGCCAAGCAAGCCACTTGTTTTGGGGGTAATTAGGGATGAGCTACAAGTGTTGGCCTTTCCAGCAACGCCCACACCCTATGAAAGAGTAAAATGAGAAAAATAAATGCCCCCTCCCCAAGTCTATTTGTTCCTGACTGTTTCTAACTTTTCACCATTTAGAAAGTGCTCTATGCTACTTCTTTGTGGTAGACAGTCTCACCGAGAAATAAATTGTCGCAGTTTTGCCCGAAAGTCTTAATCCATAAATATCTCTCTACTGGGCTTCCATTTGCTTAATGCTTCCTATGTTATCATCAATTAACTTGTGATGTGGCTTTCCATTCCATCATCTAAGTCATGAATAAATGGTAAGTGGTATTTCAGATCGTTGTGGGATATCACTTGTAACACTCACAATTAGAGCATTATTCATTATCCCTACTCTCTTTCAACAATATTTCAACCAATTTCTTAACAAGGTCAATAATTTGTTTTAAATTCCATGAGCTTCAACTTTCGATGACAGTTTATTTCTCCTGAGGGACTTTATCATGCACTTTCTGGATATCCATATATTTTTCCTCCCATTTGTTCATCAGTAGTGAGACAAGGCCAGCATTATGTGCCCCTTCTTAATAGCTCTTGAGAAGGTGGCTATCAGTTTCCTTCCTGAACTGCTGCAGTCCACATCAATGCAGGTATACCTACAGTGCTTTTCAGGAGGAGTTTCCAGGACTATGAATGAATCAAGGAATGCGTATTTCCAAGTTGCCATAGTGTGTGACCTGGAGGGGAACGCACAGGTGATGGTGTCCCCATGCGTCCTTCGAGGTGGTAGCGATCATGTGTTTGGCAGGTGTTGGTGAAGGAACCTTGGTGAGTTGCTGCAGATGTTGTAGATGGTACACACTGTGCTGCCACTGTGTGTCAGCGGAGGATGAAGTGAAAACAAATGAACTGCTTTGACCTGGATGGTATCAAGCGTCTCATGTGTTTTAGGAGCTGTGTTCTTCCAGGAAAATAGAGAATGTTGGGTCAAACTCTTGACTTGTGCATTGTAGATGATGAACCGCATTTGAGGAGTTAGTTATCTGTCCCAGAATTCCAAGCCTCTGACTTGGTCCTGTAGCCACTGTATTGATTTGACTGGTTCAGTTCCTTTTCCGGCCCATGGTAACTCCAGGTTGTTGACAGTGGGGGATTCAGTGAAGGTAACACCACTGAATGTCACTTGGGGGTGGATGGATTCTCTCTTGCTGGCAATGTTCATTGCCTGTCATTAGTCTGGGCAGTGTGTTAGGTAGAAGTGTGGGAGTCATTGGAGGCAGGAGGTCATGTAATAGATACTTCCAGGAACATGACAAACTGATGTTGACAACCCCACTGAGGTTCAGTGTATGGGAGTTTGATTGAACCAATCCTTTCCCTTGCAGTGACACCTACTCAAAATTTGCGGCAGCGGGAGTCCTGGCGAACGTGTTGGGCCTGGTGTTGGTTGGCTTTGGGTTAACAGTTGGTTATGTCGTGACACGCAGTGAATGGAAACGGGTAACAAGTCCAGAGGAGGAAGCTCTCTCCATGCATTTCAAAACTTTGACGGAGAGGGACAGCCCTGATTCACCACAAGGATCATAAATGGTTAAATCAAGTGCATACCAATAGCAACCCGGTAATGTTACGTGAGTGAGTGACTGTAAATAGCGCGTGGTTTGTTGATATCTCACTGTCTCTTTTTCATTAATAAAACCCATGATGATTTTCTTCTCTGATAACGCTAAGTTGTCTCAACATCCCAGTGAACTGTATTTGGGGGGAGGGTGAATCAGCAGTTGTCACATTGCAGAAAAGTAAGAATTAAAAACTGGTTGAATTAAAGGATAACAGTTAAAATTTTACCTCAGTGAGACGCAAGTACCAGACTGTTAAGTTGACCTTGTGTGAAATGAGCTTGCATAGCCTCAGCACAGTTCCCATTGGACCACTGAACCATGGTAACCCGAGAGAGGCTGAAAGGCAAGTGTAGGAACCTTGATCAATACCCTCCTGAGGCATCAAGGACCTCTATTGAAATTGACGCTATGGCATGGGGTAAGATTGGTGTAATGTGAGATTTACTCAGCCGGTCCTGGCCCACATCTTGTTGGCACCAGGTTCTCTAGCACCATCACCCCTTAACTTCACCAGTACCAAATCAAATCTTACATCAAAATTTAGGCTAGACTATGAAGAGTTTTGAAATAAATCTGTAGGATTTATTATTAGTCCTTTTTCATTCTTCACCAGCTGTTATATATAAGATCCCGGTGTAGGGAGAGAATTGGTTATATACATAACATAAACATAAACACTTCAGAGTGTTGTCACCTCTACACTCCAGGGAGTAGAAATCTGTAGAAGTTGCCTTTAATTGAGTGTAAAATGGATACAATTCACATCAATTTAGCAGCAAGATGTCCTGTACCCAAGTTAAGGAGACATTCCTATCTATCTTCCTCTTTCTTTATTTCACTTCCCCAATAACTTTATAAAGCTATTTATAGGAAGTTAAGAAAAAGCCTTTCTCAGAAAATAACTCCTTTGATTTATTCCTGGTTTATTCCCAGAATTATCCTGGGGATTAAACTTTCATTCCTGGAGATCAGGACAACAACCTAGTACCCAGTTGTTTGAGAAATCTTGGAAAATGTATTTCTTTCCCATCATTTCTGTTCACCACCTTGCACCAGCCATCCTCCAGGGTGAGGGTAGGAGATCCAGCCTTGGCTCTAACCATAAGGTAGAGTGGAGCGACCCAGTATACACCTCTGATTGGCCTGGTCCACAGTCTCGCACTGGGGGGTCAGTATAAGCTAGTGAGCAGGGGGAGAATGGAGAATAGGCATGGGCCAGGAAAACTCACTGCCTGAGTATGATTCCTGCAGCTCAGATCAGGCTGTGCTGTTTGTGCCTAAGTTGGGAGGGGGGTGCTTTGTTAGTTTTTGCCTGAACACAGGTCTCAGAATTGTTAGATAGGCTTACAGAAGAGAGAGTCTTACAGTAGAGGGAGTCTTACTCTGTATCTAACCCCATGATGTGCCTGTCCTGAGAGTGTTTGTTAGGGACAGTGTCAAGGGAGCTTTACTTTTAGTGAACTTTCAGTTTAAAGGAGTAGAGAAAGCTTCACCCTATATCTAACCCACTGCTGTCCCTGTCCTGGGAGTATTTGATGGGGACAGTGTAGAGAGAGCTTTACTCTGTATCTAACCCTGCGCTGTCCCTG
>JAHRHZ010000056.1:26598879-26621621 GCA_024137785.1 Ginglymostoma cirratum | reverse complement strand
CAGTGTAGAGAGAGCTTTACTCTGTATCTAACCCTGCGCTGTCCCTGTCCTGGGAGTGTTTGATGAATGAGCGTGCTGAAAACGTTACTTACTGCTAGTGAAAGCACAATTATTTGGTTCCTGTTATAAACAACATGTGGGATTAGGACAGTGACTAATTGAAGTTTTGATATGGTAGAGGTGTGAGGGTAATATTGTCCAGGCAGGATATCTGCCAGCAAATGCGATAGGGTAATCACTGGGTCAGTTAGCATCTGTGGGGAGAACAGATAAATTAATGTTTAAAGAATAGATCCACCATAGGATCTGGTTGCAAAGTGTTCATTCCTGGATCCTGAAATCATCTGGCCTCCTCAGAGGGATGTTTCCTGACCTGCTGGGAATTTCTTGCATTTCCTGAGCTTTGATTTTGATTCACACTGACTGTTTTTAATCACTTCTAGAAAACCCTGGGACATTTTCACGTGAGTCCAGAACCAGGGCTTTGTGAGCGGCTATTACAGTGACAATGGCAAGCTTGCTTCAACAGCATAGCGTTGCTTCTCTAACCAGTGTTTTATACTCGTGAGCCCACTCACAGAATCCTACATTTAGGCCTTAACTAGTATTGCAAACTGAACGATACCTCATGAAGTTTTTTCATTCTGTTATTGAATGTCAGCTACTCCAATTAGGTCAAAGCCAAGGTGATATTGACAGATTACGCTGAAACAGAAGGAGATGAAGAGAGAAATCAGCATACAACCATCTGTTGTTCAATTGTGAATGATTTCATTTGGAATGTGTGTCTGTTGGTTAAATATTTGTTTGTATGCTTTGCTCTGTGTTATATTGTAAGATTATTAAATAAATGTTGCATCCAAAATTGATTCTGTGTGCTGCATGGTCCTAACCTGTAGGTTTGGTTGATTTAGAGATAGTAGGAACTGCAGATGCTGGAGAATCTGCGATAACACGGTGTAGAGCTGGATGAACACAGCAGGCCAAGCAGCATCAGAGGAGCAGGAAAGCTGACATTTCCGGTTTAGACCCTTCTTCAGAAATCTTTCTGAAGAACGGTCTAGGCCCGAAACGCCGCTTTGGTTGATTTGTTTGTTCAGCTATTCCCACAGAATCATAGAATCCCTACAGTGTGGAAGCAGGCCACTCAGCCCATCGAGTCCACATCGACCCTCCAAAGAGCATCCCACCCAGACCCACCAGATAACCCTCCATTTCCCATGGCCAATCCTCCTAATCTGCACTTCTTTGGACTATGAGAGGAAACTGGAGCACCCGAAGGAAACCCGCACAGACACAGGGAGAATGTGCAAACTCCACACAGACAGTCACCCGAGGCTGGGATCAAACACAGGTCCCTGACGTTGTGAGGCATCAGTGCTAACCATGGAGCCACCGTGCCATCCATCCCTCTCACTCTGTCCTTCCATTTCTCCTGGCAACCAAAGCTTAAATACCTGGGGTCAGATTACTGCTGATTATGGTTAAATGCTAATAGAAATTCCCTACTAATCCCCGATGGTAGCAATCCACAGTCCCAGGCTAACGCTCTGGGGATGTCAGATCAGATCCCACCTCGGTAACTGAGGAATTTAAATGCAATAAATCAATCTGGAGCTAGTCTCAGTGATAATGTCAATAAAAAACAACTTCAATTGTTGTGACAACTCCATTGGTTCACTAATGAAGGAAATCTGCTGTCTTTTACATTAGACCCTAGAACCACAGTCAATGCAGAAGACTCCTAACTGCCCTTTGTAAAGGCAAAGTTCAGGGGCAGTAACGGAAGGGCAAAAAATGCCAGCGATACCGATATTGTGTGAAAGAATGATGACGATAAAGAACATGTTAACTTTAGGGGGTCAGAAGAGAAGAGCTTTACATTTCAAAAACTGAAAAGAAATGTTACAAAGGAAGAAATGAGGGGTGCTCTGAGGAAAGGTCACCAGACGCGAACGTTAACTCTGACTTCTCTTCACAGATGCTGCCTGACCTGCTGAGATTTTCCAGCAACTTCTGTTTTTGTTTCCGATTTACAGCGTCTGCCTTTCTTTTGGCTTTTAGTGAGAAATGAGCAATATTTTGCTGAAAGTATGAGGTACAATTGGGAAAGGGGAGACAGGGTTAAAGACAGAATGAGTTTGAAGGAGAAGGGACTAATGTTATGAAGCGATGTAGCTGGTTTTAGGGCTGACAATCTGTGGAGATTTGTACAGTCCACTTTGCAGAATTCACCAAGAGCTGCCACAGATTACCAGGTAAACACAGATCCTGGGATCAAGTTTCCACTCTGGTCATAATTAACAATCCAAATTGGAAATGCATACATTTTCCTAAGTCAAATCAGGAAGCAATTGAATTAAGCAGCATTGTGGAATGTATCTGTTATCTTTTTTCTCCTTTTTCATTCAAAAACACCTGTGAAATATATACTGACAATGACTGAAGAATGAATCCTTTCAGCACTGCCTTTTCGAGTAATCTAAGTACGTTCATTTTTCAAAACATTTGACAATGTGTCTGTTTAATGACCTTTCATCTTAAACAAGTTGAAGTGTAAGAACCTCTGCTGCAAATGGACATAATTAGCACAAATATGACATGATTATTCATTCGCTCTGTGGGTGTGACCAGATTCCAGCATAGAATCATACAACTGTACAGTACAGAAAAAGCCCTTCAGCCCATTCAACTCAATACTGCTATAGGTACCCTCCTACCTGCACCAGTCATACTTTCCAGTGCTAGGCTTATAGTCTTGAATGTTATGACATTTTAAGAGTTCATCCAAGTACTTTTTAAGGTTGTGAGGTTTTCCACCTCAACTACCCTCTCATGCACTCCATTCTAGACACTAAAACCATCTTCTAGGTATAAAAGTTTTCTTCAAATCCCCTCTAAATCTCTTGCCTTTTACTTTAAAATTTTGGCCGCTTGTTATTGAGCCTTGAACTAAGGGGATCAGCTGCTTTTTATTCACGCCATCCATAATCCTATACACCTCTGTCAGGGTCACCCCAAACCTTCTTTGTTCCAAAGAAAGCAACCTGAATGTATCCAGCCTCTCTTCATCGCTGAACTGCTCCATCTAATAAACATCCTGGTGAATCTCCTCTGCACCCCCTCCAGTGCAATCACATCCTTCCTGTAGTCTGATGACCGGAAATGCGTACAGTACTCCAACTATGGCCTAACCATAGTTCTGTGCACTTCCAAGATAACCTCCCTGCTTTTATAATCAATGCCACGACTGATAAAGACAAGTGTCCCATATGCCTTCTTAACTACACTATTAACGCATCCTGCTACCTTCGAGGATCTGTGAATAAGCACCCCAAGAACCCTCTGTTCCTCCGAGCGTCTTAGTGTCCTGCTATTCATTCAATGCTCTGTTTTCTTGTTCCTCCTTCCAAAGTGCATCACCTCACACTTGTCATGGTTATATTGCATTTGCCACTGATCTGTACATCTGATCAACTCGTATATATCCTTCTGTAACCTAACACCTTCCTCCTCACTGTCAACCACCCGTACAATCTTTACGTCAACTGCAAACTTACCTGTCATCCCTCCACAATCTCATTTACGCCATGTTATTTTTGAAATAGCCAAATGATTTGAAATAAAATACATAAGCCATCATCTACATGAAACAGAATTTGCATTTGAAATATCTCTGCCTGTTGTATTGGTGTAGCCAATGTCAGATGAATTGCAGTGCCAGCACTTGGGAACCCAACAGAATTGCTACCCCTCCCTTCATTACTCCTTTTACTGTTTGTTATTCATCTTCCACATGTGCACCAACAAAACCAATCCCAACTTCCCACTTCCATGTTTGTGTGTAACCCGCTCTCAATACGCCATTGGTTGAGGTCACACTGTCTGAGCCCTGGAATCCGGAGCAGAATGCATGTAGATCATCTTCAGATCAGCATTAATCCCTCTAGTTCCTTCACACTAATTACAGCTGGAGACAACATACTTCATGCTTCTCACGACTTTACTGGTCTTTGTTCGCAAAGGAGCTGGGAGGAGGTCTTGTCACAAAAAATGGTCAATAAACTGATCATCACTCAATGCTGTGGAAGAGTTTCAAAGTCAGTGCACTGAAATGATGAGAAAAACAAATCAACTTCTCTTCATCCTATGTGATTCATCCCTCATTTTACCCTCCTGGACTAGTCTATCACCCACTCCCAAAGCTACCTGCATTATGCTGTGAGCACTCCATTGTCCTCTCCCAGTTTCTCTGTCACCATTCTCAACATCTGAAACAACACTTCATTCTTATCACTCGATATTTTGCAATCCCTAGTCATTACGGTAGATGTTCAACAACTTCAGGGCTTAATTCTAGTTCCCACTTGAGCTGTGGCAGACTGGGATGGGTAGGGGTGTGTGTGTGTGTGTGTGTGTGTGTGTGTGTGTGTGTGTGTGTGTGTAGGTCCATGCCTTGGAGTTGATTTGGCTTTTTCTTCCTCCTCAAACCCAGAGACTGCATCCTGCTCTGCTTTGCCATATTTTATGGTTCCCTTTCAACCTGTATGTCTCTGCCTTACCCATCTGCCCAGTGAACGACCCACCTCCCACTACCTGCACTTAGCACACAGTGTAAAAACCAGTCGACTGTTGAGCATTGTTAGCCACTCATTTTATTATATTATTGTTGACTGTACTACACTAAATGTAAATGCTCTGTTTTAGAGAGAGGTGGTGTGTGGATATTGTCCTTGGGCTAGTAATCCAGCAAACTACCCTGAAGTGTTGGGGGGGTGCCATGGGTTCCAATCCTACAATGCAGCTGGTGGAACATATATTCGCCTATTTCAATAATAAGAATCAATCAATTTGATAAGTGGAATAAACAACTGATGTGGCATCTAATGCCATTTGTGGAAGAAAATTTCCAATGTATATCACCTTCTGGGTATAGAATATTTCTCAATTTCCATATGGTAAGGTCTGGCTCTGATTTTTTTGACTATATCCTAACAGCATAATTCCTTGATCAATGGAAATAGTTTTCCTCTTGTCGAACATATCTGTTCCCCTTAATATCAAGAAAACAAGGTGTGGCCCACACAGGCCTTGCCAGAATTGAAGCTTGACTTCTATTCCCTTGTGTTTGATTGTTTATAAATAAAGGCCAGAATTCTATTAGCCTGTACTTGGGGGGAATACACATCTCAGGACCTTACTAATCTTCATTCTCAATAGGGCTGGGAGGGTGCCTTGTCAAATAGAGTGGCCAATGAACTCGACCTAACTCAAGGCTATGGATGAGTTTCAAAGACACTGTGTGCATGAATGATGAGAGAAATGAGTAGAATTATTTGTAAAAACATATCTCATTCACTAATGTCCTTTAAGGAAGGAAATCTGCATTCTTACATGGTCTGGCCTACATGTGACTCCACTGCAATGTGGTTGACTCATTACTGCCCTCTGAAATGGTCTAGCATGACACTTAGTTCAATGGTGATTGCTAATGGGCAACAAATGTCGGCCATCCCAGTGATGTCCACATCCTGTGAATGAGTAGTGGAAAATTTATCATGACACCCTTATCTAATAAAGCTCTAAACATCCACAGATTTCTGGGGAAGAGAATTCCAGCCTTTGTATCTCCGTCAGATTTCCAGCATCTCTCCTGCATTAATCCTTGAACAAATATCCAGTGAGAAATTTGCTGTTGCGTATTTATGTAAGTACATTGAATTGTTACGTTAAGAGCCCGATCAGGTCGTGTCACAACGACACCAACAGCCATTCTGGAGAGAAAGCTCTCGTCTGGTTTGCTGCCTTGTAACGTGATAAAAGCTCCTGCTGTTACTAAACACTTTGGCCTCTGATCCTTCTTGAAATGTAACACTTGCCTTTAATCTTTAAACTTTGACTTTGTTTGTTGTTCTCAGGTGGCAAGTTTAAATGTGGTTTTAAATTGAGGAATAAGGCTCTAAAGTGGCCTTGGCCATGTGATTCAGAATGATGAATAGGTTATGTAAGTTTTATCACTGAGAGATATGTTTAAATGTGCTTTTTGTGGTTGCAAGTTAATGTTAATTGATATCTCAGGAAGTGGTTGAATGTTCATACAGCCACAAAATGTCCTTATGTAATTTGCATTTCTCTTTCCAAAGCAGTTCGAACAAATTATATTGTACTCTGCCTCACATTCTTTACATAAACGATACACTACATATGGTGCATGTTAGCTTTTTTTTCTTAGTTATTGCTTTAACACAAGGCTGTTGGTCTTTCCACAGTAACTTTCAAAAGTGGAAGTTCTTAACAAGCTTTAATATATTGAGAACAGCAATGACTCTTTTACTTATTCAAGGGAATCTGTGTATCAGTTGCAAGGACAGTGTAGCTGCCAATCCCCTGACCAGGTGATGTTGAGCTACCTTCTTGACCCACTGCAGGAACAGCCACAGTGCAGTTAAGGAGGGAGCTCCAGGGTTTTGACCCAGTAGCAGTGACAGACAGTGATATGGCCCCAAGTCAGGATGCTGAGTGGCTTGGAGGGGAAACTTGCAGCTGATGGTGTTCCAGTGTATCTGCTGCTGTTGACAATCTAGATGGTAGAGGTCATGAGTTTAGAAGGTGCTGTCAGAGAAGACTTGATGAGTTATTAGAGTACACCTTGAGGATGGTACACATGGCTACTGTCATTGGTGGAGGGAGTGAATATAGAGGGTTATGGCACTGAGAGACACTCATTCCCTGGCTTTAGCAGTGTGAATGGATTCAGTGGGACTGGGAAACACTCATTCTGTGAATTATACAGAGTGAATGGGTTCAATGGCACTGAAAGGGACACTCACTCTCTCATTGAGAAGAAAACAAAAATAGAAGGTGATGGCAAACAGAGTATCAATCAAATGGTTCTGCTTTGTTTTGGATAGTGTCAAGCATCCTGTGTATCTTGTAATTCCACTCATCCAGGCTAGTGGGGAATATTCCATCAGACTCCTTACTCATGTCTCATAGATGATGGAGAGGCTTTGGGAAGTCAGGAGGTAAGGTACTTTAGAATTCCAAGCGGTGAACCTTCGAGATGATGTTGGTGAGAGATTCAATAATGCTAACGCCACTAAATGTCGAGTGGAGGTGGGTAGATTCATTGCCTGGTACTTGTGCGGGATGAATGTTATGTGCCACTTCTCAGCCTGAGCTTGGATATTATCCAGAGTTTGCACAACTCTTTATAATACTGCGGAACATTGTGGGAAAAAACATTAATAATAAACAATTAATACAACCCGGTTTCCCCATGGACTTTGAGGTAAGCAGGTTAAACCTCTGGGTACTGCCTTCATGGCGAAGGATTTCTGAATGTCCCAAGTGCTCAAAATGTGAAAGGACACCACCTCTATCTTTATATTACACAACTGCCTTAAGTTGCATCTATACTTTGCTTGTCGCCATGTCCTCAACATTAATACTTCCCCCTTCCCCTTTACTCTGCACTTAACACATCAGATTACCTGTACCATGTACTTGTGGTTCCCTGATTTATTTATATGATGCTGTATGATCACTGTTTATTCTGCCAGGAGGACACAAGACCCATTATCTGAGAACCAGTCCATTAATGACCTTGTATGGTGCTCTCAAACCTTGTCATACAAGTTGTTCCCAATGTAATTGGGTCTTTAGGAAAGTGAGTCTCTTAGCAACCATTCCCTAGCTAAGTAAGGGGTCATTTATTAATTTGGCATCAGAGCCATTTTCTCTTTTGCTGAAATGGTTAGTGCAGAGTAAGATGGGATACTTTGACCGTTCTCTTTAGTTTTAACCTATAGCCTTAGAATCATTAAATGTAGTGGATTTGTTGCAGGAGCCGTCAACATTACAGAGAGACACATTTCCAGAAGCAACACTGATAGATGGGTGAAGGGCTGGCATATCAGGTGTGCGGCAAATAAGGTAGTATAGAGGAAGGGGACAGGATGCCAGGTAAGTGAGGGGTGGCACAGTGGCTCAGTGGTTAGCACTGCTGTCTCACAGCATCAGGGACCCGGGTTCAATTCCAGCTTCGGGTGGCTGTCTGTGTGGAGTTTGCACAATCTCCCCGTGTCTGTGTAGGTTTCCTCTGGGTGCTCCTGTTTCCTCCCACAGTCCAAAGATGTGCAGGCAAGGTGGATTGGCCATGCTATACTGCCCATGGTGTTCAGGGATAGGTAGGTTAGATGGGTTACAGGGGGATGAGTCTGCGTGGGATGCTTCGAGGGTCAGTGTGGACTTGTTGGGCCGAATGGCCTGTTTCCACACTGTAGGGATTCTATATAAAAGAAATGTGGAGGAGTGGGTTTTGGGTAGTCAGGGGCAAGGGTCCCACAGGTAGTCAGGGTTTGGGTTAGGAGGAAGATTGTTAAGTAATGTGAGAAGTTGGGGGGCAGTGGTAATTGGGGTGAGGATAGACTGGGTGGTGGCAGAGGATTGCAGGAGTTGTGTGGCAAGTTTTATAGTTAGTCATGAGTTAGATTGTAATTCCTCTAACTACTCTGATGAGTCAGTTGGAGCCCTCAAAAACATCTGACACCAACTCAGAGTGGGGGACCTCTTTGAAGATTCAATTTCCCCAGAAACTCCCATGGGAGTCAGTGCACCGTGACTTCCTCATGGTCTCGAGGCCATCTGCACTGCTGCAATGATGAATTCCAATTAGAAGATCTGGGCCTAGGCCTGAATGTATAATGCTGAGGAATCTAAATCGCAGAAAACGTCAATCATTACATAACCTCAAAGATCAAACATTGTGGTACAGGATTGTTTACAGGAACTGCACGCAAACCTGCTGTTTTGTATTGTGTCTCCCAATCAATCAAGATTTAAAAGTCAATACTTATTTACAGTGAGTGCAATGTTTGTCTCGAGTACCTCTGTGTTTATGGCTGGTTCCCAAGGCAACCTGTTGTATGGTTTCTCAAACTGTTTCCCAGAGAGCTCAATCACAGCAGCGTTCCCCAGTACAGAGCAGGCAGTCTGTGGATGAGAAGCATGTACTTTGCAGAGAACAATCTCTTTTCTCCTCAAACATGGAAGCAAGACCCTCAGGGACCGTGGATAATTCAACAGCAGGTTAGTGAGGCTCACAGACCTAGGCGATGGTGTGACTGAGGAGTGCTGTTTGAAACCAGCTCTGTTCTTCTGGTTAACTTGTTCATGCTATTTACTGTTCCTCACAATAACGTTATGAGCAGTGGCTTTCTCAGAGGTGGCACACTTAACTCTGAGTCAGAACGTTTAAGGCCACCTCTAGGATTTGAGCGTGAAATGTATGCTGATCCTCCAGCGCAGTGATGAGGGAGTATTGCATTGTCACAGGTTCTGTTGTTTGGTTGAGATGTTAAAGCGAGAAGAGATCTGCCCACGTAGCTGGACATAAATGATCCCTGAGCACAAATGGAAGATGGGAATTCTTCCAACGTCCAGGCCAATATCCGTCCCCTGACCAACAATTGATCATAGACAGATGGTGGCTGTGTACACTAGGAGGAGATAGTGATACAGTGCTAATGTCACTGGACGATGAATCCAGAGACCTATGTGAATGTTCTGGGGACACGGATTCAATTACCGCGGTGGCAGCTGGTGGCATTCAAATTAAATCAATAAATCTGAAATGTGGAGCTGGCCACATCATTGGCCATTATAATCTGGTTCACTAATACCCTTTGGGGAGGGAAAACTGCCAACATTTCTGAGGAACTAGGCTTGGCCTGGCCTGCATGCCAGTCCAGGAAGGTGCTTGAGTCTCAACCATCCTCTGATAATAGAATAGGCAAGCCACTCAGTTCAAGGGCAATTAAGGATGGGCAAGACATGCTGGACTTGCTTGTAACATCCTTGAAAGAATTTGGGAAGGGCTTCTGTTGGTACCTTCTAAGGGTCAATGCTCCTAAGCAAGTTGTGGGGGGCAGGAAATTGGATAGTTTAAATAAAAAGAAACTTGCGTTTTCATGGCACCGTTCAAAGATTCAAAATATCTCAAAATACAGCTCACTTTTGAAGTGTGGGCACTGTTGTAATTTTAGGAAATGTGGCAGCAAGTTTGAGCACAGCAAGATCCCTCAAACAGCAGTGTGATTAATTGCTTTCATTATGGCAGAACACTGGCTATTTTCTCCCCCCCAGCTCCTGCTCATTGTGCGGTTATTTTTTTTAACGACGTGTTCTCCTCAAGTCCCAAACTAAGCATGGCCTCTCACTATCTGTGGCTGGCAGTGAACCGAAGGAAGCCAGTCAGCCGAGGGGACCAAACTTGCCCTCCCTCCTGGAGGCAGCGTTCAGTCACCTCTAACAGCAACCCTGTCAAGATTGAGAATCCAGCGGTGGGGAGAAATTTGCCCGTCCTACCTCTCCTAGATGCTTTCAGTTCCATCACTCTGCCTGCTCTATTTTGTCTGAGACAACACCACATCCTGCATGGAGATGTAGCTTACAGTTCATGCATCCAAAGTACCAACTGCAAAAGTATTTCCACTTACAGTATTGTAGCTTATTTTATTTAAAAATGTTTATTCATAGGATGAGGGCATCGCTGGTTGGCCAGCATTTAAGGGCTATCTCAGAAGGCAGTTGAGAGTCAACCACATTGCTGCAGGTAACAAGGTGCAGAGCTGGATGAACACAGCAGGCCAAGCAGCATCAGAGGAGCAGGAAGGCTGACGTTTCCGGCCTATACCCTTTGGAAGGGTCTAGGTCCGAAACATCAGCTTTCCTGCTCCTATGATGCTGCTTGGCCTGTTGTGTTCATCCAGCTCTCCTATGACGCTGCTTGGCCTGCTGTGTTCGTCCAGCTCTCCTATGATGCTGCTTGGCCTGCTGTGTTTGTCCAGCTCTACACCTTGTTGTCTCAGATTCTCCAGCATCTGCAGTTCCTGCTATCAATGGATTATTGGATAGGAGTTGGCTCTGGTCACTGCATTACCTTTTCAGTAGTCAATGCAGACTCTTGTGGCACTGTCCTGCTTGGACACAAGTACAATGGGGAGCTCTAATTTTTGCTGTTATGCCGTATTCATTGGTTGTTCAGCCTGTAGTTAATCTCTGTGTGGCCCTGGGCCAGCTTTTCTGGACTGAGCTGATAGGGATGCTGTCTGATGGGAGGGGCTTCTCTTACAGCTACATCATGTTGAGCTGGGGTGATGCAGCCGAGCTTGATTCTGAATAAGCCCCTGAATGCAGTGAGCAGCCTTGTTATGAGAGATAACAAGGTGTGGAGCTGGATGAACACAGCAGGCCAAGCAGCATCAGAGGAGCAGGAAGGCTGACGTTTTGGGCCTAGACCCTTCATCAGAAATTGTTAGTTTGTTTGCCGTTCTGACCCTAGGCAGATGAATAAACAGTCGACATTTGCTGGCATTTCTGGATTGGTTAGCCAGGTAGTAGATGGTTCAGAGTGAATCTCACACATGTCTCCTTCCAAATCATCCCTGTTGCTATCCTTTACGTCAGACCTGCTTGTGCTTTGCTTACTGGTGATATTGCTTTGGCATATTGATGTGACACAGCCTTTACTTTTCTTTCTGAACTGGGGTCTCAGAAACCAGGGTTCACTTCCCCACTCTAGATGGGCCACTGAACTGGGCTTTTGAATATTCACCTGATGTTGCAGTAGTGCTGAAGTGTAGTTTCTTGGTGGAGAGTTTCAGCCTCTGGCTGGCTAGTCTGCCTGTTTTCTCATCACTGGGAGGTTTTCTTCAAGTGTTTCCAGACCACTTTGCAAGCCCCCACTCTTTGCTACATAGTGTAACAGGGACACCTTCAACTTCCGTTCGAAAATCCTCTCCTTGAGCAATTTCACAAACATTTGTACTTGATGCCAGGAACTAATTCAATGGAGTAAACTCAATGCACCCATTGGGTGAATCCCAGGTGGTGAACAGAAGAAGATAGAATCCCTTCTTCTAATCATGGGAGTACTCGTGGCAGTGTGCCCTTATCATTGTGTTCTTAACCCAGTGGTTCTCTTCCAGAACCCCGTCTGACTGTGGCTGATGCACTGATGACCTCACTGGCTCAGACCAACGTCTTCCTGGAATATTTTGGACTTGCAATTTAAACCCTGCTCTGACTCGGTGTTCAGTGGGCAGGCCATCCTGGTTCTCTCACTGCTGATTTGGTGGATATGATTCTCAGAAAACAGCATCTTGGAAATCTCTGAGCTGTCCAAATTAGGGTGTCTCTAAGGCCCTGTGGATTACTTGATCAGTATAGACAATATTAGTTTACCCAGACACCTCAACATGTATCAGGAGGGGACTACACAGCGCAAGTCTACAGTCAGTGAACAAGATCATAACTTTATTTTAAGATAACAAAGGTTAGGAGTTAAACTTTACACTTCCAACAACGCTAGTGCTAACTATCTGACTCTTTAGAAATTTAAAATACTTCCCAGATACTTGTTACTTTTGCTGGTCTGTCAAATTGTTTAATCTGTTCTTCTCTTCATGGGTTGATTCTCTCTCTGGTCAGAGGGTGGCCTCTGGTCACTGCTGTATCTCAATGTGCCTCTAGGTTGGTTGGAGCGTGGTTCGCTTGAGTCCTGCTGGGCTGGCCCCTCCTGGCTACCTTCTGGATCTTTCCAAGGACTTGACCAATCAGATATATCAAATTAATTGGCTCTATCACCTTGAAATGCTGCTAATGGTTCTTGTTAGCTTACTTAACATCAACACCTTTGTGTCTGCTCTTGGGCCTGGATGTCTGGTTTTATCTTTGTCTTATTGAGATATGTCTGCCCCATGCATCTAGCGTTTGTTTCTCAGGAAGGGTTAAATTGCCCTTTCATGCCTCCTAATGTGTTCTGGTGCCTCTCTGGTTTTCAGTTGTCTGGGTTTAGACTTGTCCCCAAGTAGAATTGTCTCTCGTGTCTGTCTTGGCTAAGGCATTCCCAGCATACTTTGCCTTTTGGCCAATTTGCTTCCCTGTTTATTTCAGTTGCTGTGTCTACATTTCCGGCCTCCCTTCCTAATGATTTAATTTCACTTGAGCGGTCATGGACTGCTACATCTGAGTTTCTGAAGGAGAGTTGCTGGACCTGAAATGTTAACTCTGCTTTCTGTCCACAGAGACTGCTAGAGCTACCTGAGTTTCTCCCGTTCTTTCAGTATTTTGTTTCTGAGAAATTGTGATTGCATCCATGATGATAAGGAGATACTGTTAGTCCCCAAACTCCCCCACCCTTTGTTTTGAGTTTGACACAGTTCACTAACACTTTGCTGAACAGTTCCCCAAGAGCCCTCATGGGACTAATTATCGTTGGTCTTATTGTGGGATTTTCCCACATGCTAAAGGTGAAGCAAGTTCTGTAAAATGCTTACTACGTCCTCGTGAGGCTGTAGCCAGTAACAATGCTGGCTGATGGGGGTGTGTGTTTTGCCTTTACCAAAATTTCCAGCCTTTGGAATCTGATGAGCCATGTACAATATTTCCCTCTGGTCTCTTGGTGGCACCATTGCCTGGTGGATCGCTATCCACCCCCCACTCAAAGTGCTGTGAGAGGGGTCTCCATTTCCTCATCAGACCCTCATTTTCAATATTGTAACATTCAATTAGATGAATGAATAATTTATAGTCAGATCTATCCAGGGAGGTACAGTGAAAAGAGTCCTGTTGCCACAATCATGCACCATTTTGAGGTACAAAAGAATAAAAAGAAAGTATTTAAATAGAGTTCATCTTCAGCCAGGGCCCCATATGTGACTCCAGGCCTTTGACAAGGTCCCTGCTCCAGGCACCAACACCAGATCACCCACTGGTGCCACCAAAATAGTCCATACTCCAGGCCTACCACAGCCAGGAATTCCCGCTCTGCCATTGCTGCAGCCAATGCCCCGACACCATTCGAGGAGTCCACACATTGGGCCGACAAGCCAGGGGTCACCTCCAACACTGCTCCGGCCTCCACGCGATATCAACTTCACCCCAGTGAAACATCCCTGAAGATTCAGCTTCTGCTTCTGCCTCAGTGTCAGTGTGAGCGCTCTGAGCTGCCTGTAGAGCTACTACCATGGCTTCCCCATATGTCACTCTCTTGGGTCTTCTTGACTGCTGAGATTTTTGGATAACTAGCCCAGATTTTTGGATAACTAGCTTGCCTGACTGTGTGACCACATAATCAGGTCCAGTGTTTGATCCACCAGGTCATTGTCAAGGAACAGGTAGACCATATCCATTGGCAGAATACTGATGGCCCCCATGGTCAGTGGTCTCAATATGAGGTCACACTCCATATGCATCTGCTAAAGTGAGATGGGCATGTACACTCCTTCAACCTTTTACCAACATCTTGGCACTCACCACACTCTCTGGTGGCAATGCCATGTCTTTTCTCAGAAGTTGAGTTCGGCTGGGCCATCCCTCTGTATCATTCGAGGATGCTCATCTTGACCTGGAGAAATGTTGTCATCTTTTCTTCAATATAAAATCCCATTAGCTCTCAGAGATTTGTTTAGCTCATCCAGACTCACAGAAGTGCCTTTACAGAGATTCGAAGCAGAACTCTGAGCTATAGCTGGTTGGCTATGCTCTCAAACTGATTCCCATTCTCTATATGGGATGTCTGTGCCCCAGTAAATCCCACTAGTTTCTCCTATAGCCTCCAGCAGTTGGCCTGGACATGCCCTACTTTCAGCAGCCTTTTTAGCTTCACTTTGTTTTCCTCTCTCCACCACCCTTTCTCTTGATGAAGACTCCCAGCATCAGCCAATGTGGCTGCCTGATTAGACCATGTTACTCTGTTCCTCGAGGTATATTCTTATTGGAAAAGGATGGAGCTTTTGAACTACTCAAGGAGAATGATTTCGCAATGTTTTTTGTAAGTGCCTTCTGTCCCAGTAGTCAAGATGGTTAAGCCTTTCAAATTGAAAGTGTGTTTGGGCAGATCATTTCCAGAAGGTGCCAAATTTTCGACTGGCCATCTCCAGCCCTAATTGGTACATACTGTGATGCTGTTTGTGCCCCACCCCCCCCAGTGAGTCTCTTCTGTGAAGTTACTGTTGTGGGCGTTATAACGTATCTTTATCTCCCACGGGGATTGGTCAAACCACTTCGCAGTTAAAACCTATATTATACCTAGAATGTACTATTATTTGGTCTTTATGGAAGTGTCATAAAACGACTTGATTCTTTCATTTGGGATTTTATTAAGGAGATTTTACATTTTCCTCGATTTACAACTGATGGCATTTTATGTGCATGTAATAGAGACAGAGGACCAGGGATTCCTAACGCAGATCCCTATCACTGCAATGAAGAAACATGAGGCCTTGGAAAAGTCAACAGATAAAGTTATCCAAAGATTGAATTTATAAAGACATTAACTAGATTGAAGGTATTAACTAGACTGAAGGCTCTTCAAGAAATCTGGATGTTCAAAGATGTATATTTACAGCCCAAAGACAAAACAGATAATGAAGAGGAACAAGTAGTGAGCACGTTGAGTGCTAATTCTGGATCTTGGAGGGAAGTAGAATTATCGAAATGGATAAATTTAAATGTCAAGGGCTTGGAATTAATTTCCAATTTCCAATGCACGGACTAAAACAGCAATTTATTTTAAGACCTCCAAGCTTATTAACATTATTACCATGCAATCCCTACCCAACCAAGACAGCCCTAACACATGGGAGACCCTTTAAATAAGGACTATCAAAGAGGCAAGGCCCCTTTTGAAACTCTTCCCCATGTTCCTGGTTGGTGCTGAAGTGTGAAGAGCATAAGAATCAAGCCACGTAACAAAATTATGGAGAAGCTATATCAGTATGTGGGCAAATATGGTTGGAGAAATTTTATAGAACCCCATTTGACAGAAGAGATGAAGCGAAGTTATGGGAGCCAATCTTCCAGAAAGGCTCTACAGTAGTGGCCGTGGACGTAACACTCCAGTTTGAGAATGAGGATGGTGCGATTGAGAAGACCGGGGAGCAGAAATATAAACATTTATGATTATGGGGCTGACGAGAGGGGCAATGCCTTCATTTTATAGTTTTCTAATGGATGCGTGGAGTAAGTGGGCAGAGATGAACAATAAACTTATGAGAGGCTGCTTTGTTCCTCCAGCTCCACAGTGTTGACTCTGACTTCAGCATCTGCAGTTCTTACTATTTTTGGGCAATTTGGAATTGTCAGGCTCCAAAGAGTGACTGCAACGGTCAGCAATTTTCAGAAAAAAATTAATCATTAAAAACATTTCTGTCTGATTTCCAAAGCATGTTCTTTGTCTGATTGTGAACAACTACTATTCACAAATTTAAAATGATAATTTCTGAACCAATTTCAATTTCTGAATGATTTTCAGTAGTTTAAATAGGCATTTCACAGTTACAGTAATTGCCTTAACTTTTGCTTAACTTTGAAGTTAGAAAAACTTCATAAATGGGGATGTAAATCAGTTTGATCACAGGTACTCAGTCATTGGGCCATTGCTGACCCACTACCTCCACCAAGTGGTCGGATAGTTTATTGCCCTGTAACAGAAAACTCACATACGGCAGACAAAAGTCATCATTTTTCAGTCACAAACAGCAGGACAGCAATTGAGTCACTTGATTTATACTTCTTTGCCTGAAAAGAATAGAACATCAGTACGACAGGTCAAATGTAGAGGAAACTAGTGAATGGTTATTGCCTGTGGCATTGTGTGTAGGCCCAGTACAAAGACCAATTTTTACTGATTTTTACCAATTTCTGATGAAGGGTCTAGGCCCGAAACGTCCTGCTCCTCTGATGCTGCTTGGCCTGCTGTGTTCATCCAGCTCCACACCTTGTTATCTCCAATTTTTACTCTGATAGGATGGCAACACACAGTAATGTTAGACATTATAGGGCCATCCTTAAATGGATGCTTGAAAGTGGAGAAGGTTTTTGATCTTGTTACTCCTATGCTCAAGTTTTGAAAATTCTGAACCAGCTCACAGAAGTGGAGTCACAGGTAGACTGGGTAGTGAAGAGTTCTGATGAAGGGTCCCGACCCGAGACATTGACTTTCCTGCTCCTCTGATGCTGCCTGGCTGCTGTGTTCCTCCAGCTCCGCACTGTATTGACAGGATAGTGAAGAAGGCACTTGGTACGCTTGCCTTTATTGGTCAGTGCATTGAGTATAGGAGTTGAGAGGTCATGTTGCGGCCTGTCAGCATATTGGTTAGGTCACTTTTAGAATACTGTGTGTGGTATCTCTGCAGTAGGAAAGATGTTGTTAAACTTGAAAGGGTTCAGAAAAGATTTACAAGGATGTTGCCAGGCTTGGAGGGTTTGAGCTGTAGGGAGAAGCTGAACAGGCTGGGTCTATTTTCCCTGCAGCGTCAGAGGCTGAGGGGTGACCTTATAGAGGTTTATAAAATCATGAGGGGCATGGATAGGGTGAATAGCCAAGGTCATTTTCTCAGGGTAGAGGAGTCCAAAACTAAAGGGTGTATTTTTAAGGTAAGAGGGAAAACATTTAGAAGTGACCTAAGGGGCAACTTTTTCACACAGAGGGTAGTGTATGTGTGGAATGAGCTGCTGGGGTAAGTGATGGAAGCTGGTACAATTACAAAATTTAAAAGGCATCTGGATGGGTAAATGAATAGGAAGGGTTTAGAGGGATATGGGCCAAATGTTGGCAAATGGAACGAGATTAATTTAACATATCTGGTTGGCATGGATGAGTTGGACCAAAGGATCAGTTTTTGTGCTGTTGAGAGCAGGGCATTCAACCCATCGAGTCCATACCAACCCTCCAAAAAGGATGTCACCTAGATCCACCTCGCTACCCTATCACTGTAACCCTGCATTTCCCAAGGCTAATCCACCTAGCCTGCACATTCCTGGACACTACTGGCAATTTAGCATGGCCAATCCACCCTAACCTGCACATCTTTGGTCTGTGGGAAGAAACCCACATAGACACAGGAATGTGCAAACTCCACACAGAGTCATCCAAGGGTGAAATAAAACCCAGTTCCTGGTGGTGTGAAGGTGGCTGTGCTAACCACTGTGCCACTGTGCCACCCACATCTAAAGGTTTGTGTTTTTATCACACTTTTCACAACTTCAAAACACCCCTACAGTGAAAGAAGTACTTTTTAAAAAAATCAGTCAGAATGCATTTCCTTTCTCCTCTTCTCTCGAAAAAGAATGGGTAGGATCATCGATGGTTAGAAACGCTCACAAAAAGCAACTCTTTTACCCTACCTCACACTCAGAAGGAGATGCGGAGATGTTATAAATTGTCCTCATGGTTAGTGAGACTGACCAGTTTAAAACACAGTTAAGACCATAAGACATAGAAGCAGAAATTAGGCCATTTGGCCCATCGAGTCTGCTCCGCTATTCAATCATGGCTGATGAGTTCCTCAACCTCATTCTCCTGCTTTCTCCCTGTAAACCTTGATCCTATCTATCTCAGTCTTATATGTACTCACTGACCCGGCCTCCACAGCCTTCTGTGGCAGTGAATTCCATAGATTCACCACTCTCTGGCTGTTGTTAAGTCAGAGACAATAGAAACGATCCTATGAAGTATTTTGAACTATAGCAATGTACAAAAACAGGGTGGTTAATGAACAAATGTGCTCCTGCAAATGAGATAATGCTAGATAAATCTGTATCTAGTGATGCTGATTATACGTTAGGCCACGGGGAACTTCTTTGCTAAGCTGTGCTTTGTTTAACATTTTCTCCAAGTGGCAGTGCCTCTGGCAGCAAGATGCCAAACTCAACAAACCGCTCAGGTTGATGTAGTAGGAGAGGAACTTACAAAGTTTTGCTGCATAGGCAAGGGCACTATCGGCTGGACCACAGCTGACCGTGCTGTAAAACTGCTGATGCTTCATCGCGAAAAGACACTGAAGTTTTTTCTCTAAGTGCATTAACTACTTACCCAAGAGATGTGAATGGACAAAGCATCACTCAGTGGAGAAAGCAGGGATCAAGCAGAGAGAAGGTCAGTAAGTGCTTTGGGCTAAGTGAACATTTCCCATATAAACAAGATCCTAATGGACAACAATGTCTATTCATCTCAATTACCTCCGTCACATTGATCAGCCAGGCTGAATCTTTACCCTCCAAATTTAATAAAGAAGTTTCCTTCCTCACAATCTCTGCATCTGTACATTATTCCTTTTCAGCTTGGCTGCAACCATTCTTATTTCTCACAGATTCCACAACAGCCGACCACCATATTCCAGGATCTCTCTGGACCACAGCATCTCCAAATACCATCGATCCGAAATGGGCATGTAAAAGAAGGTAAGAGAGAAACTCAGCATCTCCCTGTAATAGACATTGCAGAGCATGACGGTACCAGACCCAGGAGTGTTCGATAGGGACAGTGAAGAGAAAGCTTTACTGCCAGTTGAAAGAGTGCAGGGAGCTTTACTTGATATCTAACCCAGTGCTGTCTGTGTCCTGAAAGTATTTGATGGGGAAAATTTGGAGAAAGCTTTGCTTTCAGTTTAAATGAGTAGACAGATCTTTACTTTCAGTTTGAGAGTAGTTGTAAGTTTACTCTGTACCTAACTCCATACTGCATTAGGCATGGTAGTGCTTGATGGGGACAGTATAAAAGGACCATTACTTTCAGCGTAAAAGAGTAGAGACAGCTTTACTCGATATTTAACCCTGTGCTGTCCCTGTCCTGGGAGAGGGTATATTACTCAGCAATTATTTCAGGGGCTTTCCTGAGGACAAAACTCTGATCTAAAATGAGTAAAATGGATCAGAGGTCAATGACAACCCTCAGGATATTGTTAGTGGGGGATTCAGTGAATGTCAACAGGCAGTGGTTAGATTGTCCCTGTTGGAGTTGTAATTGCATGGCGTTTGTGTGGTGCTACCAGTCAGCCCAAGCCTGGATATTGTCCAGATCGTGTTGCATTTGAACATGGACTGCTTCAGTATCTGAGGAATGACGAGTGGTGCTGAACATTGTGCAATCATTGGCAAACATCCCCACTTCTGACCTTATGTTGGAGGGAAGGTCATTGATGAAGCAGCTGAAGATGGTTGGGCCGAGGACACTGCCCTGAGGAACTCCTGCAGAGATGTCCTGGGGCTGAGATGACTGACCTCCAACAACAATAACCATCTTCCTATGTGTCAGGTAGGACTCCAACTTGTGGAGATTTTGTATCCCTGATACCCATTGATTCCAGCTTTGCGCAGGCTCCTTGATGCCACTCTCGGTCGAATGTAGACTTGATGTCAAGGGCTGTCACTCTCCCCTCACTTCTGGAATTCAGCTCTTTTGTCCATGTTTGAACCAAGGCTGTAATGAGAGCAGGAACTGAGCAGCCCTGGGGGAACCCAAACTGGGTGTCACTGAGCAGGTTATTGCTGGGCATGTGCTGCTTGATAGCACTGTTACTGACACCTTCTACCACTTTTACTGATGAGATGGTAATTGGCTGAGTTGCATTTGTCCTCCTTTTTGTGAACAGGACATACCTGGGCAATTTTCCACATTGTCAGGTAGGTGCTTGGAGCAGCACAGTGGCTCAGTGGTTAACTCTGCTGTCTCACAGCGCCAGGGACCCAGTTTCGATTCCAGCCTTGGGTGTCTGTCTATGTGGAGTTTGCAAATTCTCACCAAGTCTGCATGGGTTTCCTCTGGGTGCTCTGTTGGTGCCATAACACAATACAGGTTATTCTCAATGTGAAGGCAATGCATCGTCAACACAAGGACTGTGCGATGGTCACTCTTACCGATACTGTCATGGATGGATGCAACTGCAGCTGGCAGATTGGTAAGGAAGAGGTCAAGTATGTTTTTCCCTCTTGTTGGCTCCCTCACCACCTGCCGCAGACTTAGTCTAGCAGTTATGTCCTTTAGAACCCGACCAGCTCGATCAGTAGTACTGCTGCCGAGCCACTCTTGGTCATTGTAAGTCCCGCACCCAGAGTACATTTTGCACCCTTGCCATCCTCATCCTTTAAATGTTATTCAACATGGAGGAATCCTGATGCATCAGCCAACAGGGGACAGTACATGGTAATCAGTAGGAGGTTTCCTTGCCTGTATTTAACCTGAAGCCATAAGACTTCATGGGGTCTGGAGTCAATGTTGATGACTCCCAGAGCAACACCCTCCCGACTGTATACTACTGTGCGGCCCACTCTGCTGTGTCTATCCTGATGGTGGGACAGGACATATCCGGGGATGGTGATGCAAGTGCCTTGGATATTGTCAGTAAAGTTTGATTCTGTGAGTATGACTATGTCAGGCTGTTGCTTGACTAGTCTGTGAGAGAGCTCTCCCAATTCTGGCACTAGCCCCCGGATATCAGTAAGGAAGACTTTGCAGGGTCAGCAGGGCTGTTTCTGCCATTGTCTTTTCCGGTACCTAGGTCAATGCCAGCAGTTCCGCCTGGTTTCATTTCTTTGTTGAGACTCCATATAGATTGATACAACTCAATGGCTTTGTAGGCCATTTCAGAGGGCAGTTGAGAATTGACCACGTTGCTGTGGGTCTGGAGCCACACGTAGGCCAGAGCAAGTGAAGATGGCAGATTTCCTTCTCTGAAATACATTAGTGAACCAGGTGAGTTTTGCTGACTATCGACAATGGATTCAAGGTCATCAGTAGATTCCGAATTTCTGATTTGTTTTATTGAATTCAATGTTGCGGGATTCAAACCTGGGTCCCTGGAAGGTTAGCTGAGTTTCCGGTCTAATAATCTAGCGATAATCCCATTAGGCCATCATCTCCCCATTGTATTCCCATGTCTGGTCTTTCCTATTAACTGCATTGCCATGTTCTGAGAGTGATGTGTTTTTCTTGTTGTAGACCTGATGGAGCTGATGATGATCCAGAATGCCCAGATGTACCAAGTGATCATGAGTAACATCACCATGGCAGCACTGACAAGCTTCGGTTACAGTACGCAGCCCCAGCCTGCCGTGCAGGTCGGACGTCACACAGTTTCAAACCGATTCACATCCCACTTCAGAGAACTCAGCACACAACTGCAGTCCTAAGCATGTGCTTCACTGGCAGAGGACCTGTCTTTCAGATAACATGTCAAATTCAGTCTTCGTCTGCTCTCAGTAGTAATTAATAATCTAATGGTGCTTTTCCAAAAACAACCAGAGTGTTTATCTTAGTGCCTGTCAATGAAAATTGCAGAAAAGTTTCTATGCTTATAATCACTTCACTGTTTATGGAAGCTTGCTGTGATCTCTTCATTTCCCACAACACAACCATGATTGCAGTGTGTTAATAAGTGGAGAATTTTACCTTGGTGATCTTTTACACACACCTAACAGATCAGACAGGACTTTTTATTAAACATCACATCCGAAAGCAGACACTTTAACAGTGCAGCACTCCTTTGATGGCGTATCAGCTTAAATTATGGAGTTGGCCTCAAACCCAAGCACTCCTAATATAATTCTATACTCTGGAAACCACCCATTAATCCCAGTCCACCAACAGCTCTATTTTAAAAACTCTTACCCTTGTGTTCAAGTCAGTCTGCTGTAGCTCTGTAAACCTCCTCCAGCCCTACTACTCTCTGACAACATGGTGTTCCTCTCGTCATGGCCCCTTGTGCATCCCCCACTAAATTCACAATGGCATTGAGCTCTTTGTGGAAATCTCAAATTCCCTCCATGAGCTGGATGAACACAGCAGGCCAGGCAGCATCAGAGGAGCAGGAAAGCTGATGTTTCGGGTCGGGACTTTTCTTCAGAAATTTCAAAAGGGTCCCAACCCGAAATGTCAGCTTTCCTGCTCCTCTGATGCT
>JAHRHZ010000056.1:26544450-26593429 GCA_024137785.1 Ginglymostoma cirratum | reverse complement strand
TGTGCCCAGTGGGAGTGTGCTGTCTGTGCCCAGTGGGAGTGTGCCCAGTGGGAGTGTGCTGTCTGTGCCCAGTGGGAGTGTGCCCAGTGGGAGTGTGCTGTCTGTGCCCAGTGGGAGTGTGCCCAGTGGGAATGTGCTGGCTGTGCCCAGTGGGAGTGTGCGCAGTGGGAGTGTGCCCAGTGGGAGTGTGCTGTATGTGCTCTGCGGGAGTGTGCCTTGTGGGAGTGTTCTCTCTGTGCCCAGTGGGACTGTGGTTGCTGTACCCAGTGGGAGTGTGCCCAGTGGGAGTGTGCTGTGTGTGCCCCGTGGCAGTGTGCCCAGTGGGAGTGTTCCCAGTGGGAGTGTGAGCTGAAAACTGCATTACTGTAAGGATCCTATTCCATCGTCAAACACAATTCAACATTAAAATCCCACGAGACACAATTGGGACAATTAACCAAACAATCTGAATTTCAGGGACATCAAGAGAATTCGTTCCTCTTTGAGTGGCACAATGGGAGAAAACCAGCTGAAATCTTCCTGGTGGTGTATGAAATATCGATTTAACTTCCTCCTATCATCAATTCTACACTTTTCACATGCAAGTTTAAATAAGTTACACCATTGCACCATACAAACCAAAAAATTGTCCAGAAGTATAAAATATTTTAATTTCAACTCATAGATACCACCAAAGAAACCAATAATTGAACGGTGGACTTCTCCATTTTACATCCCCAGAGCAAATTCTGAATCGTCAGTAAACATTTGTCCTCTCTGTATTGTACACTGTAGTGAACTGTCTTTCCATGTGCCTTACTGCATATCTCCACGCCTGTCTCCACCCCTACCCCCCCGCCCCCATCAATATAGTGCTGGTAAACCTGCCAATGACCCAATGAGATTGCAGTGGTACAGCTGGCAGTGTAACTGTGGGTCGGAGTTGGCTGACATGGGAATGATTGGTGAGATAGCGCAGGTAAATCTTTTGATGTGTCAATAAGTTAGAGGTGATAAACTTGGCATTGAATAAAGTGCCGGTAGTCCACAGTTGGCAAACTCTAGTGAGGTGCTTGTGACTAACCAGAAACTGTTGGATTTTCTCCTAGTAAAGCTGTACCTCCGCCCCCACCACCAAGTGCCACAGGGACAGTTGGGGCTGATGTACGTCCAGCATCAGGTAAGCTGCCGCAATATGAATGTGTTTATGCTCCTGTCGAGTAACATCTAAGTCTCGCTGTGCAAAGTGATCTTCTTAAGGCTCACTGTTAAAGGACCATCTCCTGTAAATTTAAGTTAGGAGGTGCTAGTCTAGCAGTTATGTCAATGGACTAGTAATCTAGAGCTAATATGCTTAGGATATGGACTCAAAACCCACCAAGGCATACGGTGAGGTTTGAATTCTATGCAATCTAGTCTAATGGCAAGTGTGTAACCATTGTCAGTTGTTTTAAAAACCCATCTATTTACCAATGTCCATCAGCAAAGGAAGTCTGCCACCCTAACCTGGAATGGCCTACACCTTATGCCAGCTGAATGGAAATGTTGTGGATTCTTATCTGCTCCTTGAAATAGCCTAGCAACTTATTCAGTTCAAGGGCAATCAGGCATGTGTAACACATGTTAACCAGAAATGCTCACATCCTGTGAAAAAAAATGAATTGGAAAGATATTTTGCTTCAATCTTAACCAGGGAGAGATGATAGCCCAGTGGTATTATTGGTCTACTGATAATCCAGAAACCCAGGTAATGTCCTGGGGATCCAGGTTTGAATCCCATCATGACAGATGCATTTCAATTCAATTCAATGAAAAATCCGGAATTAAGACTCCATTGATCGCTATGAATCCATTGTTGCTTTTCAGAAAAACCCATCCAGTTCACTAACATTCTTTAGGGATACAAAGTGTCATCCTTACCTGGTCTGGCCTCATTTTGCAAAGGTAAGGAGCTATCACCATAGAGGATGTTAGCAACACCTCAGAAGTTGCAATGGATCAGGGAATGGAAGGGTGGGAGGGACACAGGAAATTCACAATGGCAAGAGAATTAGTACTAAGTAAATTGGAAGAGCTGTGGGCTAATCGATCATTAGAGTCATATACAGAAACAGACCCTTCGGTCCAATTCGTTCATGCTGACCAAGTTTCCTAGACTCAGCTCATTCAATTTGCATGTGTTTGACCCATATCCCTCTAAACTTTTCCTATTCATGTATCCGTCTTTTAAAAGTTGTAACTGTATCTGCATCTACCACTTCCTCTGGCAGTTCATTCCATACCTGAACCATCCTCTGTGTGAAAAAGATGCCCCTCAAGTTCCTTTGAAATCTTTCTCATATTTAACGGTTTTAAAGAAGTGGCTAGTAAGATGCATTATTTTTAGTTTAAGTATTTTGCATCAGTGTTTACAATGTTTAAGGATATGGAAGTTACAGAAAGTGGGGAAATAAATAGCAACATCTTGAAAAATGTCCCTATTACAGAGAAGATGGTGCTGGACATCTTAAAACACATAAATCCCTGGGATGTGATCAGGTGTACCCTCGAACTCTGTGGAAAGCTAGGGAAGAGATTGCTGGGCCTCTTGCTGAGATATTTGTACCATTGATAGCGACAGGTGAGGTGCCAGAAGACTGGAAGTTAGATATCGTTGTGCCACTATTTAAGAAAAATGGTAGGGAAAAGCCAAGGAACTATAGAGCCTGACATCTGTGGTGGGCACGTTGTTGAAGGGAATCCTATGGGACAGTGTTTACATGTATTTGGAAAGGAAAGAACTGATTAGGGATAGTCAACATGGCTTTGTGCATGGAAAATCATGTCTCACTAACTTGATTGAGTTTTTGTAGAAGTAACAAAGAGGATTAATGAAAGCAGAGCGATGGACATGATCTATATGGACTTCAGTAAGGCGTTCAACAAGATTCCTCATGGTGGACCGGTTAGCAAGGTCAGATCACATGGAATACAGGGAGAACTAGCCATTTGGATACAGAACTGGTTCAAAGGTAGAAGACAGAAGGTGATGGTGGAGGGTTGCTTTTCAGACTGGAGGCCTGTGACCAGTGGTGTGCCATAAGAATCGGGGCTGGGTCCACTGCTTTTTACCAATTATATAAATGATTTGGATGTCAACAAAGGAGGTATGGTTAGAACATTTACTGATGGCACCAAAATTGGAGGTGTAGTGGACAGCCAAGATGGTTACCTCAGAGCACAATGGGACCTTAATCAGATGGGCTGATGGCTGAGGACTGGCAGATGGAGTTTAATTTAGATAAATGTGAGGTGCTGCATTTGAGGAAAGGCAAATCAGGGCAGGACTTATACACTTAATGGTAAGGTCCTGGAGAGTGTTGCTGAACAAAGAGACCTTGGAGTGCAGGTGCATAGTTCTTTGAAAATGGAGTCACAGGTAGATAGTATAGTGAAGAAGGCGTTTGGTACGCTTGCCTTTATTGGTCAGTTCATTGAGTATAGGAGTTGGGAGGTCATGCTGCAGCTGTACAGGACATTGGTTAGGTCACTTTTGGAATGCTGCTTACAGTTCTGGTCTCCCTGCTATAGGAAGGCTGTTGTAAAATTTGAAAGGGTTCTAGAAAGATTTACAAGGATGTTTCCAGGGTTGGACGGTTTGAGCTATAGGGGCAGGCTTTTCCTGGAGCATTGGAAACTGAGGGCTGACCTTATAGAGATTCATAAAATCATGAGGGGTATGGATAGGGTAAATAGACAAGATCTTTTCCCCAGGTAGGGAGGTCCAAAACAAGAGGACATAGGTTAAGGTGAGAGGGGCAAGATTTAAAAGGGTCCTAAAGGGCAACTTTTTCAGGAAGAGGATGGAAAGAGCTGCCAGAGGAAGTCATGGAGGCTGGGACAATTATAACATTTAAAAGGTATCTGGATGCGTATATGAATAAGAAGGGTTTAGAGGGATATAGGACAAATGCTGGCAAATAAGACTAGGTTAATTTAGGATATCATGTTGGCATGGACCAGTTGGACCAAAGGGTCTGTTTCTGTGCTATATGGCTCTATGAGCCCAGGAGTCCAAACCTCCCCTGATTTAGGAACAGTCTAATCAGATTGGAAGGTGGTAAGAGGAATGTAACTCTGTTTACTCAAAAAGAAAGGGGGGCAGAAAGTGGGAAACTACACATTAGTTCATCGAGGCACAAGGTACAAAATCAAGCAAGTCACTGGAAACAAAAGCAAAATATTGCAGACACAGGGAATCTGAAATGAAACAGAAAGCACTAAAGAAATCAGCAGGTCTGGCAGGATCGGTGGAAAGAGAGATTGAGTTAATGTTTTGAGTCAAAAAGATTCTCCCTCAGAACGGAAGAGAGAGGTGAAAAACAAATGGGTTTTACACTGTAAGAAAAAATGAGGAGATTAGATATTATAGGTATAAGTATTAATAACAGAATAAAGGTCTGCTCTGACTGGAAACATGAGAAATAGATACTCACAGCTTAGACACGTGATGCATTGATAGACGTAGGTCAGTGCAAATTTGCTACCACTTTTCCAACATTTTTAATTCATTCATCATGTCATTGAGTCATATAGCACTGAAACAGACTCTTCAGTCCATCTCATTGCCCCAACCAGATGTCCCAATCTGACCTAGTCCCATTTGGCAGCCCATGTCTCTCTAAACCCTTCCTATTCATGTGCCCATCCAGACACCTCTTCAATGTTGTAATTGTACCAGCCTCCACCGTTTCCTCTGACAACTCATTCCGTACACGCACCACCCTCTCTGTGGAAAAAGCTACTCCTCAGGTCCTTTCTAAATCTTCCCCCTCTCAACTTAAACCTATGTCTTCTGGTTTGGACTCCCCCATGCTAGGAAAAACACCTTGGCTATTCACCCTATCCATGCTCCTCGTGATTTTATAAAGTCCTCAGTCTTCGACGCTCCAGGGAGAATAGCCCCAGCCTATTCAGCCTCTCCCTACAACTCAAACTATCCAGTCCTAATAATATCCTTGTAAGTCCTTTCTGCACCCTCTCAACTTTAACAACATTCTTCCTGTGGGGTGACCAGAATTGAATTTATAAATTGAATTTATAAATGACCTAGATGAGGGTGTAGAAGGATGGGTTAGTAAATTTACGGATGACACTAAAGTCGGTGGAGTTGTGGATAGTACGGAAGGATGTTGCGGGTTACAGAGGGACATAGATAAGCTGCAGAGCTGGGCTGAGAGGTGGCAAATGGAGTTTAATGCGGAAAAGTGTGAGGTGATTCACTTTGGAAGGAGTAACAGGAATACAGAGTACTGGGCTAATGGTAAGATTCTTGGTAGTGTGGACAAGCAGAGAGATCTTGGTGTCCATGTGCATAGATTCCTGAAAATTGCCACCCAGATTGATAGGGTTGTTAAGAAGGCGTATGGTGTGTTAGGTTTTATTGATAGAGGGATTGAATTTCGGAGCCGTGAGGTCATGTTGCAGCTGTACAAAACACTGGTGCGGCCGCACTTGGAGTATTGTGTACAGTTCTGGTCGCCGCATTATAGGAAGGATGTGGAAGCATTGGAAAGGGCGCAGAGGAGATTTACCAGGATGTTGCCTGGTATAGAGGGAAGGTCTATTGAGGAAAGGCTGAGGGACTTGAGGCTGTTTTCGTTAGAGAGAAGAAGATTAAGAGGTGACTTAATAGAGACATACAAGATGATCAGAGGATTAGATAGGGTGGACAGTGAGAGCCTTTTTCCTCGGATGGTGACGGCTAGCACGAGGGGACATAGCTATAAATTGAGGGGTGATAAATATAGGACAGATGTCAGAGGTAGGTTCTTTACTCAGAGAGTAGTAAGGGCATGGAATGCCTTGCCTGCCCCAGTTGTAGACTCGCCAACTTTAAGGGCACTTAAATGGTCGTTGGATAAACATATGGATGATAATGGAATAGTGTAGATTAGCTGGCCTTCAGATTGGTTTCACAGGTCGGCGCAACATCGAGGGCTGAAGGGCCTGTACTGCGCTGTAATGTTCTATGTTATATGTTCTATGAACACAGTATTGCAAAACTGGCCTAACCAATGTCCTACACAGCCACAACATGACATCCCAACCCCTATACTCAATGCACTCACCAATGGAAGCAAACATGCTGAATGCCTTCTTCACTACCCTGTCTGCCTGTGACTCCACTTTCAAGGAACTATGTACCTGCACTCCAAGGTCTCTTTGTTTAGCAATACTCCCTAGGGCCCTACCATTAACTGTATAAGTCGTGCTCTGGTTTGTCTTAACAAAATGCAACACTCCACATTTACCTAAATTAAACTCCATCTGTCACTCTTCAACCCATTAGCCCATCTGATCATTTTACCATTGCACTCTTAAGATAATTTTATAGGCCGTCCACCACACCACCTATCCATGGGATGCTAGCATGTATCACTCATCCCTAAATGCCTGGTGGACCACAAGCCAAACTGTGGGTCTGGAGATATCTTTAGCCAGAGCTGGTGGTAGATTTCCCTAAAGGATATTGGTGAACCAGTTGGGTTTATGGTAATAATTTGACAGTCCTCATTTAGCCAGTTCGTTAAAAATTCAATTCTGATTGCCACCAGTGGGCAAGGTGGGACATGAATCCATGTCCCCAAACATTAACCTTGATCTTAACAATACAGGTCTAGTGACATAGCCACTGCATCACTATCTCCTTCTATTTTGCAACACTGACTACTCTTCAAAGAGTACAATGCCAGCTGCAAAGCTCTTTGATTTATTTGGTGCTCATGACAGGTGCTATAAAGAATGCAAGTTTTACTTTCTTTCTTTAATATATGTTTTATTTTGGGCTTGATGTCAAGCTTCTTCTGTTCATATTCCTGTGAAATGCATTAAAATGCTGTACTATTTCAAAGACACTATAGAATTATGTCATTGTAAATCTCCGAGGAAATGGAAGATAAACATTGCAGTGCATTTTCCAATTAGGCATATTCAACGTCTTTTGATTTCACTAATGGTTGTTTTTGTTTTCTGTGCAGAGTATTACGATGTGGCTGACAGCCAACTGTGACGAGCCCCTGTCTGTTTGGTGGTGATTCTTCCCAATATCACGTCTGGCTCCTTGACTACTGACAGGCCACTACCTGAGCTCCTGCAGCTACTGAAGTGAGACTCTGTACGTGCTGCAATAATTGTACACCTGGCTGGACGTCTGCCAGGATTTTGCGGTTGCTTTGGTGATCACAGGCTGTGCTGACCATACCAATCCGATGGTTTGGCAGGAAAACAACGAGCATTTATAATCTGAAACCAAAAAAAAGAATAGAGTTTAAAAGGTATATGCTTTCAGCAGCACCCCTGAACTGCACAACTCCCCCCCCACCAAAAACCGCCACCGTGACAGATCTTTAACCTACAAGGTGTTCTGCTGGGTTCTTCCTGATTGGCTTTTGCTGATTCAGATTTTAAGGAGGTTTGCATAAATGCACACTTTTGGAATAAGTCATGCTGGCATTAACATTTCCCATCCTTCCTCACCATACTCTTTCAATATTGTGCTCTATTCCCTTCCTCATGTTCCAGCTAATTTTTTGGAATCTCAAATATGTTCCAGAATTGAGGCAAAAAGTGGCCATTCAGCCCATCATGCCTGCACTGGTTCTATTACCCAGCCTAAATCTCCAGTCTTTTTCCAAATCTCATACCATTTCTGTTCGAAACAAAAATCATGCAATGCCCTTGTAGTGATTGTAACAAGGTCAGCCAGGTAGACTTCACAGAACATGAGTTCCCTGATTGGACCAGATTAACAGCCCCAATCAGGGAGCCCTGACTGACAGATACAAACATGAGTGTCAGAGGCTCTGCTCACTCCGGGAGCTGTCTCTGAGGAAACCAGACCAGTGTCGAATACCATGTACACATAAATAAAGGGTGACTTAGTGACAGAATACCAGTCTCTCTGGAGTTATTTCAGTGGCGACAAGAGAAAAAAGTACTCTCCTGACGACAACTGCTTACGACAGTTGTCTTTGAATTGGAGTAAACATTTCTGGCATCATGCTATTATTTGGGAAACTTGACTCGCTCGTCCTGCCATCGAAGACTAGGACCAGTATGAGTAAAAAATACATTGTTTTCCCTGGGCAAATGACGTGGGGGTGAGTGAAAAGCAATAAGTAATTCTCCTGACAGCTTGTGCACCTGCAGCTTACTCGGTTATTAGGAGCCTAATGTTTCCTGAGACACCAGATACTAAATAATACTAAAACCTTTCAAGAGTTGATAGATTTAGTTAAGGAATATGATGACCCCAAGCCTCCTCCAGTTCTAAGACGCTATCGGCTTTACTCGGCAATTCGAGAACCAGGGGAATTTGTGTTGGGATTTTTGATTAGGTTAAGACGACTGGCAGAGGCATGTAAATTTGGTTTAGCCCTTAATGAGACACCAACAGACCATTTGGAATGTAGGATCAATGAATGTAACCATGCAAAAGTGTCTACTAGCTGAAGCCCAGTTGGATTTCAAACAGGCACTACAACTGGCTTTGTCATTGGAAAATGCGGCAAGTGGGGCATATGAGTTACAGGTTATGCTGAAGGAACGGGGCACCCTCACCAGTCTGACTGAGCTTGGGGAACACCATGTGAGTGAAGGCAATTGCATAGCCTCAGTCAGAACATATCCTGAACAGAGGGACTCTAGGTCAGCCCACTGCAAAACCCCAAAACAAAGCCAGGGCAAATGGTTAACATTTTCTTCAGGATCCGGGCTGACAAGCCATTGTAGTTGCTGCCGGTATGCAAACTCAAGACAGAAAAAGATTCCCACTAGGCCTGAATTGAGTAAGAGAACTCATAGGCCAGAGTCCAGGAAAGTCCAAACCCTGCAAAGCTCACCTACATCTGGTTTGGAACAGTTAAATTGGTTAGCAACACCCAAATCAGAACCAAAGATAAATTTGTGGTTAAATGGCCACCCGGCTCTAATGGACGTTGATATCGGCGTGGCTGTATTTGTGATCGCGGAACCACTCTTTAACGAAGTTCGCTCTGGACTCCAAACCTGAAGTTTGCATAAGATCTCGGTCAGACTGAGAACCTATTCAGGGGAACCTTTACAGATTAAGACAACAACTTTGATTCCCGTCTTGTATGAGAATCAGCTCGTTCAGTTACCACTGCTTGCAGTAAAAGACTCGGGCCCAAACTTGATGGAGTGAAATTGGTTGAAAAAGGTTCAGCTAGATTGGCCCAACATTTTTCAATTAAAAAATGGCTGCCTGAGTGAAATCCTAATGAAATACCTGGAAATATCTCAGGGAGGTTGAGGAGCTATCAAAGGGACCGAGGCTACCTTGCATTTTGGCCAGGAAGCAAATGGATGATTCTGCAAGGCTTGCCCAGTGCCATTGGCCTTACATGCAAAAGTAGAAGCATAAATCAGGAAGCTAGAAAGTAAAGGAATCATCGAACCAGTACAGTTTGTGGAATGGACAGCACTGGTTGTAGCAATTGTGAAGCCCAACAGGTCGGTTTGCCTTTGTGGGGAATTCAAACAAACTGCTTTTTGTAGCTGGATAAATACCTAATCCCTCGCATAAAGGAGAGACTCCTCCCTTCCCTTCCTCAACATTTCTGTTTCCATTTCTGTGGATAGACTGGCCACTAATATCCACCACAAACCCACAGACTCCCACAGCTACCTGGACGATACATCCTCACACCCCACTTCCTGTAAAGACTCCATCCCATTTTCTCAGTGCCTCCGTCTCCGTTGTATATGTTCAGATGAGGCCAACTTCGACAAGGGAGCCTCTGAAATGTTCGTGTTCTTCCTCAACTGAGGATTCTCCAGCTCTGTTGTCAACAGGACTTTCAACCCAGGTCCGACCCATCTCCCGCACTTCTGCCCTCACCCCTTCTCTTCCCTCCTGCAACAGTGATAGGGTTCCCCTTATCCTCACCTAACATCCCACCAGCATCCACATCCAGAAGATCATCAGACGCCATTTCCACCACCTCCAGCAAGATGCCACCACCAGACACACATTTCCCTCCCCTCCCTTGTCCACCTTCCACCGGGACCGTTCCCTCCGGGACACCCTGGTCCACACTTCACCCCAAACACCTCCCCACAACCCTACGACACCTTCCCCTGTAACTGGCAAAGGTGCAACCCCTGCACATTTACCTCCTCCCTCCCCGCTATCCAAGGGCCCAAACATACCTTGCAGGCGAAGCAACACATAACCTGCACTTCCAAGAATCTAGTCTACTGCATTTGCTGCTCACAATGTGGTCTCCTCTACATTGGGGAAACAAAGTGTAGACCTGGCGACAGCTTTGCAGAACATCTGCGTTCTGCTCGCAAAAAAGACCCTGAACTACCTGTTGCCTGCCACTTTAACGCACCATCCTGCTCCCTGGCCAATACCTCTGTCTCTAGTTTGCTGCAGTGTTCCAGTGAAGCCCAACGCAAGCTGGAAGAATAACACCTCATTTTCTGCTTGGGGACCCTGCAGCCCTCCAGACTCAATATTGAGTTCAATAATTTTAGGGCCTAAACTCTCCCACGTCCCAGCCCCACCCGACACACCAGGCCTTGTTACCACATGGCCTGCCATCATTCACCTGTTGTTAGTCACTAACAGTCCCCATTAACAACTATTCACCCTCCCAGCCTGATCGTTAGCAACTCCTTTGTCTGTCCAACTGACCTTCTCTCTCTTAAGGCTCTAGCCTATCATTTACTCCCAATTCAGCCTATTTCTCTATTTTCTGCATATGAACCGTCGTTTTCCCAGCCACCATCAGTTTCTGAGGAACGGTTACTGGACCCGAAACATTAACTCTGTTTTTCCCTTCACAGATGCTGCCAGACCTGCTGAGCTTTTCCAGCAACTTTGTTTTGTTCCTTGCATGAAGGATTTATATTCCAAACTGGAAGGGGTGCTGTCCCACAAAGCTGGACATAAGCCATATGTACTTGCAGTTGTGGTTAGATGAGAGTTCCCAGAAGTATGCTACAATTAATACCAATAAGGGTTTGTACCAATATACAAGACCGCCAATGGGGCATCATCAGCCTGTGCCATTTTTCAGAAGACGATGGAAAATATTTTACAAGGGCCACCCCAGGTTGCCATTTACCTGATAACATGCTAATAGCCAATAAAGAGCACTTGGAGAGCTTGGACTTGGTGCCTGAAAGTTTCTCCAAGGCAGGCATATACCTTAGAAGGGGAAAATGTGTGTTCCAGGCACCCTAAGTGACCTACCTGGGCTACAGAGTCGACCAGACTGGGTTACACCTGGTGGAAGATAGAGTGACTGTGATCAAAGCTATCCTGAAATTGGCTAAACGGCAGGAGACAGAGTGACGGTGAAGGATTGTTTTTTGGACTGGCGGCCCGTGACCAGCAGTGTTCCACAGGGACTGGTGCTGGGCCCCCTTTTGTTTGTAATTTATTTAAATGATTTGGATGAGAATATAGAAGGCATGATTAGTAAGTTTGCAGATGACATCAAAATTGGTGGCACAGTGGACAGGTTATCTAAGAATACAAAGAGGACAATTGTGTCAATGCACTGAAGAATGGCAGATGGAGTTTCATTTGGATAAATGTGAGGTGTTGCATTTTGGTAAAACAAACAAGGGCAGGACGTACACAATTAAAGTAAGGCCTTGGGTAATGCTGTTGAACAAAGAGACCTAGGGGTTCAGGAACATAATTATTTGAAGTTTGCATCACATATAGATAGAGTGGTTAAGAAGGCATTACCCTATGCACAGTGTGGCATGATCTGCCTGTACTGCACACAAAACAAAAGTTTTCACTGTACCTTGCTACATGGGACAATAATAAATTAAATCCTTTTGTTTTCCTTCTCCATCAAAATACCTTTTAAGCATATTCACATGAGACAGAGATTTATTTCTATTTGGCATTCTTATCAAATAATTCACTTCACTCAATTTCCTTTTGACTTGGTAAGGCCCACTAAACCTTGCCTTTGAAAGTTTACTTACCACTGGAAGTAACGCTAACACTTTATCTCCACGCGCAAAATTACAAATTTTTAATTTTTTATTTGCTTCCTGTTTCGACACATGCTGTGCTACTTTCAAATGTTGTCTAGCCAACTCATCTTCCCCAAAATTTAACACCTAGTCCAAATGTGTAGTCTCTGGACTATGACACATCAATTTCTCCATAATTCATTTCAGTGATCCTCTCATCTCATGCCCTAGTACATTCTGGGATACATACAGATTCTTCTTCTGTTGATGCTTTTTGATAAAACTGCTTTAGGTTTTCATGTTTCTGCTGTAATTCAACTAATTTCTCTGAACTAAAAACATCCACTTTGTCCTCCACCTGCTCTTGTTTATTCCAGCCATCTGACCATGCATAGTTTCTGTTAATCGTACTTCAATTTCCCCACCTTTACTCCTTGGTTTCTCCTCCTACTTTAGGCTTTGTGACCTTGTTACTGCAAGTCAGGTATAATCCCAGGATAAACTTTCTGTAACACCTCAGTTGTCTGATTTTCCACTGGCTTTTCAGCCACAGTAGACATCACTCCCACCTTGATCTGGCTGTATCATTACTAAGGATAAAGTATATTTGAAGTATTGAGAAATTCTCTGACCCCTACCACCACTTCACCAGTTTTCACTGAACTCCCCAACCTCACTTTATATAATGGAAAACTGCTCTTCTCAACGTGAATTTCACATATTACCACCTTTTCTGGCAATACTCCTTCTGAATTACATATCTCCTCATTTCTCACCATCAAAGATGACTTGCTCCCGTATCTCTTAAAATCTTAATTTCATTACCTGCTCCTCCTTGCATATGCAACTGATCTTTATCTTTGCAAGTAAACTCTTTAAAGAAATCTGGCATTTTCTCCTCAACCAACCCCTGACCAGGTTGTACATTCTGCTGCAGCTATTGAGCTTCCACTGTGCTTTACTTTCCCACTTCAACACAGTTCACTGGTTTATCCTATTTTCCCACATCTGTCTTGGTGCTTTTTCTAAACCAACAACACTGTGAATTTATGTGGTCTACTTTATTGCAGCGAAAACGCCCAAGCTTTTTCCATGGGTTTCCTTTTTATCTTGTGGTAAACAAATATCTTCAATGAGATTTCCTGTTCCTTTACCACGTAACAAGTTCTCTTTTCCACAATTTCTATCACTCCTAGACTGAAATTGATGTCAGAACCCAAAGTCTGATTTGTGAGATAACAAGCATGGGGCTGGATGAACACAGCAGGTCAAGCAGCATCATAGGAGCAGGAAAACTTGACGTTTCGGGCCTAAACCCTTCATCAGAAATGGGGGAGGGGAAGAGGGTTCTGAAATAAATAGGGAGAGAGGGGGAGGCGGATAGAGGATGGATAGAGGAGAGGATAGGTGGAGAGGAGGCAGAACCAACTCATAATCATCTACCATTTCCACTGCTCATCCTGCAGTCTTGACTGTCTGCTCTTCCATATGAGTTCCCACTATTTCAGGAAGTGAATTTTGGAACTCTCCAAAATAATTGTCTCTAAGATTGAAAATAGATCAGGGATATGACAATGCACTTACTCACCTATCAAGGTTACTTTGTTTGATCTTTTCCAACTCTATGTATGTTTGACGAGGGTCCCTCCTTAGGTTCCTGAAACGGTGTCTGTAGACCTATGGCACTCGCTCATTCACATTTAAGATGGCTTTCTTCATCTCATTATACTGCCCAGATACCTCCTGTGATAGTGATGTAAATACCTCACTAGCTGTACCTAGCAACTTTGTTTGGATCAACAATACCCACTGGCCATTTCATTTGTTTAGCCACTTTCTCAAATGAAATGTAAAAGGCTTCTACATTCTTCTTGTCAAACTTAGTCAACACTTGGACATGTTTAAACAGATACCCACCTGTCTTTTGGCTATGGAGGGATTGCTCTCTATCTGTCCCTCATCAGCCCTTTCACCTCTACTTCCACCATTTTAAGTCAATTTTGAATTTTCAGTTCTGAATTCTGAAGTTCAAAAAAAGCGTCTCTTTCTCCCTTTCTTCTGCAAGGGCCATCCTTTCCTTTATGTTTATTCTCTGCTTTTAATTGTAATTCAAATTGTTTCCTTTCCTCTTCACTTTCTTTTTATTCTGCCAGGCCTATTCTTTCCTTTTCTTTTTCCCTTGCCATTGCCTCTAATTCAAGCTGCTTGATTTACAATTGAATTTTAGCAATCTCCAATGATTCTGCTTGCATTCAAGACAGTTGCAAAAGCAGAGCTCTTGCTGCAATTATTTCCCCTTTCCTCGCAGGCCAAATCCAACCTCAACTTTTTTGCCAATGTGGAAAGCTTTGCCTTGCTCACTTTCTGATAAACACCCAAAGTGGCTTCTTCCAACCTCAGGCATCTTTTAGCAACCAAAAGAGCCATGATTACACAAGGCACACCCCGTTTAAACTAACCAAATGCAACACCCAAAATAAACATCAGCAACACTTACTGCCTTTGAGTCCAATAATTGTAAACCCAACCTGCAACTAGAGATTTTGATCCTGAATGAGCCTCCAACTTGTTATGGACCAGACCAAACTCACTCAATGTATTGAGAAGATAGTCTAGCTGCTTTTTCTCATTTTAATGGTAAGTGTACGACATTGCTTTCCAGATGCTATTTAATTGGTCAAAGTACTCAACATTAAGCAAGACACTTTATTTTTATGCTACGGTTAAAATACTGTTCTGGAGTTGAGTAGAGTAATTGCGAAGTGGAAGGCAGGGAGCTAAAATGTGTGGCTCCTTTAAGAGATTTGTGCTTTGTCTGTACTTAGAAATTTAAAAACAAATTTCCGTCTGTGAGCACCAGCTGGAGTTGCCAGTGCAGAGAGCCTCCAAAAGTAAAACAAGTGTATCAAAAAAGCCTTACAGGTGGCAGGCAAAACAGCAGTCTTGTTTTGATGTTGGGACAACAAGTTTGAATTCGGCTAATTAATTTAAACGAAGCACCTAGAAACAGAAAGCTATTGAATTTAAATCTGATGGTGGTGACAATCTGAAACCAACATACTATAAGAACTTGATTATGTCATTACGGGCATATAAGACGAGGGCATTTGGAAAATCGGAGAAAGCCAACTACCACCTGCAACATACAGCTCTCACAATGCCCATTAACCAAAAGTAACACTGTATTTTAGCGCAAAATCCTCATTGAAGAAATTATAGAGATAAAACATCCCTGACAGCAGAATTATGGAAGTAAGGCATTTGTGACGACAGTGGAGACAACAGAATACTCAAGAAGTCTATGCAAACTTGGAGAGATTAAGTTATAATTTGTATCAGAGATAAAAGGTGCTGCAGGTGCTGGAGAATCCGAGACAACAAGGTGTGGGGCTGGATGAACACAGCAGGCCAAGCAGCATCATAGGAGCAGGAAAGCTTGACGTTTCGGGCCTAGACCCTTCATCAGAAATCTGATGGGCCTTCATCCAGCCCCACACCTTGTTTTCTTAAGCTATAATTTATCACTTCTGATTAATTGGGTTTATATTAGTGGGAGTTGTCTTTATTTACGCAGCATTTCAGTAGAATTTAGACCAGTTAAGAAGTAGTTAGTAATCTAGGGGGGAATTCTTCAGTTTGTTGGCAATTTTGTTAATTTATTAATTGTTGGGTTAAATAAATAAATTGCTTCTTGTTACCTGTAAAGTGAAGATGAAGGATTTTCTTTCTTTCAAACACTCTCCTAATAGATTACAAGGGGAAAAGCGAGCTTCTCTGGATGTTTTGGGATAATTATTATAAAGGGAACCTCTACGCCCGTCATAGCAGATTGGGGCTTGGGTTTTAGCAATTATCAGAGGTTCGGCCACTCCCCCATTGTAACAATACAAACAAAATATGAAGAAAAGAATTGACTTAACTGTAACTGTATCAAAATGCTAGTCAAAATGATAGACTGTTCCAATATAGTAATGTCCCATAAACATATACTTGGGAAAGGCAAATTCATTAAAACAGATTGTCTCATATGCAACTCTAGCAGCAGGAAGAGAATCTCAGCTTTTAGCTGTAAGTAAGAGAGGAATAAGAGCTTCCTCATCTAGCTTCAAGACCCCATCAATTTCAGAAACTAAAACTAAAAATCCCGATTCTGTGGGATATTAACCCCACCCATTCAGGCTGTTTCTATTGTTCGAATTTTTAAACAAAGCCCCAAGGCCTCACAAGCTGCTTACTTTGTTGGCTTTGACCAGACAGATCGTTACGTCTGTCTCAACCTCTCTTCATTAAGAAAAAATTCTTAAAGCCATAGTAGCGTCAGAATCAAATTGAAAGCTTTACGAATGTTATTGAGTATTTATCGAGTCAAGTAGATTAACAGTTGCCATTTTACAGATACAAACTCTATCATGTACTTTTCATTTAAACAGTGTTATTAACACCAAAAACATCCCATGAAGACTCAGTCAAGGAATCACAGGAGGAAACATAAGTTGAAGTTCCTAAGCATTAGAAAGAACTTTGTGAGCAGAGTCTTTAAGAATACATGGCTGGTAGACAGTGTAAAACTCATAATGTTTTTACTTCTTGCAGTTATTTTGTTGTGGTGATGGTTGGCCTCATTGTTATGGAGGCTGCTGGGATGGGTCAATGCTGCTCCTTCTCTAATGGGCGAGTGCACTGAGCAGTGGCAACAGAAGCCATGGTTATCCTCAGCCCACCATGCCATCGCCTCCATGGGAACAGGCAACACTCACAACCCCCAGCAGGGTGGTCCCCAAAGTTGATGTTGATACCATGGAAAACAATTTTGACAACCATTTCTCCATCAGCATGGGGAGAAGGACCCTAAAACTCTGGAAATGTGAAATGCAACAGGAAAATGCTCTAAAATCTTAGTGATTCAATTTTCATCATCATTTAATGCATTTAATAATTGATTCAAAGGGATAGTTCAGCACATTCTAGAACTTCTTCCTAAATCTGGTCTGGGTCACAGCGTGAATACAAGTGTTTGCAGAACAACTCAGGCACTTCAGTATGAAGCCCAATTCCTGCAAGTATTTATTGAGATAGTCATGAATCCAAAATCAACATACAATATACTTCAAACAAGGCCCAAAATAGGATGAAATTGGCTGAGATAACAAACAGTAAAATGATGAATTTCCTTCGACTTTTCATCCTTCGATCTCTAGGACTCTCTCAGTTGTGGTGAGCCTGCAGTTATAAAATATTTGACAGTGGAAGTGTTAAGCAGCTGAATCAGGAAACATGGGACTACAACAGTTACAAGTGTAATGTAGGAACTCGATTGCAGCCCTGACTTGAGAATACTGAATGTCGCAAGTTACAATATAAAACCCAAGGGAAATTCCAAAAGTAAAAGCGACCAGTGAACATAAAATACCAGATAAATATTCATTAACAGCTTACCATAGCCATTGTTTCCAGAACCTTTGTCTCAGTTCTTTTTGTTACAATTTTTAGAACAAACAACAAAGAAAATTACAGCACAGGAACAGGCCCTTCGGCCCTCCAAGCCTGCGCTGATCCCGATCCTCTATCTAAACCTCTCGCCTATTTTCCAAGGATCTGTATCCCTCTGCTCCCTGCCCATTCATGTATCTGTTTAGATACATCTTAAATGATGCTATTGTGCCCACCTCTACCACCTCCGCTGGCAACGCGTTCCACCATCCTCTGTATAAAGAACTTTCCACGCATATCTCCCTTAAACTTTTCCCCTCTAACCTTGAAATCGTGACCCCTAGTAATTGAGTCCCCCACTCTGGGAAAAAGCTTCTTGCTATCCATCCTGCCTATAAAGCTCATGATTTTGTAGACCTCAATCAGGTCCCCCCTCTTTCTAATGTAAATAATCCTAATCTACTCAACCTCTCTTCATAGCTAGCACCCTCCATATCAGGCAACATCCTGGTGAACCTCCTCTGTACCGTCTCGAAAGCATCCACATCCTTTTGGTAATGTGGCGACCAGAACTGTACACAGTATTCCAAATGTAGTCGAACCAAAGTCCTATACAACTGTAACATGACCTGCCAACTCTTGTACTCAATACCCCGTCCGATGAATGAAAGCATGCCGTATGCCTTCTTGACCACTCTATTGACCTGCGTTGCCACCTTTAGGATACAATGGACCTGAACACCCAGATCTCTCTGTGCATCAATTTCCCCCAGGGCCTTTCCATTTACCGTATAGTTCGCTCTTGAATTGGATCTTCCAAAATGCATCACCTTGCATTTGCCTGGATTGAACTCCATCTGCCATTTCTCTGCCCAAATCTCCAATCTATCTATATTCTGCTGCATTCTCCGACAGTCCCCTTCACTATCTGCTACTCCACCAATCTTAGTGTCATCTGCAAACTTGCTAATCAGACCATCTATATCTTCCTCCAGATCATTTATTTATATCACAAACAACAGTGGTCCCAGCACGGATCCCAGTGGAACACCACTGGTCACAGTTCTCAATTTTGAGAAATTCCATTCCACTACAACTCTCTGTCTCCTGTTTCCCAGCCAGTTCTCTATCCATCTAGCTCGTACACCCTGGACCCCATGTGACTTAACTTTCTCAATCAGCCTACCATTGGGAACCTTATCAAACGCCTTACTGAAGTCCATGTATATGACATCTACAGCCCTTCTCTAATCTATCAAATTTGTCACTTCTTCAAAGAATTCTATTAAGTTGGTAAGACATGACCTTCCCTGCACAAAACCATGCCGCCTACCACTAATAAGCCCATTATCTTCCAAATGTAAATTAGATCCTATCCCTCAGTATCTTCTCCAGCAGCTTCCCCACCACTGACGTCAGGCTCACCGGTCTATAATTACCTGGATTATCCTTGCTCCCCTTCTTAAACAAGGGGACAACATTAACAATTCTCCAGTCCTCCGGGACCTCACCTGTGCTCAAGGATGCTACAAAGATATCTGTTAAGGCCCCAGCTATTTCCTGTCTCGCTTCCCTCAGTAACCTGGGATAGATCCCATTCAGACCTGGGGACTTGTCCACCCTATGGTTCCCTAATCTTGCCCTTTCTCTCCCTCATTTTCACAGCGACATGTCTGTCCTGCACTCTAATCGACCTCTCTTTAAAAGCATCCCACATATCAAATATGGATTTACCCTCAAACAGCTGCTCCCGATCCACATTCCCCAGCTCCTGCCAAATTTTGCTATAGTTGGCCTTTCCCCAATTTAGCACTCTTCCTTTAGGACCACTCTCATCTTTGTCCATTGGTATGCTAAAACTTACGGAATTGTGATCACTATTCCCAAAGTAATCCTCTACTGAAAATTCAACCACCTGGCCGGGCTCATTCCCCAACACCAGGTCCAGTATGGCCCCTTCCCGAGTTGGACTATTTACATACTGCTCTATAAAACCTTCCTGGATGCTCCTTATAAATTCTGCTCCATCTAAACCCCTAACATTAAGTGAATCCCAGTCAATGTTAGGAAAATTAAAATCTCCCATCACCACCACCCTGTTGCTCCTACATCTTTCCATAATCTGTCTACATATTTGTGCCTCTATCTCATGCTCGCTGTTGGGAGGCCTGTAGTACAGCCCCAACATTGTTACCGCACCCTTCCTGTTTCTGAGCTCTGCCCATATTGCCTCACTGCTCGGGTCCTCCATAGTGCCCTCCTTCAGTACAGCTGTGATATCCTCTTTGACCAGTAATGCAACTCCTCCGCCCCTCTTACCTCCCTCTCTATCTTGCCTGAAGCATCTATATCCTGGGATATTCAGTTGCCAATCTTGCCCTTCCCTCAACCAAGTCTCAGTAACACCAATAACATCATACTCCCAGGTACTAATCCAAGCCCTAAGTTCATCTGCCAAACCTACTGTACTTCTCGCATTAAAACAAATGCACCTCAGACCACCTGTCCCTTTGCGTTCATCATCTGTTCTCTGCTTCCTCTTCCCATTAGTCACACTGACTTCATTATTGAGTTCCTTACAGGCTTTAGTTACTACCTCCTTACTGTCCTTTGCTTTTCAGCTTCTGATGATAAATGGCCACAATCAATCAAATGTGAGAGTGACAGTGAACCAAAGAGAATAGTCAGTAGCTGCAAACTGCAGGACTGCATGAATATCACAGGTAGGTATTGATTCCAAGAAAATAAACTGCTCCTCAAAAACAATTGGATTGTGTCTCATTATCAGATCAGAGATACTGACCAGTAGACCTGCAAGTGTCATGGCCATCGGGTAATGAGTGATACATTTGAGAGCCTGCATTTTCCCTGAGACAGGATGACAATTGTCACTAAGTTGGCTATAGGGAGGAAAGAAACAGGGGAGTTATACACCAGACAAACAGCAAAATATAAGCTTTGTTTTGGACCTTTTGAAATTTTAAGACATATTACTGTATCCAGAGAGATTTTGATATAATCTTACCTGTGATAATGCTCTGTGTAAGAGAGAAGGATTACCATTTAATAAAAGCAATCATTAGCAAGAAATTAAAACTGGGGACAAAAGCATGCATGATTACATTTATAAGAAATTGCATAAATGGGATTGCTGAATCATTTTCTTTTCTTTACACTAAAAGAGGAGTGGAGCAGAAACAAAAAGCAGGAGAAGAGCAGGCTTGAGACTAATATTTATAATAAGAATGTGAGTAAGACCCGTGAGGTCACAAGGTCAGAGTCATAGATGTATATAGCATGGGAACAGACCCTTAGGTCCACCTTATCCATGCCGACCAGATACTCTAGATAAATCTAGTCCCATTTGCCAGCATTTGCCCCATATCTCTCTAAACCCTGCCTATTCATGTACCCATCCGAATGCCTTTAAATATTGTAATTGTACCAGCCTCCACCACTTCCTCTGGTAGCTCATTCCATACACGCATCACCCTCTGCGCGAAAAAGTTGCCCTCGGTCCCTGTTATATCTTTTCCTCTCATCTTAAACCTGTGCCTTCTAGTTTTGGACTCCTCCATCCCGGTGAAAATTCTTATCTATTTACCCTATCCATGACCCTCATAATTTTATAAACTTCTGAGGTCACCCCTCAGCCTTCAATGTTCCAGGGAAAATAGGCCCAGCCAATTTAACATCTCCCCATAGCTCAAACTCCCCAACACTGTCAGTATCTTTGTAAATCTTTTCTGAACCCTTTCAAGTTTCACAACATCCTTCCCATGGCAGAGAGACAAGAATTTATGCAATACTCCAAAAGTGGCCTTACCAATATCTTGTACAGCTGCAACATGGCCTCCCAACTTCTATACTCAATAGACTGACCAATAAAGGCAAGCATGCCAAATGCCTTCTTCACTACCCTATCTAGCTGCAACTCTACTTTTAAGGAATTATGAACCTGCACTCAAAGGTCTCTTTGTTTGGCAACACACCCCAGGACCTGACAATTAAGAGTATAAGTCCTACCCTGACTTGCCTTTCCAAACTGCAGCATCTAAATTAAACACCATCTGGCACTCCTTGGCCCATCTGATCAAGATCCTATTGTACTCTGAGGTAACCTTCTTCGCTATCCGCTATACCTCCAATTTTAGTGTCATCTGCAAACTTACTAACAATACCTCCTATGTTCACATCCAAATCATTTACATAAATGACAAAAAGGAATGGACCCAGCACTGATCCTTATGGCACACCGCTGGTCATAGGCCTCCAGTCTGAAAAGCAATGTTCCACCACCACCTTGGCTTGGTTCGTTGCTCTGTCTTTGGGGAGGCAATGGCCTAGTGGTATTATCGCAGGACTATTAATCTAGATACCCAGATAATGTTCTGGGGACCTAGGTTCAAAACCCGCCATGGCAGATGGTAGAATTTGAATTTAATAAATATCAGGAATTAAGAATCTAATGATGACAGTGAATCCATTGTCAACTGTCAGGGAAAACCCATCTGGTTCACTAATGTCCTTTAGGGAAGGAAACTGCCATCCTTACCAGGTCTGGCCTACATGTGACTCCAGGCCCACAGCAATGTGGTTGACTCTTAGCTGCCCTCTGTGCAATTTGGGTTGGGCAGTAAATGCTGCCTAGCCAGCGACACCCTCATCCTGTTAATGAATAAAAGGATCCTCTGTCCTCTACCTTTGAGCCAGTTCTGTATCCAAATGGCTAGTTCTCCCTGTATTCCATGTGATCTAACCTTTTAGACTAGATTTGTAGCTTGAGTAGTGGATGTTGTTGTTGGTTGGTTCATTGTTCCACAGATGTTTACCCCTGCTGGGTAACATTATCAGTGCAGCCTCCGGCGAAGCGCTGCTGTGCTTTCCCACTTGGATTTTTCATCTCTGGTAACCATTGAGCTGAATTACCTCACCTCCAGTTTTCCTTTGCAATGGAGTGTATATGGGGTCTTGTTCTATGTGTTTACTGATGGCTTTCTTAGTGGAGTACCAGGCTTCTAGGAATTCCTGCACTTGTGTTTGCTTTGCCTGTCTCAGGATCCTGGTGTTGTCCCAGTTGAACTGATGGTTTTCCTTATCCATGTGGATGGAAGTGAGTGAGCATTGGTCGTGTCTTTTTGTTGCTAATTGATGTTCCTGTACCCTTGTGGCTATCTTCCTTCCTGTCTGTCCAATGTAGTGTTTGTCACAGTCTTTGCAGGAAGTAGGGAAGTGTTTTAATGTGTTCAGCACTTGATTTGGTGTCCAATCATGTAGTTATTCAAAAGCTGACAAATTGTGCTTTCTACTTTTGCAAATTTGCTGATCCAGAAATAGCTTTGATAGATTGAATGGTTCTGACAGTAAGATTAGTCTGTGTGAGATGTCTTGCATTGGCTGATTGTTGATAACTTCAAGGGTCTGATTTGTATGATCGTTGTCAGTATTTGGATTTCATTGAACTACATTTATTTTGTTATATTACCGTATTCTTCGTTGCTGAAAAACGTTGCTGTGTCTCCGTTGTTATAAAGATTGTTGCTGTAATACTAAACCGAACATTAACATTCTGATGTTCGAAATGCTATTTTCAATTTTACATTAGCAACACAGTGTCTTGGAGCTTAATTAATTCTTAATTAGTTCTTATTTGAGATGTATTTTTCTCATTAACTGGTATACTATGAGTTTGATTTGAAATCAGACATGGCAGAGAAAAGGTAATGTCTAAGATTGTTTTTGGACTTAGACTTGAAAGATCAGTGCAGATCATATTGTCACCCACGGCAATCCTTACAAAATGCTAGGCTACAATTTTATAGTCACAATACCTAATCAGTAACTCATCTAGTTCCTGTGTTCATCTTCAAAGTGTCTCAACTTTTAATGTGTCTTCTAGTGAGAATCTTCCAGGCTTCTCTAACTCTACCCGCATTGGGTATTTTTACCCAGTGAGGTGTAGCTCCACGACATCAATGCAAGGTTGCACTAGGATCCTGATTATCTCACCTGGCATTACAATCAGATTTCTGGCAGCTATAGAGGAAGTTAAATCCGAGAATCCATCCCACGCAGAAGATAGAAAAAGAAGATAAAAACCTTCAAGACATGGTGTAGGAGAGAGGGCGCCAGATTCTGACACAGTTGATCATTTTGCCTTGTTGTGACCCATTGCTCCTCAGTGATGGTGGAAAGGCTATCTGCTTAAGTCCAAAGTTATTAAGGTTACTACAGCGTCATGACATTCACCAACATGTAGCGTGCAAGGTCACACACCAACTACACATTCCTGGGCAGAGATTGACTTTAGTTACTGTAAATCTTACTCAGTTACATGAGGGTCTGGAGGTCCCTCTATATTCTACATTGCTTTCTACTTAATTTAAACTTTCCTTTTCTACACTTACTTCCAAAGTGGGAAACCTTACATTTTTCCACGTTACATTCCATCTGTCCATTTTTTACTGCACACGTAATCCATCTGTAACTCTTTGCAGACTGTTTGTATCCGTCTCACCACTTGCTTTTCTGCTTCCCTGTGTACCAGTGAACCTCTCACTATTGAGTTTCAAACCGTATTTTCAGTGCAAGTTTTACAATTCACTGGGATACGGCTCCCTCAATGGCCAGCTGAAGTCTGTCTGAAGGCTGAAGCTCCATCTTACCTCCAGAGCTAACTCCAAATTAAAATTCATTTAACATAGAATCCCTACAGTGTGGAAACAGGCCCTTCAGCCCAACAAGTCCACACAGACCCTTGAAGCATACCATCCAGACTCATCCCCTTATAACCCACCTAAGCTACAAATCCCTGAACACTATGAACAATTTAGCATGGCCAATCCACCTCGCCTGCACAACATTGGACTGTGGGAGGAAACCAGAGCACCCAGAGGAAACCCACGCAGACGCGGGGAGAATGTGCAAACTCCACACAGACAGTCATCTGAGGGTGGACTTGAATCTGGTTCCCTGGCACTGTGAGGCAGTAGTGTTAACCAATGAGCCACCATGCTGCCCTATTTCTACCAGTCTCTGAGCTTTACATTCAATTCTGATCTTCTAGAACCTGTGCTAGTTCTCTTGTGGGCCGGGTAGTAATCTGGAGCTTCTTTTGTGTTTCTGCCTTTTAACATAGCCCCTGAGTAAAAACAGTAAATCCAGGAAGGGGTCTGCAGCCTTTTCTCCATTTTTTCATCTTGTTATGGAATTATAGAGTCATATGGTTTCCTTCAGTTGTAGACCCAGATGCACTGTAACGCCAGGCCCAGGCCTGGCCCACAGTTTGATGAACAAATCCCCTGGTGTCCCTGGATGTTTGTCATATATCGCCTTACAACCTCCTACAAAATGATCCACAGCACCTTCACTATCTTCCCAGCAGCAACCACAAGTCAAACCCAGTCTACCCCTCCTTCAGCTGGAGCTTGGCTGTCAGGCTTGTCATTGTAACTAACACCAGAGGGAGCTCCTCATGTTGCTGAGCTGAGGTCCAGCTGAGAGTGATTATCGCTGAAACATGTTCTATGCCCGTCCACGGAATAACAACCTGATTGATGTCACACTGAGACCCCTCCTCCTATTAGTGCCAGCACTATAACTTCTGAACCGGAGCACTGCTTAGCACAAGGAACCGTGCAGGTCACACTGTAATTAACCAGCAGCGTGGCACACTTCATGTTATATTAAGACATGAACATGGGGCAGGAGTATGGCCTCTCAAACCTACTCTGTCATTTAATGGCTCAGCGGTTAGCACTGCTGCCTCACAGCACCAGGGATCTGAGTTCAATTCCAGCCTTAGGAGAGTTTGCACATTCTCCCCATGTCTGCGTGGGTTTCCTTTGTGTGCTCCGGTTTTGTCCCACAGTCCAAAGATGTGCAGGTTAGGTGGATTGGTCATGCTAAATTGCCCCGCAGTGTCCATGAATATGCAGGCTGGGTGAGTTAGCCACGGGAAATGTGGGGTTACAGGGATAGGGTGGGGGGGTGCATCTGTGTGGGATGCCCTTCAGAAGGTCAGTCCAGACTCAGTGGGTTCCCTGATGGACCAAAGCATTAGCGACTCTGAAGAAAATAGGAGGAGGGGTCTGAGTGTGACATCAGTCAGGTTTGGTATTCAGTGGACGGGCACAGAACATGTTTCAGCGATAATCACTCTCAGCTGGACATCAGCTCAGCAACATGAGGAGCTCCCTCTGGTGTTAGTTACAATGACAAGCCTGACAGCCAAGATGAAGAAGGGTCTAGGCCTGAAACGTCAGCTTTCCTGCTCCTCTGATGCTGCTTGGCCTGTTGTGTTCATCCAGCTCCACACCGTGTTATCTCATGTTGCTGCTCATGTCCTTTTAAAATCTCTCTTCGCATCTTAAAAATATGCCCCCTAGTTTAGAACTCCCCACCCTAGGGAAAAGACCCTTGCCATTCATCTTATCTGTGCCCTTCATGATTTTATAAACATCAATAAGATCACCCATTAACCTCGTACCCTCCAGTGAAAAAAGTCCCAGTCTTTCCAGAGATAGTAGGAACTGCCGATGCTGGAGTCTGAGATAACAAGGTGTAAAGCTGGAGGAACACAGCTGGCCAGGCAGCAGAGGAGCAGGAAAGCTGACGTTTCGGGTCTGGACCCGGACCCTTTGCAGGGTCCACACTCGAAACATCAGCTTTCCTGCTCCTCTGATGCTGCATGTTCTGCTGTGTTCATCCAGTCTTTCCAGTCTGTTTTTATATCTCAAACCCTCCAATCCTGGCAACACCCTGGTAAATCTTTCCTGAGCCCTCTCTAGTTTAATAATATCCTTCCTATTACCAGAATAGTTCTGGGCTACCAGAACTGCGCACAGTTCTACAGATGTGGCTTCACCAACATTCAGTACGACCTCAACATGATACCCCAATTCCTACGCTCAAAGGACTGAGCAAAGAAGGCAAGTGTGCTAAATATGTTCTTAACCACCTTGTCTATATGTGAAGCAAATTTCAAAGAATTAACTACCTGAACCACTGGGTCTCTGTTCTACAACACTGCCCAGAGCCCTTCCATTAATTGTATATGTCCTGCCTTTGTTTGATTTACCAAATTGCAATATCTCACATTTATCCAAATTAAACCCCATCTGCCACTGTTCACTGAATTAATTGATCAAGTTCTCTTTGTAATCTCAGATAACCTTCACTGTTCACTACACCATTGATTTTGTTGTCATCTGCAAACTTACTAACCATGTCCCCTATATTCTCATCAAGTCTGTTATATAAATGACAAACAAAATTAGATCCAATGCCAATCCCTGCAGCACACAGCTGGTCACAGGCCTCCAGCCCGAGAAACCATCCTCCACCACCACCCTCTGAGTTTCCTTCCATTAGGCTAATTTTGTATCCAATTAGCAAGCTCAGCCTGAATCCCACATGATCTAATTTTACTAATTAATCTACCATGCAGAACCTTGTCAAAGGCTTTACTAAAGTCCAAGTAAACAATATCTACTGGTCTATCCTCATCAATCTTCTTGGTTACTTCATTAAAAAAAAACTCAAACAAGTTTGTGAGACACAATTTTCCTCACACAAAATGATGCTGACTATCCCTAATCAGTCCTTGCCTTTCCAAATGCATGTCAATCCTTTCTTTCAGAATCACCTCCAACAATGTACCTACCACAAATGTCAAACTCTCATGTTTATAGTTTCCAGGCTTCTTCTTATAGCCTTTCTTAAACAATGGCACAACATTAGCCACACCTATCCTTTGGTAATTCATCCGTGTTTATAGATGATACACCCAGGGCAGGCTTGTAAACAGAGATAGCAAGAACTGCTGATGCTGGAGTCAGAGGTAAGACAGTGTGGAGCTGGAGGAGCACAGCAGGCCAGGCAGCATCACAGGAGCAGGAAAGTTGACATTTCAGGTCAGGATCCTTCTTCAGAAATGGGGAGGGATAACAGAGCTAGGAAATAAATAGAGAGAGGAGGGGTGGGGCTGGGGAAGGTGGGTGGGTTGGTGATAGGAGAGTGCAGGTAGGCAGTGGTGGGGATTGGTCAGTGCAGTGGGACGAGCAGATAGGTGGGAGAGAAGATGGACAGGTTGTCAGGTCAAGGAGGCAGGGATGAGATGGAGGGTTGGACATGGGATGAGGCCAGGGCGTAGGGAGATTTCAAAACTGGTGAAATCCATGTTTAGGCCATAGGGCTATAGGCTCCCAAGGCTGAATATGAGATGTTATTCACATAGTCTTGACTTCAGAATGCCTGCTGTGCACTAATGCAGCTCATATGGCGACAAGAAGTTGATTGGTCTGTGGACCAGTGACAGTTATTAATGATAGAGACCTTTTGCTTGCCAACAACGATGTGATTTGTTCCTGGGTGGCTGAGATACTTGGAGCTGGAGACAAGTCACAGAGACAGAGAGTGAGAAAGACGGTTTGCAGAAGATCCAGAAGCAGTCAGTTTACACCTGAAGAAAACCAACTCCTCTTTCCGCAACAATTGCTCTAAGCTGTGACTTTTGAGCTGATAGATCAAAGATATATTCTCAATGAACTAGTTACTCTGTACTTCTTACAACCAGTTAAAGCTTCCAGAGAAAGGTATCTGAGTAACACTGGGGTCAGCCAAAGGATGATCATCTGATCATTGGAACCAGGAAGCACAAACACTGAACAGACTTCCCAGTTTCACTGCATCTGCCAAAAATCTGTTTTCCGTATTTGTGCGTGTGCCCACGAGTGTGAGATGGGGTATGTTGCAGTTGTTGGTAACAAGCAGGACTCTCAGGAAAGCTCCCTCCTGACTATGTGCTACAGTGTGGGGTCTGTCCTGTGGTGGAACAAGGTATACCCAGGTTTGGTGAGGGTAGTGTCTGTGATGTTGTCTGTAAGGTATGATTTTGGGTGAATGCGATTCCATGTTACTTGATTAGTCTATAGGACACCTATCCCAATTTTGGCAGCAGTCCCCAAATATTAGTTACTCATTTCAACAGAGGTGAAGAGAGAAGCATAGAGTGCTCATTTGAAGACAGACTGGCAGTAGAGGAGTTCTGCAGCATATTTACCCCCCTACCCACAATGAGCTTCCCCCAGTCTTTGACCCTCATTGAGGTGGATCTTGAGTTGCTTGGACCAAACCTAGTCCTACTGTGCTGACAAAACCATGCCTGTTATTGGCACTGGGCATTTGGTGGATCTCTAAGGTAGGAACTTAGTTAGTGACTCTGAAAAACAGAAGAAACAGTCACAGAAAATAAACTGTGTTAGAAAAAAAAGGTAGATATGTAAATAAGGGATACTACAATTAAATGCATTGGGCAGAGGGTGCAGTTAGACCTATGGCAGCATGACACCACTGCTATACTGGAAAAATCGCAGAGACGGGAAGATTTGGCAACTCAACATCCCTGGATAAAGAGATTTTAGGAATTGAGAAGATGCGAGTAATAAAGGCAGTTACTCGAAAGAACCAATGAGAATTGGAGAGGGGGAGGAATTAAACACTAAAGGAGGCCATATTGGGGGCCATCAGAAGCAAAAATCTAGCAGCATGACTATACCTGTGTACTATGGACAGCCAAATAATGGGAGAATGTTAGAGAACCAAACGTGTAGGGAATTCTAAGTGTACAAATACAAAAGGACAGCAATAGTTGGGGATTTCAATTTCCCAAATATGGGATACAAAGTGTGTGAAAGGCAAAGGTCAATTCTCTTCTTTGTATTCAAGACTTTTGTTTTAAAGCCAGCATATTACAGGTCCAATAAGAGAGCACAATTCTAGATTTAGTCTTAGAACATGAGTTTGGGATGAGTGGATGAATTAGAAATTGGTGACCATTTTATAGAGAGTTCATAATACAGTAACAGTTAGCACAATTATGGGAAGGGACAAAGATAGAACAGGAATAAACAGCCTAAGCTGAGGGAAGGCAAACTTTACAAAGCCGAGAGATAAGGCAAAGTAAAATGGTTACAACTACGTGAAGGAAAGTCAGTGACAAATCACTAGGAGGCATTTAGAAATGAGATTCCACAGGTAGATATGCTTCCATAGAAAAGGGCTGGCGCTGCCAAATCCAGGGACCCCAATTATCCAGAAGCATTCAGGGTAAGTAATAACAAAAATAGAACTCAGGCCAATCTCCAAACAGTAATACTTTAGGAAATTTAGTGGATTATAGAAAGTGTATCAGTGACATGAAAAGTCAATTGGGAAAGCAAAGAGAATAGGAAAAATTTGGCAGGAAAATATCAAAAAATATTAATTACTTTAACAATATATTAACAAGTGATGATTGAGGAAAGCGTGGGGCATATCTGATGTGCATGGTAAAGTGGGTATCGATGAAGATGTAGGCTGGTTCCTGAATTAATATGTTCTGTCTTCAAAAGAAACCAATGATATGGACCTTCTAGACACAATAAATGCCAGTTAAAGAACAATATTAAATATTAGATACAATAAGTCTTGGAGTTACTGATCTCCTTATAGATGGATATATCACCATATCCTTAGATGTTAAAGGAATCAGGGAGGAAACAGCAGATGCTCTGGGGATCAGTTTTATTCTTCACTCATTACAGGAGAGTGCTAGAAGATTGAGGGATTGACCTCATTGTTTGACGATTTAAAAGGGTGAGAGGGGGGGGAAATAGGTCAAATAATTATAGGCCGGTCAGTCTGACCTTGGTAGAGGACAAACTACTAGCATTGACATTGAAAGACAGGATTGACTGTTACCAGATCCAAATGAATCTGAGATAGCCAGACTGATAGTCAACTGAGGGAAGGTCATTTCTTACTAGCAATTTTTTTTTTGCAGAAAAAAGGAGTAGCACTGTAGATGTTGTCTAAATGGATGTTAGTAAGTAAATTGTCAAGGCTCTGTATGACGGGCTGGTTAGGAACAAAGAAAACCCATGGATTCAGAGGAGTATGGCAAACTGGCTCCAAAATTAGCCCAGTGACAGGAAAGGACAATGCTTAATGAATATGTTTGCAAATGGAAAATGTTTTTTTCATGGGTTCAGAGTTGGAAACTTGGCAGCTGACCGAAATGGCCAAATGGATAATGAGGATGGCAGTCAACTACAAAGCACTGCCACTTGGCATTCAATCTGGCAAAACACACACACACACACACACACACGCATGCACACACACACACGCATACACACATGTACGCAGGCACGCACACATGCACGCACACACACACACAAACACAGTGTAAGGGAATACACAATAACCAGGAGACAGTCTGTAAAGAGGAAATGAGACAAGTTGAAGTGCATGTACACAAAGTCCTGATGTTGAAGGACAGGTAGCTATTTGCGGGTGGGGTTGGGTGTGCGAAGCTAGGGCTTCTTAAGTAGGACTGAAAGACAATGTTCTACATAACCCACAAAGACATTCATTAACTAAGATCCTTTATATTGAAGCTGAGAGATGAGACCGAAAAGAAGTTCAATGAGAAAACAAGTTCAGCCAGAGGGAACAGTAATGGTGGATGGAAAACAATTGCACCCCAGAAAGTCCTCAGTCTATCCATGTGGGAGATGGTGATGGAGAGAGGGAGAGGAGATAGTTTCCAATTCCTTGGTCCTAACTTCACCATAGGCATCCATGGGGAACAGGCTCTCCATCCATCGTCACCTACTCTGCCGCCCAAAGCAGGCATGTGGAATAAAATCAGAAAGTACTCAAAAGCGCTGATTTCAGGTTTCCTTCATTGAATGAATCGAGCAATTGGAATAAAAGGACATTTCAGCACACTCTTAAACTGCTGCCTGAATTTAGTCTGGGTCACTGCATAAATGCAAGTGTTAGTGCAACAACTGAGGAGCTGCAGCATGAAACCCAACTCCTGTACAAAAGCGTGTATAAATACAGACCGATAGCCGAGTAACCACATCCGCCTACACAAGGAATACACCATTAACATTACCCACAACAGGATGAAATTTGCTGAGATGACAAACAGTAAAATGATAGATTTCCGACGATTCTCCATCTCCGCGTCTCTACAAGTCTCCCCACTGCTGCCAGTCCGGAGTCTCTTGCGGGCTCTGCTGCTCACTAAAATGTGTCTGATGGTGCAAACGTTAAGCAGTAGAATAAGAGAAAATGGGACGACTGGGGTTAGAATGTGATGGACGAACTCGATTGTTACCCAGATACGAGAGAACAGAGTCATGATTGACACATCGCAAAACCAGGGATCGTTCCTCATCGAATACCGAGCTGTGAGCATAAAATACCAGAAAACGTTCTTCAGACAGCTCAACACAGTCACTGTTCCCAGAACCATAGTCGCCGTTTTCTTGCTACAATATTTAGTTTTCAGCTTCTGGCAACAAATGGCCACAAAGCGATCAAAGGTGAAACTGATGGTGAACCAGACAGAACAGTCAGTGGCTGTAAAAATCAGAATGGCGTGGATATTACACACGGGGATGGATTCCAGGAAAAGAAACTGTTGGTTATAAACAATTGGAATGTGCCTCAGTATCAGGTCAAGAATGACAACCAGTAGATCTGCCACTGCCATAGCCACCAGGTAGCAGGTGACACATTTAGAGAGACCACACTTCCCTCGAGACAGTATCACATTTGTCACCACATTAACTGTGAGGAAGAGAACAAATCAAGAAATTGTATATTTAGCTAGAAACAAAATTGCCAGTTTTACTGAGGACTTTGAGAATTATCATATTTGTTTCTCTATGTAGTGATCTAAGGAAATGCTTGTACCTGTGACAAGGCTCGCTTTTGGAGACTTGGGTAACCTATTAATGGAAATAATGCAATGGCCCTAAATTGGGGTCCAATGGAGTCTATGTATAGGTTACCGGGACTGAAAAGTCATTACTGAGCTGACAGTTTTAATCCAGCAGGGAGAAATGTGAGGGTGTAAACAGTAACAGTAGGCCAGAAATCACCAGTAATAGAGTAAAAGAGGTGGCCGAATAAACCAGAGATCAGCAGTGAAATACAATCTAGAAGGTTAAAGAACATCAGCAGAAAGGTTAATTTGTGTCAGAACATATGACTGACAGAGCATGGGTAACACAGAGGAATAGAGTGATCTCCAGGTAACTGAGCACAGATCCCTGAAGGTGGCAGGATAGGTTAAGAGGATAGTTAAGGTGACATCACACACAACAAGAGCAGGAGCTGTATAGGACTTGGGTTATGCAGGTTTAAAGTTCAGTTCCGGACTCTCTATGATAGGCAGGATGTAATTGCACTGGAGGAGCTACAGAAGAGTTTCACCGGAATGTTACCTGGGATGAAACAGTTTAACTGTGAAGAGAGGCGGGATAAGCTAATTTTCTTTGTTGCAGGGAAGGCTGAAGGGGGAACCTGATAGAGAGACGCAGGGTTAAGGGGCAGGGTCAGGGTGAATAGAAAGCAGTTCCCTTTAGCCAAAGGGTTAACAAGGAGGCATAACTTTACAAAGTGAAAAGGTCGGAAGTAGAGAAGATTTGAGAAAACATTTAACACAGAGGGCGGTGAGGATTTTTAATGCACTTCCTGGGAGGTTAGTGGAGGCCAGGAAACTCAATTTGTAAGAAGCACTAGAAATAGAGTAACATTTAAAGCTTGGGCCTGACACTAAATCTTCACGATGTCCAGTTTCCAGAGGTATAGACTTGATGGATCGAATGACCTCTCTCTGTATGATGCGAAGAAAACATTATCCATATACTTAAAATATTCATGTTTTCATAAGAACAAAAGATGCCTCCATTCATAAACATTTAATTAGTTCTTAGGGTAAGCATTTTTCTTCACCAAGAGAGGAACAATTGGTAGCTCAAATATTCCCTAATTCTCGAAATCTCTTCTTTCCAAGATTCCTTTCAGGATACGAAGGTCAATTATCAATTATCAATTGTCTCTGCGGCACTCTTTACTAAAAGGAATGTTAGGATAATTATCCACAATCTTCAATCATATTTCCCATGCCATCCTTGTATGAAATTTCCTTCAAATTATTAGACAAGCACACTCCATATTTATTACTTCAATGTATTTCAGTAGCCTAGATACTTTTAAATAACCTATGTCATTTTTCTCTGGCTCCCCTGCTCCATGGACAATAGTTATCATTCTTTTCAGGCAAAGATGTTATGAACCACGTCATACAAAATTATCCATCTGGAAAATCTTCCTTTGAAGCATCATTAAAAACGACTAAATGCATCTTCCAAAGCACCCAAGGCTGAAACTTTTAAAGAAATTGCAGTCAGTGGAATGTAAATGTTTCATTTGATCTCAACAACTCAACCATAGCATGCTGCTTCATTCCAACAGGTCATAACTGATCATTATACTTCTATCCCTGGCCTGTTCATGGGTTTTTGTTAAACTGCAACCTGAATTCAACTCCCGTCTTCTTCCGGACTGCAAGATTAGCCCCTCCCATGATCAGAGTTTCTGGCTTTCATTTTGCTAATCCTTGAATTTTACCTTCTGTCCCTGATCAGCACATGTTCCAGATGGTTTGAAGTTAACTACAATGGATGTCCAAAGGGAGTACAGAGATACGGAGTTAGGCCACAAATCAGCCATGAACACGGTCAGGGGTCTGAACAGCCTATTTCTGTTCCTATATTCATCTTGCACACTTCACCTCATGTTAATTGCCAGTGGGTTTCCTTGATCTCCTTGTAACAGTGAGGTCACCCCACTCCTTGGCCTGTGACTCAGCTCTGTGTAGTTGTCCTTTGGGTATTGGGTCCAGTCCACATGCACAAAATAAGGGGAAGGCGATTGCTGGACTGTTAATCCAGAGACCCAGATAATGTTCTGGGGACCCAAGTTAGAATCCCACGATGGCAGATGGTGGAATTTGAATTCAATAAATATCTGGAATTAACGGCCTAATGATGACCGTGAATCCATTGTCGATTGTTGGTAAATCCAATCTGGTTCAGTAATGTCCTTTAGGGAAGGAAACTGCCATCATTACCTGTTCTGGCCTACATATGACTCCAGACCCACAGCAATGTGGTTAACTCTCATCTGCCCTCTAGGCAATTAGGGATGGGCAATAAATGCTGCCTAGCCAGCGACACCCTCATCCCGTGAATGAATAAAAAAAGATTCAACTGATCAATCTAACTTGAGCTGTTGCTTCTACCTTGGATGCAGGGTCCTCTTTCTGTCGTCTATATTAAGATGTGATTGAATCAATCTTTCTTTGAACAAAAAAAAGTCACTGACTCAGTCTTCTTGATGTCTACTCCAAAATGTAGAATGGTTCCTGTAGTTTTCTTTCCCCTTTTCTACAGTAAAGATGTCCTATATTCAGACTTTTATTTGCTGCAACATTTATTTTCCATAACTGCTTTTGTAAGAAATCATGTTCTTGAATTAGAATTTATTTCTGATGGTCTTGTGATGTTCAAAGATTCAAATCTTCCCCAAAACCGCAACCTTAATGAATACACCCTCGCACTGTACACAGGACATCCAAGCCCTCAGAAAGAAAGAAGCTAATGAAAGTCCACCCCAAACTGGAATGATGCCTCATGACCAAAAGCACATTTTGGATTTCTCCTGAGAACTAAGTGATATGAGCACCAACCATTTGCAGTGAGTTCTTTGCATAGACTACCCATACCTGGCCCACTAAGATTTTATGAAGCATCTCATTTATAAAGGAAGATGTCTTTCACTGACTAAAGGACTTTCCACTGCCATGTTTATTATGTCAGTGTTCATACCTTTACACATCTTTTAATTTTAAGTTTATCAAATTCCATCTCTCACCCCCATTCTCACTTAGAATGTTAGTGGTGTTCCCAGTCTGGCCCCTGTCCATTTCTCCTTTAGTAAATATAAGCAAGTTGTGAATAAGTTATCAGGCTAGTTAAATCTAGTTGCTATGCCTAAGAAATACAGAACTTTCCCCCACTTCCAAATCTTCAAGCTCAATTTTCTAACTACTTTGCAGCCCATAAGAGTCTCTCATTAAGAAGTGACTACAATGACATAGAAAAGATCAGTGATAGTGCGATACAGATTTAATCTATAACTCCTGCATACTTTAGCAGGATTTTAAATCTACAAAGTGGACGGAAACCTCAATGTAGTTTTAAAACAAATCATTGTTTTCATTTAGCTTCCAAATCCTTTTATGACATTACTATCATCAAAATATTAAACAAGAAATTAGATCTCATTAAACATACAATATTGACCAGCTTGGGCAAGTTATAAATCCACTAACTTCCCAAAATTCAATTGTCTTGTGGTGTTCCAAATTCCTTTCCATTCAAGCTTTTTTCATGTCCTCAAGTGCAATGCTAAAAGAATTCCACTTGAAACTGCATGTGCAGAAATGGTATGTCCCTGCTATTTTACACAAATATTACCCTTTGAATAGTTTGTCATCCCAGACTTGAAGCACATATAATGCACAAACTCTAACATTAATCCTTATTGTTTAGGGAATCCAGTTAATATTTTAATTAATCTACTCCACACATAAAATGGATGTGGATCCACTGTTCAATGCAACATAACTGAATGAGTCTGCAACTAAAATATTTGTTACCCAAATGAAGCTTCTTTTGACCAGAACAATTCCTTAGGCTTGTTTAGTATTACCATTATCTTCTCTTTCTCAACCTGTGTCATACATCATATTGAAAGCTTTGTTATTTTACTTAAGATAATTAATTGTGTGAAATTTAGGGTCACAGCTAAAACTTCAGTTTACATTTCCCAGGTATTCTTGGGACTTGATTCTTCTCCTATAGGTCCCGATTCCTGTCAATTGTCAAGTGTCTATCCTCAATCCTTTTGATGATACTTCTGTAAAATAGATGCTTTCAGCTTGTGTGTGGGCTGTTTAATCACTGTTACAAGGAATCCTTTAATTTTGTCCTACAACCTTAAATATCAAGAAATGAACATTTTCCAAGGAAATTCCTAAGTCTTCCAAACAATATTCCTTTCTGAAAATCTAACCAGTTAAATGCTAGTAACATATCTGCTTGACACCTTAGCATAGCTCAGCAACTTAAAGGCAAGCACCAAATTAGGAATCTCTAAGTGGAATTTTGGGATTTTGCATACAGTCTATACAAATTAGTCAAAATCTGTTCTACTTTCTATATTTATCAAGTCTGACCATGTGTCACATGTATGTAATAGCTCATCTTTCTTCTCATTTGTCAAAACGTTTCAAGGGAATTTCTAGAGCTTCCTCAATGTCCAATCATTGGGTCTGTAGCTCAATACTTCATAACTGATCTCAATCCTAGTCGGAAGAGATAGTGCTGACTCCATACCTCCTTTCTTTTTGGAGAAGATTTAATTTGCATCCAAGTAATTTTTCCCTTGATCATAAAATTCAGCCTCATGAAACATTAGATTTCATATTCTGACACTGTACACTGTCTCAATTTTCTTCAAAATAATACCAGTTACAATTTTTTTTTAACTGAAAGCAATCTTAGTTTCCGATCTTTACTTATAGGCAACCAACCACTGGGGCCACTTAATAGATTCCAAGCCAGTTGACGAAGTTGAAATCAAAACATTTCTTTTGTGGAGAAAGTTTTACTTCCTCAATCTTACCCCTCTGATTCCACACCCACTGTTAAAGGTCTAAAACAATAAACAACAAGCAGCAAAATTGAAAGTACAGAAATCAAATTTTGTACCTAAGTAGATAATCACAGAATGTCTATTTATGATAGACCAATAATGTTGATGTTGCAATGATGAAGGATGCTTACAAAATTGAAGGAGGCCATTCAACCCAGAATACCTCTGTTGGGTCTGTGAAATGGCAGTTATGATCCTCATCCTTAAGGATCTAATTCCTTTTTATATTATTTCTGGAATTTGCTATTGCCATTCCAGATGAATCCATCCTGACCTCACTTCTATCCTTACCTTCGTATGCAAATATCTCTTACAAAAGCAAAATACGGTGGATGCTGTAAATGTGGAATCCAAACAAAAAATCCTGTAGAATATCAAAGGCAGGTCTGGCAGTATCTGGGGAGAGAGAAACTGAATTAATGTTTTGAGCCTGAGCTCAGTTCTAAAATGGAGTTATTTTGGACTTAAAACATTATATCAGTTTCTCTTCACAAATACTGCCAGTCCTGCTGAGTTTCTCCAGCACTTGGTTTTATTTGTAAGCATCTCTTGACTGGAGATATATTCAGCTCTTGTAGGCACCTCCTTTCTATCCCTAGCATACCAATTCTAATTTCCACTAAGAATCCCCAATCCTTTACATGTTCTTTTGCTCTCAAAGCCACTTGTACCTTTTACGTGCATCATTTCCATGAGATTCAATTCCACTCCTACCCTATTCTGATCATAGAATCCCTAGTGTGGAAACAGGCCCTTCAGCCCAACAAGACCACAGCGACCCTCAACATCCCACCCAAACCCATCCCCTGTAATCTACACACCCCTGAACACTATGGACAATTTAGCATGGCCAATCCACCTAGCCTGCACATCTTTGGACTGTGGGAGGAAACTGGAGCACCTGGAGCAAGCCCACACAGACACAGGGAGAATGTGCAAACTTCACACAGACAGTCGCCTGTAGGTGGAATCGAACCTGGGTCCCTGGTGCTGTTAGACAGCAGTGCTAACCACTGTGCCACCGTGCCACACCACTGATCACCCCACTGTCTCTCTCACCACTGTTTGCTGACATTAATCTCTCTACTTACGTCACCCCTGTCCTTTTACTACTTGCTATTTGCATGGCTCTCCTCAGGGGACTGCAAACTTTGGAGTACATGAGCATCTCCCAGGGTGGTGCTGCTGCCAGGACCCACGGGACAGGCATGCACTTCCCAGGCTGGAGAAGAGGCAGACCAGGGCTCCTTCCTTAGTCTCTTGGTTCTTAGTTTGTACTTGCTTCAATATTCATAGTATCAAACTTGCCTTGGTTTTTGTGCTTTTCTGCTTCAGTCAGAGCTTAATCTCTGTGCTTCTGTCTTCTCCTATTTTGCTGTTAAGTGCAAACACCATGCCAAGCCATTTGTCTTTTATGGTTGTGATCAGTGGCACAGATGGACATGTGGCACTGGTACTGGACATTGAACTCTCATTGGGAACCATGCGTTGTTAGTGCGCACAGCAAATAAATTGCATTTTCTTTGACCAAATGACCATGGCTCAGTCTAAGGGCCGTAATTTCAGTTAAAGGAGACAACGTTCAGTTCCAGGATGGCTAGGACAACTGTTCAGAGGCCTGGACAGAGTCAGGTGATCATTTGAGGTGGTCAGGTGGTCTGTGACTTTACAGCCTGAGAACAGGCCATTGTCAGCCTTGTGGGTCACTGCAACTAGTCCGGCGGCTGCAGCAAATTGAGACGGAGTGGTAGAAGTCAGGTTGGGATCCTGTTGCTTGTCACTCAGGGCTGTGCATCCAAGTTGGTCAGTCTTGGAGGAATGTCCACTTAAACTCAAGACAGGCGATTGTCAGGGGCCACTGCTGCTGGAGGGAAGCTGCAGAATTTTGGTACAGGGAATGAGCTGGGATGCAGAGGGGATAACAATTGTGAAGGGGAGCAGCTCAACATATAAAAGAAGGGGTTAGGAGAGCAAAAGGGGGAATGCATCTACAGTCAGCACTACCCTGGCCTTCCATGGATCAACACACCAATGTCTGGTGTGGCTATACTGTCTCTGTAGTTTGGAGGTAAAGTAGGAAGACAAATGGTTAAATAAAGCAGTTGGGTGGCGGATGTGAGGAAAGTCAAAGCTGATGGGGGGTGACAGGATGGATGGTCAGGAAGGGAAGGTGAAGGTTTGGGACGGTCACCAAGACCGAGAGGCTGAACCTGTGACTCACTGTGAAACATGATCTCTGTTTCCTTCCACCACCATCAGAATCACAAGGCCACAATGGAGAACAAAATGGCTGCCAGTAACCCAGAGTGGGCAGAGCAAGTCTGTGAGGGAGGGTCCTCCATTTTCCCCCGGGGGAGACCCTTCAAAGGGCAATAGTATTAAACAGATCCTTGCACAGTAACAGGGGGAAAGGCATGGGTGGTCACAAAATGCAGGATGTGAACATCTCACTTTGACCTACTGTGTCAACTAAACATCCTAGCCCCAAGCATACCCAATCACATCAGTAACATTACTAATCAGCAGGAAGCTGTCGGAGGGCAGAGCAGCAGCGCAGAGTGAGTATAAACCCACTGGAGCTCGGGGATCAGGGCTTAGTCGGCGAGAAGCTGTCGGAGGGCAGAGCAGCAGCGCAGAGTGAGTATAAACCTACTGGAGCTCGGGGGCACATTGTAACTGTGAAAAAAAAACTCAGGTGATGTCACAGGGAGGCTGTGACCTGATTGGCTAGTAGGAAATCTGCACTAAATCCGAAAAAGAACACTGCAAAGTAGTATTAATAAACTTAATTAACTCAATAAAGTAACTAACTAAGTAGAAATGGTTGGACAGGTGATGTGTTGTAGCTGTATGATGTGGGAGCTGGCTGATCCCATTGCGAACTGCAGTGACCACAACTGCAGCAAGCTTTGGTTGCTCGAGGAACTTCAGCTCAGAGTTGATGAGCTTGAATGAGCTTCAAACACTGCAGCGCATCCAGGAGGGGGAGAAGTACCTGGGCGCTGTGTTACAGGAAGCAGTCACACCTGGTAGATTAAGTAATTCAAATTTGGTCAGTGGCCAGGGACATCAGGGTGTGACTGTAAGGGAGGCAGGTAGAGGGATCCTGCAGTCAGGAACAGAGGAGCCTCAGCTCTTGACCTTGTCCGACGGGTACAACGTACTTGCTCCCTGGGAGGGCGAGGAAAAGGGCTGCAGGGAGGATGAGCCAACTGACCACTGCACCATGGTACGGGAGGCCATTCCAGAAGGGGGAGCAAAAAGACAAGTGGTAGTTGTAGAGGATTCTATAATTAGGGGGATAGATAGTATCCTTTGTAAGCAGGATCGAGAGTCCCGCATGGTGTGTTGCCTGCCCGGTGCCAGGGGAAGAGATATCTTTGACAGACTTGAAAGGATATTAGAGAAAGAGAGGGGGGGATCTAGCTGTTGTGGTCCATGTTGGAACAAGCAAAATAGGCAAGACTAGGAAAATCCCTGAATAGGTCCTCTATCAGGAGCTAGGAGCTAAAAATTTAAAGAAAAAAGTCCTCAAGAATTATAATCTCCAGATTACCACCCAAGACACATGCAAATTGGCATAGGGACGCAAGAATAAGGGAAGTAAACACGCAGTGTGGGAAAGAGGGGTTCTTTTTCATGGGACACTGGCACCGGTATTGGAACAGGAAGGATCTGTACTGCTGGGACAGTCTCCACCTGAATCCAGCTGGGACCAGTGTTCTAGCGAAAAAGGATAAATAGGGTGGTCAACAACTTTAAATGAGTAAGTTGGGGGCAGGTGGGGGAGGGAAGGGTAAAACTTCTCCCAGTGGGGAACAAAGCAGGTTAACATCTGTAGGGGTGGTTTCAGCTGCTTGGAAGAATACGAAAATAATAACAAGAACAAAGAACTTGGGAGAGGTTATTAAAGTCTCTAGCACAGACACAGATAGGACAGAGTGTTTGGAAAGGGTTAGAAATCAAACTTCAAGCACATTGAACAAACAAATGATAATGAGAAGAGGGATGGTTAGGACTGAAGGTGTTATATCTGAATGCACACAGTATAAGGAATAAGGTAAATGAGCCTGTGGCGCATATTGAAATTGGCAGATTTGACATGGTGGGCATCACAGACATGACTGCAAGGGGATCAGGATTGGGAGCTGAATATCCAAGGATACACATCCTACCGAAAAGGTAGGCAGGTGCGCTGAGAGTTTGCCTTTTTAATTAGAAATGAAATTAAATTAATATAAGAAACAAAGTCAGGTCAGATGGTGTAGAATCTGAGAGTACCGCAGAGGTTAAAAACAACATTGTTGGAATTATGTACAGATGTCCAAACAGCAGTCAGGATTTGGGACTCAAGATGCACACCTTTGCTTTTCCTACACCAGGAAATGGAAAAGTTAGTGATCAAAGGAGATTAATATGCAGTTGGACTGGGGAATCAGGTTGGTAGTGGATTGCAAGAAAAGGAATTTGTGGAATGATCTATGAGATGGCTTTTGAAGCAACTTGTAGTGGAGCCCACTGTGGAAAAGGCAATTCTAGATTTAATGTTGTGCGATGACGCACAAAGAACTTAAGGTGAAGAAACCCTAAGGATGCAGTGACCATAACATGATAGAATTGATTCTGCAATTTGAGAGGGAGAAGATAGAATCAGAGGTAATGTATTACAGCTGAATAAAGGCAACTACAGAGGTATGAGGGAGTAGCTGGGCAGAATTGCCGGGGAGGGGAGCTTAGGATTCACTACTATAATTCACTGCTAGCATGGATAGAAGATTGGCTGTCTAGCAGAAAGCAGAGAGTGGGAATAAAAGGGTCCTTCTCAGGATGGCAGCTGGTGACTAGTGGTGTTGCACAAGGGCCAGTGTTGCGAACACAACTTTTCACTTTATACATTAATGATCTAGATGAAGGAACTGAGGGCATTCTGGCTAAGTTTGCAGATGACACAAACATAGGTGGAGGGAGAGATAGTATTGAGGAGGCAGGGAGATTGCAGAAGGATTTGGACAGATTAGGAGAGTGGACATAGAAGTAGCAGATGGATTACAACGTGGGAAAGTGCGAGGTCATGCACTTTGGTAAGAAGAATAGAAGCTTGGACTATTTTCTAAATGGGGAGAAAATTCAGAAATCTGAAGTGCGAAAGAGACTTGAGAGTTCTAATCCAGGACTCTCTCAAAGTAAACTTGCAGGTTGAGTTGTAGTTAGGAAGGCAAATGTAAGTTTGACATTTATTTTGAGGGGACATAAGTATAAAAACAGGGATGTACTTGAGGCTCTAATTCTCTGGTCAGGCCACATATGGAGTATTGTGTGCAGTCTTGGGCCCCATATCTCAGGAAAAACGTGCTGGCCCTGGAGCTGGTTCAGAGGACGTTCACGAGAATGGTCCCAGGAATGGAAAGCTAAACATATGAGGAATGTTTGAGGACTCTGGGGCTATACTAGATGGAGTTTAGAAGGATGAGGGGGAATCTATTTGAAACTTACAGAATACTGAACGTCCTGGATGGAGTGGATGTTGGGAAGATGCTTCCATTGGTAGGAGAAACTAGAACATAAGGGCACAGCCTTAAAGTAAAAGAAAGACCTTTTAGATCAGAGATAAGGAGAAACTTCTTCATCCACAGTGTGGTGAATCTATGGAATTCACTGCCACAGACAGCTGTGGATGCCACGTCCTTAAGTATATTTAAGAGAGGGATAGATAGGTTCTTGATTGTCAAGGGATCAAGGGTTATGGGGAGAAAGCAGGACAATGGAGTTGAAAAACTTAACAGCCATGCTTGAATGGCGGAGCAGACTCAATGGGCTGAATGGCCTAATTTCAGCTCCTATGTCTTATGGTCTTATTACAAACTAATCCTATTGACAGTGAGGCACAAACAATAAATTATTTACCTGCAAAGATTTACCCCTGAATTAGATGAGTCAATTTCTCAAATGTTTATGGTGCTATAAGAAGTCATTGAAGTAGGAAAGATAATTGAAAAAGGTAGGCTTTTTTAACAACTTGAGACATTGTTTGACCTGGAGGAATGGAAAGGAAGGAAAATTTTTGGGAACAGCAGTAGAATTTGGAAAGAACTCACATTTAAGGGCAGAATGCGCAGCAAGTGTGCACAAACATTCAGAATAAATTTACTTGAAGATTTGGGAAAAAACAAACTTGAAGGCAAAGAGTATGCAGAAATATAAAGAATGGGAATTTGAGAATATTAAAATGGAGAAGCTGCTGATGTACTCAGCAAGCCCAGGGACTGGTATGTGACTGGGATTGGGGGTAGTTAGGATACAGGCAGCAGAGCTTTGGATAAGTTTGTCTACAAAAAGATTTCACTGGGAAGGATGGCCAGGATAACAATCAGGAGGTCTGTGTTTTAAAAAAAAAGGCACTGATGAGGCTTTGTGCAGCAGACAAGCTATGGGAGATGTCAAGACAGTGATACAGGAATGGTAGTCAACAGGAATGGTGAGAGTGTCTTGGATTATAAAATCAGCTTGGGGTCTAAGTGATCCTGAGATTGCAAAAGTCTTCTTCAGCCTCAGATATTGGCTAAGAATAGGAGTCAAGTCAAATAGATGGGGAACGGAATTTATGATTGGAAAAAAATGGCAATATCGTCAGGCTTCCCAAGGTGTCAATGGCAAGGACAGTAACACAGATAAACATGGTTCATGAGTCAATAGCCATTTAGACAGACTTACCAGGCACACCAACAACAGCAAGGATGGGATAGTAAACTGCTTGAATGACCTGAAGTATGTATCTGATCCGCCATTCCATTCGTATTCGATCTAGAGAGAGCATGTAGAGAGCTGAGTCTAGACCCCTGTACGTTGCTGGGCTATTCCTATCCATTGTTCTCAGGTTCTGGTGTCTGCTCCTCCTGGAGTTAGTGCTAGAGGTGACAATTCTACTGACACGGCAGAACAACTTTTCGTTGGAGCGTTTCCCTTGAATAAAAAGGGCATCCTTTCAATCAGGATCCATGGAGACTGACATTAAATCACAGTCACTGAACAAACAGGCTCAGTTAACCCCTTTCAATCCATAAATGTTTGGATATTTTTAAGATAGCAAGGTATCCCCGTGGATACACTGCTGGGACATCTCCAGGTAGGGGTGGGTTCAGCTACTCTAGGATTGTGACTAAACATCGCACTAACAATCAAAGTGAAAGAGTTTTCTCATCTGGTGTTGGTTCCTGAGGGTTGTTGGCGGTAGATACTTCATTGATTTGATATGGAGGGGTGAAATAAATCCACAAAGGTCAATATCCTGTCATCAAGTAACCCTTTATTTACAAGTGCATAGTAGAAGACACTGATCCAGCTAAAACAGAGCTGGCTCCTAGAGTGAACAGAACCCCTGCAACTCCTTTATATCCATCAGTTAGGGCTCCCTAATTGGCCAGTTTAGCAGCACCAATTAGGGAACTCATTCTATTGATTCACTTGGCTGATCTTGTTTCAATCACTACAAGGTGGGTAATGGTGGGCATGCTGACACCTAGTTGGAGTGGAAATCTAACTTTTTGGGCCAATGTCTCCAGGTTGGACTCCCAGATCCAGGAAATGCCCTGTCTCCATGCTCCTGACATGGGAACAAAGGTTAACACCATTATTCTATGGTCAACTTATAACTTGAGCCACAAAATGGAATAACACACTCTACCTCCCCACCATGCAATAAACTAGAAAGTATGGAGTATGTCTTTTAGGCTGGCTTTCGTTTTGACCAGAATCAACCCAGTGTGATTCTTAGCTCCTGAACATTTATTCCAGTTAATTATCCTCAACTGACAACTTGAAGTTTTAGAACAGTTTTTCACAATGAGGTTCTCTTTTCCTGAGTACTACTACTTTTGCCTCAGCTCATCTTCCAGCCTAAAATTGGAATTCCACCTGTTGTTTACTATAATGTTGGCCCGTATAACAAATGCCATAGTTCGGTTCTGTTGAGTTATATCTTGATGTTTACTTACAACACAACAACCATCCACTAGGCTATGAGACCACAGAAGGATTTCCCATGAGAATCATCAATCATCCACTCTTCCAAACTCATCTTTCAGGATTTGATGTTTTCTGTTGGAGTGCAAACATTCTACTTCCGTTTGGCAAACCAATGAAAAAAACAAATTTTTGGCCACTAGGTTATTTTTCATATTTGTAATATTTCATGGAACACTGAGTCTTGAAGTCCAGTTTAAACTTTACACTAGAGTTGTGGCAATGATTGAGGACAGTATTCTGCATTCTGTTCTATTACCCTGAAGTATTGAAGATCTGGTGTACCCGGATGATGCTTAAAACAACTTTTTCTTTCCCCCACTATCTCAACATGTGACAATAAAGTAAATGTACATCTCCACCAGGAGACTGTGCCAAACTCCAATTGATTGTCCTCTCCAAGGCAGTATCTCAGGCTGGGAGAACTTAAAGCTCAAATATTAACTCTTTCAGATTTCTCTACTATCAACACCCTGGGAATATCATTGACCAGAAACTCAACTAAACCCACCACACATACAGTGGCCACAAGAGCAGGTCAGAAGCTATGAATACTGTGACGAGGAACTCACCCCCTGACACCCCAAAGCCTGTCCGCCATCTACAAGGCAGAAGTCAGAGTGTGATGGAATACTCCTCACTTGCCTGGATGGGTACAACTCCAACAATGCTCAAGAAGCTTGACACCATCCAGGGCAGAGCAGCCTGCTTGATTGGCACTATGTCCACAAGCATTCACTCCCTCCCCCACTGACACTCAGCAGCAGTGTGTAAGATCCACAAGGTGCACTGCAGAAATTTACCAAAGTTCCTCAGACAGCACCTTCCATCTAGAAGGACAAGGGCAGCAGATACAAGGGAAGACCACCACATTCAAGTTCCCCACCAAGCCACTCACCATGCTGACTTGGAAATATATCGCCAGTCCTTCGCTGTCGCTGGGTCACAATACTGGAATTTCCTCCCTAATGGCATTGTGGGTCAACCCAAGGCAGATGGATTGCAGTGGTTCAAGGCAGCAGTACTTCACCACCTTCTCAAAAGGCAATTAGGGACGGGCAATAAATGCTGACCAACCAGTGACACCCATGTCTCACAAATGTATTTAGAAATGAACCATTGCCTTAAGCCACCCACCGTCCAGCCTCTTTTCCCTTAGTTGACCCATTGTGCAATTGCTCATATCAGTGCAATGGCCCAAATATTCTGACAGCCCAGTAGATGATGGGAGCAGCACAGATTGTCAGTGCATACCAGGATGATATGGAATCTCAGATGTGGCAGATTATGGGAATTACCCGAGAAATTGAAGATTCTGATGGACAACTCCCCTTTGTCTGAAGCATCCAGAAGAATTGACTAAAGGCAGGGAATTCTGAAGTTTTTCCTTCAGTCACTCAGGAAAAAGTTGGACAATCGCAAAACCTAGTTTAGCAGCTGGATCATTATTAAATTGACTAGCTAGTTAAGTACACAGCCCACCCCCAAATTCATCCTCTCCAACTCCTTAGACTCCCTACACTTGACCAGTCCCCACCCAGACTGAACACCCCAATCCAACACAATCCCATCATCCTCTTACACCCCGTGTATCTTGGTGCCAGCCTAAACATTGAAAATAGGCACAGGAATAGGCCATTCAGCCCTTTAAGCCTGCTCCTCCATTCAGTACAATCATGGCTCCGGAATAAGGTAGGTGAGCTTGCAGCATGGATAGGTACCTGGGACTTTGATGTTGTGGCCATTTCGGAGACGTGGATAGAGCAGGGTCAGGAATGGATGTTGCAGGTTCCAGGGTTTAGATCTTTCATAAAGATCAGGGAAGGTGGTAAAAGAAGGGGAGGTGTAGCTTTGTTAGTCAAGGACAGTATAACAGTGGCTGAAAGAACTTTTGACGAGGACTCATCTACTGAGGTGGTATGGGCTAAGGTCAGAAACAGGAGAGGAGAGGTCACACTGCTAGGAGTTTTTTATAGGCCTCCGCAAAGTTCTAGGGATGTGGAGGAGAAGATCGGCAAAACGATTCTGGGCAGGAGTGAAAGGAACAAGGTGGTCATTATGGGAGACTTTAACTTCCCCAACATTGACTGGAAATGCTATAACTCTAGTACGTCGGATGGATCGGTTTTTGTCCAATGTGTGCAGGAGGGTTTCCTGACACAGTATATCGAAGGGCCGACAAGAGGGGAGGCCACACTGGATCTGGTACTTGGTAATGAACCAGGCCAGGTGTTTTAGTGGTAGTGAGCACTTTGGAGAGAGTGACCATAATTCGGTTACATTTAGTTTAGCGATGGAAAGGGATAAGAACATGCCACAGGGCAAGAGTTATAGATGGGGGAAGGGCAATTATAATGCGATTAGGCAAGACTTAGGAGGGATAGAATGGGGTAGCAAAATGCAGGGGATGGGGACAATCGAAATGTGGAGCTGGTTTAAGGAACAGATATTGCGTGTCCTTGACAGGTATGTCCCTGTCAGGCAGGGAGGAAGTGATAAGGTAAGGGAACCTTGGTTTACAAAAGAAATTGTATCTCTTGTTAAGCAGAAGAGGGAGGCTTATGTGACGTTGAGACGAGATGGTTCAGATGAGGCGATGGAGAGTTACAGATTAGCTAGGAAGGATTTAAAGAGAGAGTTAAGAAGAGCAGGGAGGGGACATGAGCAGTCATTAGCAGGTAGAATTAAGGAGAACCCTAAAGGTTTCTATAGGGACGTGGGGAATAAAAGGATGACTAGGGTAAGAATAGGGCCAGTCAAAGAAAGAAGTGGGAAGTTGTGTGTGGACCCTGTGGAGATCGGAGAGGTGCTAAACAAATATTTCTCATCTGTTTTCACTCGGGAGAAGGAGAATATTGTCGAGGAGAAGACTGAGATACAGGCTATTAGACTTGAAAGGATTGAGGTTAGTAAGGAGGAGGTGTTATCAATCCTAGAAGGTGTGAAGGTAGATAAATCCCCTGGGCCGGATGGGATTTTTCCGAGGATTCTCTGGGAAGCTAGGGAGGAGACGATGGAGCCTTTGGCCTTAATCTTTGAGTCGTCATTGTCTACAGGTTTAGTACCAGAGGACTGGAGGATTGCAAATGTTGTGCCCTTGTTCAAGAAGGGCGGTAGAGATGACCCAGGTAATTATAGACCAGTGAGCCTTACGTCTGTTGTAGGAAAAGTTTTGGAAAGGATTATAAGAGATAGGATTTATAATCATCTAGCAAGCAACAATTTGATTGGAGATAGTCAACATGGATTCGTCAAGAGCAGGTCGTGTCTCACAAACCTCATTGAGTTTTTTGAGAAGGTGACCAAGCATGTGGATGAGGGTAGGGCAGTTGACGTGGTGTACATGGACTTCAGTAAAGCCTTTGATAAGGTTCCACATGGTAGGCTATTGGAGAAAATGCGGAGGCATGGTATTGAGGGAGATTTAGCAGTTTGGATTAGAAACTGGCTTTCTGAAAGGAGGCAGAGAGTGGTGGTTGATGGAAAATATTCAGCCTGGAGTCCGGTTACTAGTGGTGTGCCACAAGGATCTGTTTTGGGACCACTGCTGTTTGTCATTTTTATAAATGACTTGGACGCAGACATAGGTGGATGGGTTAGTAAGTTTGCAGATGACACTAAAGTCGGTGGAGTGGTGGACAGTGTGGAAGAATGTTGCAGGTTGCAGGGAGACTTGGATAAACTGCAGAATTGGGCTGAAAGGTGGCAAATGGAGTTCAATGCAGATAAATGTGAGGTGATTCACTTTGGGAAGAATAATAGGAAGGCAGAATACTGGGTCAATGGAAAGATTCTTGGTAGTGTGGATGTGCAGAGGGTTCTTGGTGTCCAGGTACATAGATCCCTGAAAGTTGCCACCCAGGTTGATAGTGCTGTTAAGAAGGCATACGGTGTGTTAGGTTTCATTGGTAGAGGGATTGAG
>JAHRHZ010000056.1:26408761-26489230 GCA_024137785.1 Ginglymostoma cirratum | reverse complement strand
ATATGTAACTTTATAGGATATCCCCAGGCAGTGGGTTACAAATCTGACCTGTTTGGACCAGCCAATTGTGAAACAGAATGGGCTTTAGAGGATTCAGGGCCTTGTTTATTGTACTTTGGACTTCCCAGGGGTCCAGGTGTGGAGTTCCCTTTTTAGGAGATTCCTACACACTTAAATGAAATACGACAACTTCTGTGAACAGCCACAGTTTATTTAAGCAAGTACAAGCTTTTGGAGGATCACTTAACAATCTTTGCAGGGTTTGCAGAGCCGTGTCAAGCGATGCTCCCCAATAAGGGAACTGTCCACCTCTTTTATATAGGATTTTACATCACAATCAGTCATGTATGCAAGATACAATCTTTCACTCCCCCATAGTCACATGCCTAGCAACAGTGATAGTACGTGACTTAATCACCTAACAGTAGAAGCAAAGGTCAGCCGCCCAAAAAGAATGCGTACGACTAGATAGTTCCTCACTTCTCAATCGCCGTTTTAGATAGTTCTGCATCTTTTTAGCCTTAGTTCAACATTTACAGAGAGCAGAGTATAATTAGATTACCACAGTTCCTCTGCGAGACAGAGGTGCCCACGGCACAGCTTAGCACTTAATTTCTTACATGTCAGCAGAACAAATATTAACCCTTTAACATTTCATCCCCTCCTTTTCTCACTCCGTAACCAACTAAATGGGGGCTGAGAGCCTCTGCCAGCCTATTCAGAAGAACCTTACAGCCAGTTATTAATACAATGTACAATGATTATGACAAGAATCACTAGCCCATGCAGTAGATAGAATCCTCCCAGTAGCCACCTTAGCCAGACATTGTCGTAGAGAATTCCTCAAGAAGGCAAACTTTTATTTGCAAATAAAAGCTGTGACAATCAGAGTAGCTTCCCGATCGCCCCTGACCTTCGGGGCTTGTTGTTTTTTATACCTCCTTCAGTTGTCATGCTTTTGAGGTTATCAGCATGACCCATTATGTTAGCTCGTTAGGTCTCCAAAGCTATTCGTCTTCTGAATCATTTTCTGCAACAGTGGTTTTCTACTTAACCTATTACATCATGATTATCTTCTGCCACAATAGTCTTTAACATTTTGCTTACATGCCACGTGATTTGACTAATCTAATCCATATCATGCCACCATGGTTTTCTATTTGTACAATTCTCACTCTACGTATCACTTCATTTGCTATTATCGCCTTTTATTTTCCATAATATCTCCTTTCTTAGGACCTTGTCTGAAATCATCTAATTGTTCCTTACTAGACTGGATGGCATGGGTGATGCATTTGTCTCCTATTGCACAAACTTCCCCCCCCCCCCCAACCCCCATTGGGCCAACTGATAATCCACTGCATATCCAGTCTGTTGTGCGTAGAGCCTTAACTCTGCCAATTCCCAATTAACCACTTCTCGTCCCCTCACTCTACTGTTTCCCATGATAGTTAACCCACAAATGAGGTAATTCTGGTTCTTTGCTGTTATGACTCCCGCTGATCCTCTGAGGAACAGTGCCCCCAGGAACCCGTTGCTAAGGGAAGATTCCAGAGTTACTGGGTCCTTCCAATCCGCACAAAATTCCTCACTAATAGCTTGGGTAACTATTCTGCAGTGGGTGTGAGCTTTCAGTGGGCATGGGACAGTAAGTGGTCCTATTGTCCCTACAGTGAATATCACAGGGAGAGCCGGGGTGGCTGTAGTAAAGGTCCCATTGAGAAGGAACACAAACCCTCTTTTAGCCCGGTAGCATATGACCACTTTGTTATCGGCACTCGTGAACTGTTTATATCTCTCAGTATCTTTCCTGTCGGGAATTTCCTCCAGATCAGTTGGTAATTGTAGAAGGGATATGACTAAAAGGCAGAGCTGACTTGGGTTCCGTTACAATGCCCACAAATGAACTGTCTTGTAGTAACACTTAAGCACCTGTCCTCATCACAGGTAGCAGGTGATTATTCTATTGCTCACCTGGCAAGGTCTTTGGGTACAAGAGGCATTCGTGGGGACCAAAGCGTATGCACAACCCCATCCCTGTCCTGAGAAGCAACATGGATAGCTCATGGGATCAGAGCAAATCCTACCACTTCCCTGGGTTCCTGTGCAGTTAGGGGACTGAGATCTATCTGAATTTATCAGCTCTACACACCGTCCTGATGTCCCCCTTCTGAGGGTCTTGCTTTGACCAACATGGGGCATCTGAAGTATCTGTGGTGTATAGGTTGAGGGGGTTCCACCCAGGGATGGCTACAAATAACGTATCTACTGACTGGGCAAGTGGGTAACATAATTCGATTACCATGCATATGAGCCTTATAAAACAAGTTGTCCTCCAGGCCCAATACCACAAAGGCGGCCGTGATACTGCAGGGTGCGAGTGTAGTCTCGAGGCCATCTGAGCGCCCCATTGTTCTCAGTCACTGAGATGGATCCAGCGACTCTGTCCTCGGACTTTGACTGCCGTTGGCGTCTGAAGGAGTATTTGGAATGGTCCTTTCCACCTGGGTCTGAGCTTGGGGCGATCCCAGTCTTTGATCAGCATGAGGTCTCCTGTTTGTCGTCTGGGGATGTTCATTCTGGTCATCTGAGCTCTGACCCATCGCTTGTGATAGTGGTCTGAAGGTGTGCTTTACCTGTGAATGGAGAGACTTTAGAGACTGTTAGCTGCTGAAAGTATCTTTGCATTTCCTCTCCCATAATATTTAAGTCTACATGGGTAGGTGGGTCTGTGTCGGCATCCCAAGGGGTCTGACTGGATTGGCCATAAATTATTTTTGTGGCTGACAGTCCAGTGGTTGTGTGGGGTAATTCTCATATGATGCAGGGCTAATGGCAAGACCTTCAAGTTGAGGCCAGTTTCAGACATTAACTTAGTTATTCTGTTTTTAAGAATCCCATTTGCCCTTTCCACTATTCCTACCACCCTCAGGCTGCAGGAAGCACTATGGAATTGCTGCTGGACATGCAGCACCTCACACATAGTTCTTTGGCCCCCACTTTGTAAGAAAAATCAACATTTTCCGAACTAATCTGTCGAGGCACTCCAAGCCTCGGTATGATCTGTCAGTAGTAATTTTACCACTTTTGAGGCTTTATTGGTTGGAAAGGCTTCAATCCACCTACTGAATAAATCTACAATGACGAGAATATTTATAACAGTTTACGTGCAGTAATTCAGCAAAATCTAGCTGAATACATTCAAACGGTCCACCTGGCCAAGGGTGCTCTTCCTGGTGAGCATCTCACCCCTGACCAACCTTGTTTTGCTGGCATGTTAGACATGATGCTATATGAGACTGGGCTGCCTCAGCCAGTCTGGGGTGCCACCAGGTACGGAGCATGATACCACTCATTCCCTCCTTGTCAAGGTGGGTGTCAGAATGCAGACACTCAAGCATTGGTAACAAAGTATCAGGTATACACGCTTGGTCGATTAGGGTAACCCAAAGGCCTGAGGACGCAGAATGCAAACATCCATGCGCCTTCAAAATATCCTTTTTAGAAGCAGGGGCGTCCCCCTGTAAGTGCTGAACAGTGACTATGTCTGGCATGCCCGTCTCGTCCGAAGGAGGCATGTGATTTACCACCTGCTTGTTCGTAGAGGGCACAATAAAAGTTTGATCTGCGGTAGCCTGTTTGGCAGCCCAATCAGCCCAAGTATTGCCCTGAATATCAACAGAATCATCGGAGGTATGGGCAGTGCATTTGATAATAGCCAATTGTTTAGGGAGGACGATTGCCTGGAGAACATTTTGGACATACAAAAAATTCTGGATGGGTGTGCCCAGTGGGGCAGAGGGGTGCCATCTCCAGTCCTCCTCCTCTTGCTCGTCTGTCATTACTTTGGGACAACATCAGCAAGCCAGGTCCGTCAGGAGGTACCTTTTTTTGATTTTTCTTTTTCATCAATTCGGCCTGCTGCTCTAATCCCTGTTCTGTTTTGTCTTTCCTTTCCAGCCCTTGCTTAACCCTTTCCCTTTCATTATCACAGGTGCTAATCCCTCTTCTATGTGCGTTATCCACCCAACTGGCCAGCTTTGATTTCTCAGTCAGCTCCTCAGCTCTTTTATTTTCTCCAGGATGACATTAAAACTTTCCACTTGCTTCCTGCATTATGTTTCCAAATGGCCTCTTTGGCTTTAATACATTGATCTACATCCCAAGTTCCCCCTAATGGCCTAATTTCATGTCCCAATTTCTTATTTAGGCATGCCGACAGACGTCTGAACCGTTCTTCATTTTCAGGGTCATCCCGACACAACCGATGCCAAGGGGTTCCGACACCTGACTTATCCAACGTCTGTCCCATTGTAACGCTTCAACTTCTTACTTATTGCTATATACTAGTCCAGTGTCCTTGGTCTCCACACCCACTTTAGGGTCCTGACCTTCACATGGGGGATTTCCCCTCTTAACAACCGGACTAAGGCAGGGTGGTTGAGACAGACACTGTAGTTATCCTTTACCTTAGGTACTACGTTCCAGGGACTTGAACCCTGGTACTGGAGGATTCTAACCTCCGAATTCCAGGGGGACTCAAACCTCCCTGAGATGAACCCAGTGTACAAGTGCATAACTTATCTCAGAGATTCCTTCACTATAGAGTTCTAGGGGGCGAGGGGTCGACTGAATGATAGGTTAATGAGAGAGATCAAGGTAAACCTTACCTTGTGGGCCCACTCGTCTCACGTTACCGTCACACAGGCGATCACTTATTCAGTCAGCCTAGAAGTTCCACATACGTTGGAACCTCATCCTCATCGCCAAATGTGGAGTTCCCTTTTAGGAGATTCCTACACACTTGATACAAATGCAATACGACAATTTCTGTGAACAGCCACAGTTTATTTAAGCAAGTACAAGCTTTTGGAGGATCACTTAACAATCTTCGCAGGGCTTGCGGAGCAGTGTCAAGCGATGCTCCCCAATAAGGGAACTGTCCGCCCTTTTTATATAGGATTTTACATCAGTCAGTCATGTATGCAAGATACAACTTTTTCTTACTCCCCATAGTCACATGCCTAGCAACAGTGATAGTACGTGACTTAATCACCTAACAGTAGAAGCAAAGGTCAGCTGCCCAAAAAGAATGTGTACGACTAGATAGTTCCTCACTTCTCAATCGCCATTTTAGATAGTTCTGCATCTTTTTAGCCTCAGTCCTCAAAGTCTCCTTGACTCTTTATTTTGTCTCAATAGCTCATGTATAATAACTTGGATTGTTTTAATGAGTTTGTCTTCCACATGTGGTCTTGCCTGTTCTGTCTCCCTGAGGTCAGATCAGGGTGGGTCAATGTGGGTCACTGGCCAGGGAAACTCTAATCCCCCTCTCGCTTCCCTTTTTCTAAAAATCAACTTGTTCCGATCGCTCGCGCCCACAGACACACACAGCCCAGACCTCGATGCAAAGACATCTTATTTGTGATATTACGGAGAGTCAACCTTGACAAAAGGTCAGGTCCGACTCAAAGCACAAAAAACGAAGCAGAATGTAAACAGTGGTACAAACAAGTGAAAACCAACTGCAATTGTCCTGTGTTCTCGCAAGGTAAGGTCATTACTCAGGCAGCCTACAGACATTAATTAAAGCAGAAAGCAGTGAAGGTAACAAATGTTCAAATGCTGCGAGCTTTAGCCTTTTGCTCTCTGTCCAAGGGGCTTCTCAGGCTAGGAAAAGCAGGTTGCAGTTACAGCAATATGTACTGTATCATAAAGCTAAAGTTTCTCTCCTTCTTTGTCCTCCTAGTCATGTATTATTTTAACTCATTACTACTCAGCCTAAGTTAAACAGTTTCAAAACAGTTACTCCGCAGTCCTGATGGTCTCAACGTTGTTCCCTTCGCTGTAATGAAACGAGGCTTGGGTAACTCTCAAAGCATCAAGGGCTGCCCATTTCCTCAACAGCTGAGATAACAAGGTGTAGAGCTGGATGAACACAGCAAGCCGAGCAGGAAGGCTGACAGTTCGGGCCTAGGCCCTTCATCAGAAATCGGGCCTGAAACATCAGCTTTCCTGCTCCTGCGATACTGTTTGACCTGCTGTCCATCCAGCTCTACACCTCCTTGTTATCTCAGATTCTCCAGCATCTGCAGTTCCTACTATCTCTCCTCAGAACAGCTGCTGGGATCTGTACTTCTAATTTTGGGATCTCTGGGCCTCCGTCTCTATTCCTCACCTGTGAAATGGCACCAGTGGTGTAATGTGGCAGATGTGAAATTTCTTTAATGAAACCCCATTAAACCAGTTTGTAAAATTGTTTTGATTCTTTAAGACCCAGATGATATCCAGGATGTGCATAAGTCTTGATACTCCAATGTTTTGCATCAGCCGTGGGTCTGCTTATAGTAATTGTGTGTCTATGTTTTGGAGTGACCTGTGTCTGAGGAAAGTAGACTCTGAAGGTGTCAGGAATTTAGCAGGAACAGCCGTTTATTCGAGTGATAATCGATTGCAGCAAGGAGAGGAGCTCAAGACCGTCACGCAGGACAAACAAGCTCACTCTGAGATACCCACGCAACACTTTTCATATTTTCTTACATCGAGATTGAGGCTACAAGATAACTGTTACTATGCAGTTAACACAAGTCAATTGACTAGGCCATTAATTACATCAAGTCTGTAACTTAGTTACTCTCTTTTAGTTCAATTAACAAGGTCTTTTTAATTACATCAAATCGCTGTACAATACATTTCCAAGTATTTGTATTCCAGCATGCAGCACCTCTTTGCTCATGTGGTCATTTGTTTATCTCGTAACTCTGGCTCCTGAACATCCTGTGGTCTGGCATTCTGCCCTGCTTACTCATTATTTAGCAACTATCCCTCAGTCTGGATGGTGTGTCTTTAATGCAGTGAGTCAATAACAAAGAGTACAAAGAGAACAAAGAAAACTTACAGCCCAGGAACAGGCCCTTCGGCCCTCCAAGCCTGTGCTGATCCAAATCCACTGTCTAAACCTATCGCCCAATTCCTAAGGATCTGTATCCCTCTGCTCCCCACCCACTCATGCATCTGTCCAGACGCACCTTAAATGAATCTACTGTGCCTGCCTCTACTACCTCTGCTGGCAACGCGTTCCAGGCACCTACCACCCTCTGTGTAAAGTACTTTCCCCGTGTATCCCCCTTAAACTTTTCTCCTCTCTCCTTGAATGTGTGACCCCTCGTTATTGAATCCCTCACCCTGGGAAAAAGCTTATCTCTATCAACCCTATCTATACCCTTCATGATTTTGAAGACCTCAATCAGGTCCCCCCTCAATCTCTTTTTTTCTAATGAAAACAATCCTAACCTACTCAACCTCTCTTCATAGCTAGCACCTTCCATACCAGGCAACATCCTCGTAAACCTTCTCTGTACCCTCTCCAAAGCTTCCACATCCTTTTGGTAATGTGGCGACCAGAACTGTACACAGTATACTAATTGTGGCCGAACCAAAGTCTTGTACAATTTTAACATGACCTGCCAGCTCTTATACTCGATACCCCGTCCGATGAAGGCAAGCATACCATATGCCTTCTTGACCACTCTATCCACCTGTGCAGCCACCTTCAGGGTACAATGGACCTGAACTCCCAGATCTCTCTGCTCATCAACTTTTCCCAAGGCTCTTCCGTTTACAGTATAGTTTGCTGTAGAATTAGACCTCCCAAAATGCATCACGTCACAATTGCCCGGATTGAACTCCATCTGCCACTTCTCTGCCCAACTCTCCAGTCTATCTATATTCTCCTGTATTCTTTGACAATCCCCTATGCTTTCTGCTACTCCCCCAATCTTCGTGTCATCTGCAAACTTACTGATCAGACCACTTATGCCCTCTTCCAGATCACTTATGTATATCACAAACAACAGTGGCCCCAGCACTGATCCCTGTGGAACACCACTGGTCACCTTTCTCCATTTCGAGAAACTCCCTTCAACTACTACTCTCTGTCTCCTGTTGCTCAACCAGTTCTTTATCCACCTAGCTAGAACACCCTGCACACCATGTGACTTCACTTTCTCCATTAGTTTACGATGGGGAACCTTATCAAATGCCTTACTAAAGTCCATGTAGATGACATCTACAGCCCTTCCTTCATCTATCAACTTGGTCACTTCCTCAAAGAACTCTATTAAGTTAGTAAGGCATGATCTCCCCTGCACAAAACCATGTTGCCTATCACTGATAAGCCCATTCTTTTCCAATTATAAATAGATTCTATCCCTCTACCTTCTCCAGCAACTTTCCCACCACTGACGTCAGGCTTACTGGTCTGTAGTTACCTGGAATATCCCTACTACCCTTGTACAGGGGGACAACATTAGCAACTCTCCAGTCCTCCGGCACTTCACCTGTGTTTAAGAATGCTACAAAGATATCTGTCAGGGCCCCAGCTATTTCCCCTCTCGCCTCCCTCAGCATCCTGGGATAGATCCCATCCGGTCCTGGGGATTTGTCCACCTTAATATCCTTTAGCCTACCCAACACATCTTCCCTCATGTCAACGTGATCCAGAGTAAACAAACTTCTATCTCTAATCTCAACATTCATCATGTCCCTCTCCTCAGTGAACACTGATGCAAAGTAATCATTGAGAATCTCACCCATTTTCTCAGGTTCGACACAAAACCTTCCTTCCTTATCCTTTAGTGGACCAACCCTTTCTCTAGTTACCCTCCTTCTTATATATGTATAAAAGGCCTTGGGATTCTCCTCAATTCTGTTCGCTAAAGTTATTTCATGACCCCTTTTAGCCTGCTTGATTCCTTGTTTAAGATTGGTCCTACTCTCCCGATATTCCTTCAAGGACTGTTCTGTTCTTAGCTGCCTGGACCTTTATGTATGCTTCCCTTTTCCTCTTGGCTAGTCGCACGATTTCTCCTGTCATCCATGGTTCATGAATCTTTCCTTTCCTATCCCTTGTTTTCAAAGGGACATGCCTATCCTGCACTATCTTCAACCTATCAAAGAAATCCCCCACTGCAACTTCTACCACCTGGCCTGGCTCATTCCCCAACATTAGGTCCAATATGGCCCCTTCCCTAGTTGGACTATTGACATACTGCTCTAGAAAACTTTCCTGGATGCTCCTTACAAATTCTGCCCCATCCAGGCCTCTGACACTAAGTGTATCCCAGCCAATGTTGGGAAAATTAAAATCTCCCATCACCACCACCCTGTTACCTCTACATCTTTCCATAATCTGTCGACCTATTTGTTCTTCTACCTCACGCTCACTGTTGGGAGGCCTGTAGTACAGCGCCAACAATGTAACTACACCCTTCTTATTTCTCAGCTCTACCCATAATGCCTCACTGCTCAAGCCCTCCATCGTGCCCTCCTTTAGCACAGCCGTGATATCATCCCTGACCAGCAATGCAACTCCTCCCCCCTTTTACTTCCCTCCCTGTCCTGTCTGAAGCATCTATATCCTGGGACATTTAGTTGCCAATCATCCCCTTCCTTCAACCAAGTCTCTGATCGCAACCCTGAGATCACTACCTTTTGAGGTCTTCCTCTTTAACTTCTCTCCTAACTCCCTGAATTCTGCTTTCAGGACCTCATCTCGTTACCTTAAAACATCTCTCAAACTATAGAATAAGATATTAGATTAGATATTTGATATCAGATTGAGTTTCCTTCCCTCTGTTTTTAAAGGTCCTGTTTTTACCAGTTCATTCATAAGTGTTAGTGTGTTTATTCATTCTTAAATTTCACTGACCACTTGAGTGCACTTTAGTTTTCTCTATTCGTCAGTAAGATGTGGGTTTTGCTGGCTGGCCAGCATTTCTTGCCCATCCCTAGTTGCCCTTGAGGTGGTGGTGAGCTGCCGCCTTGAACCGCTGCAGTCCTCTTGCTGTGGGTTGACCAGGGAGGGAATTCCAGGATTTTGACCCAACGACAATATATTTCCAAGTCAGGATGGTGAGTGACTTGGGGAATTTGAGGTCATGGTGTTCCCATATATCTGCTGCCCTTGTCCTTCTAGATGGAAGTGGTCGTGGGTTTGGAAGGTGCTGCCTGAGGAGCTTTGAATTTCTGCAGTTCATCTTGTAGATAGTACACACTGCGGCTACTGACGGTCAGTGGATGTGGTGCCAATCAAGCGGGCTGCTTTGTCCTGGATAGTGTCAAAGCTTGTGTTGTTGGGGCTGCACTCATCCAGGCAAGTGGGGAGTATTCCATCACACTCCTGACTGGTGCCTTGTAGGTGGTGGGCAGGCTTTGAGGAATCAGGTGAGTTACTTGTTGCAGTATTCCCAGCTTCTGGCCTGGTCTTGTAGCCACTGTGTTAATGTGTTGAGTCCAGTTGAGCTTTTGATCAATGGTAACCCCCAGGATGTTGATAGTGGGGGTTTCAATGATGGTAACAACATTGAATGTCAAGGGGTGGTGGTTAGATGTAGGTGATGGTCATAGCCTGGCATTTGTGTGGCGCGAATATCACTTGCCACTTGTCAGCCCAAACCTGGATATTGTCCAGCTCTCGCTGCATGTGAACATGGACTGCTTCAGTATCTGAGGAGTCACGAACGGTGCTGAACATTGTGCAATCATTGGCGACCATCCCCACTTCTTGCCTTATGTTGGAGGGAAGGCCATTGCTGAAGATGGTTGGGCCTAGGACTCTACCCTGAGGAACTCCTGCAGAAATGTCCTGGAGCTGAGATGATTGACCTCCAACAACCATGACCATCTTAGTATGTGTCAGGTAGGACTCAAACCACTGGACTTTGTCCCCTGATGCCCATTGATTCCAGTTTTGCCAGGACGGTTTGATGCCACACTCGGTCGAATGCAGCCTTGATATCAAGGCTGTGTCACCCTCGCCTCGCCTCTAGAATTCAGCTCTTTTGTCCATGTTTGAACAGTTACTGTAATTTACTATTTACAACTTACTGTTGCTGGAACTTGCTCACTTGCCCGTCCATGTTGTCATTTGTCACAATTGAAGGCAGACGAAACTAAAATCTCCTTTCCTACCTATCACAGCTTTGACCCTTGCTGGCCTCATGCTGCAAGTAGCGTTTTAGTTCTATTTCCACATCAAAGGCTACCCCGAGTATGTGTTCATTTTGTAACCTGTTCAGAACGCTACCAACTTAGACACTGTCACCTGACACTGAAAAGATTGGGTTAATCAGCCCTTAAAGCCATCTACTGGAGCTTGAATAGTTTGCAGGACACGAAACAAGTTTGTTCTATTTGCAGAGATAGTAGGATGTCTGTTCAGTACATACTGACCAGGGTCTCTGTCCCCTTTAAGAAAGTTACTGTCGGGATGATGCTTCCCCCTGCTGAAATTGCATGAACGAATGAGTAGCCTGACAACTGAGTGAAATTCCAAGACCCAGCTGCAGCAATGGGTTTACTATCCCCTCCTTTTTTCAAATTAAGTACACAGATCATTCCCAACCTAGTCAATCCTCTCAGGCCTGGCATTCTTTTCTAGTATTCTCAAAGGTGAAAAAGAATAGAAGGACTCAACTCCTGTTCCCTTACCACAAAATGTCTTTAGTTTATCTTCCCACTCCATCCCTTTTCTGCCCACGGATCTATACGGGCCCACAGGTATTTCTGTTTTACCTGGGAGAATGGATTGAATTTCTCTTGCCCAGCGACCAGTTCTTCAATAGATTTAAAGATGAAAGTCTTTATAACAAAAACGGAAACCCTTCATTTTCTTGATCCTCGTCAGAAGACCTGTGTTTTCACAGTTGCTGGATTATTTTCAAACTTTTATCCATTCCTAGGTGTGCGTCACTTATTACTGGCTACACTGTCTATGGATGCGAGGGTAGAACAGTGAATAGACTCCCCATCTAAAATCCATAAAAACACCCGATTTTCCCATTTTAACAGGGCACATCCCAGCAGGTCTAACATGATGTTATGTAGGGGACAAGTCACCGTGTTTGACCCCTCTTGCTATATTTACAAAACCGGTACTATAGTTACGGCCTTCGATTACAGTAGTATTAATCGTAAAGATGTACAATTGAAGGATCTGTTGGAAGAGCCACCCTTTCTAACACTTTAGAAAGTAGCTCGTGTTCAATAGAATCAAAAGCTTTGGCCAAATTGATTTTCAAAACTGAGGGGTCTGTTTTTTAAAATCCTTTTGAGCTCCTTTCATGACATTGGGATAATGTTTCCATTCCTCGCAGGATCCTCGAGATGCAAACCTTTTTGTCTAAAATTGAACCCAGTGGCATGGCTAAGCCTGGGAGATGGTAAGGACTGCAGATGCTGGAAGCCACTCCATAAAATATGGAGCAGGAGGAGTAGGAAACTTGATGGTTTGAGTCTGCACCCTTCATCAGGACTCAGGAGGGGGAAGGGGGCTGGGAAATAAATGGGTGGGTGATAGGTGGGTGCAGGTAGGAGGCTGAGATTGACCAAGATTGGTTAAGGGGGAGGGTGGAGTGGGTAAGTGAAAAGATGGACAGGTTGTCAGGTCAAGGAGATGGGGATAGAGGGACAGTTGGCTATGGGATGAGGCTGGGGGTTGAAGAGATCTTAGAAGCTCATGAACTCTGTTGAGGCAGAATATAGTGTTGCTCCATTTTGTGTGGCCTCCATTGTACCTTTGGAGGCCCAGGATGGACATGTTGCCGTGGGACGGGGAGTTGAAATGGCTGGCAACAGGAAGGTGGTGGTGATTCGAGCTTACAGCCCAGATGGTCTACAAATAGGTCCCTGAGTCTGTACTTCCTCGCTCCAAAGGAGAGGAGACCATGTCGGGAGCAACGGATGCAATAGACCATGTTAGATTTACAGGTGAATCTCTGGGTTTAGAATGGTTGTTAGGGGTCTTGTAAGGAGGTCAGAGGGTGAGGTGTAGCAGGTGTGATGGAAGGGTTGGTGGGGGGTGTGGAGTTGACAAGGCAGTCACAATGAGTGGTCCTTATGGAAAGCAGAAAAGGGTGGGGAAGGAAATTTTTTTTTTGGTGATTTGCAGGTGGCAAAAGTGTCAGGATAATGGGAATTGGAGCTTGGGATGGTATGTGAGGACTAGGGGCCTCTGTCCTTTACTGTGGGGAGGGGGGTTTGAGGGCAGAACTGGGAAATGCAGGACATGCAGTTAAAGGCATTATGAATCACGGGAGAGGGGAAATTATGGTCCTTGGAGTTGGAGGACTTCTGTGGCTGGGAGTGGAATGCTTCTTCTCACGAGCAGATGAGGCAGAGGAATTGGGAGGAGGGGATCACATTCTTGCAGGGGGTTGGGAGAGCATGTGGTTAGGGTAGCTGTGGGAATCAGTTTGAAATGGATGTCAGTGCTGAGGGAGTTGTTGGAGATGGTCCGGGTGAATTTGTGGTGGGAGTGAAAGGTGTTGGTAAAGTTGATGAGCAGTTCAAGCTCCTCATGGGAGCACGAGGCAGTGCTGATAGTGGGGTAGCGTTGGTGTAACTGGAAAAAGGACTGTTCCATGCCTCCTACAAAAAGGCAGGCACAGCTTGGACCTACGTGGGTTCCCATGGCCATCCCCTTTAGATTGTAGGAAGTGGGAGGAGTCAAAGGAAAAATTTGAGGGTGAAGACCAGTTCACTCAAGTGGATGAGTGTTGGTTGGAGGTTGGGGTGGAACCTGGTTAGGGAGACAGGAGAGGAAGAAATGGAGGGCTTTGAGGCCTACGTGGGAGTTACAAGTAGAGAGCGACCTCATGTCCATGGTGAAGATGAGGTGTTGGAGTCCAGGGAATTGAAAGCCTTGGAGAAGGTGGAGGGTATGGGTAGTGTCCCAAATGGAGGTGGGGAGTCCCTAAACCAGGCGGCAAAGAACTGTTTCATGGTAGGCAGAGATGAGCTCAGTGTCTCTGCCAGCTGCAGCCCCAATGGATCAAATGGGGCAGTCAGGTTCGTGGATTTTGGGGTAGGAGAGTTCCCCAACCCTGCACTACCTGTTTCTATCCGGTTGGAAGCTGTGGCTGGAAAATCTGAGCTGATGAGGTTATTGATCATCAGCGAGATGATGGTTTGGTGATCTGGGGTGGGGTCATAATTGAGGGGCTGGTAGGTGGTGTCAGTTTCAATCTAGTCTTAGCAATGTCAGGGCCAGAATGCCATTGTGCCCCCATGAAGTGGGTTTAATAGTGAGGTTGTGATGGGAGTGGAGGGCTGTACTCTCCTCTGGGGAGAGGTTGGAGTAGGTGAGGGGGTGGTGAGATCACGGTGGTCCATGTCAAGATGGCAGATGGAGGTCGAGGGAGGGTAAGAGGCCTTAGGGTCATGTATAGGAGGATGCGGTTTGTTGGCGGTTGGAGAAGGGGTATGTAGAGCATGTGTTGGACTTGTGTTTGAAGAAGTAACTGCAGAGGCAGTGGAAACTGTTCATGTGGATGTGTATGGAATTTGTGTGGGAGTAGGCAAATGAAGTGGAGTCTTCTACACATGACTGTCCCCTTCTGTGAGGGGGAGGTCTGGAGAGGTGGTGAATGTCTGGCTGGGATGGTGAATATGGCTTAATGTAAAGTAGGAGCTAGGAGTGTGTGTATGGGAGTAGTCATGTGGGCAGAAGTAGTGATGTGGTCAGCAGAAGCTTCGCTCAGCCTCTTTTTGTTAAAACTTCAGTGAATAAATAAGGCAGATAAGGCCAAGAGTAACTGATCTCCAATCGTTGATAACTTGCAGGCTTGTTTTTGTTCCCTGTTTTTGGAATTAACTGACCTGTTGTTCCAGGTATCTGGGACAGCACTGACTTTAACTGTAGGGAAAAGGAGCTTGTGGGAGATGTATTCCGTCTCTATAATGAATGGCTAAAATGTCTTTTGAATTGTAAACCATCTGTATCCAAAGCTGTCTTTGGGTCAACTCCTTTGATTTGCTCTTTTTTTTACTGTATGGAATCCATAAGGTGTTGTGTATCCATCCTCCCCACATTGAGTTTACGTTTACTGATAGTTGCTTCATTTTAGGCTGTGATAACTTGTCATGAAGCACTCTTTCTGGGTCACCTGTGGATGGGGGCATTGGGTATTTGATTCTCCTTCCCCCTATAATTTTGTGCTAACTGTTTGGTCTCTTTACATAAAGAAACTGCGCTGTTCTAAAAGGGTCCTTTTTTATTTGCATACCTCTTAGTTGTCCTAGTGTTACAATCACTCGTACACTCTGTTGCACTTTTATTTTTAACTCTAGTTACCCTTTAATCTACTGAACTGATCCATGATGCTGCTGATGAACTCCAGCCCTGGCCTTTTTGCCTCTGGGTCTCATTCTACTTAACAGTTCTCCTGCTTGCCTAATGAGTTACTTAATGTGTTTATGAACGTTAGCCTTGGATTTTTCACGTAGGAGTTGAGGCTCCTCCACTATCTCATCCTCGTGAATGATCCCTGGGGCTGGGTTTACAGCATCTAACTGATCTTATCAGAGTTCCTCTGGCTCCCATTTGGTTGTTTTAGTATTGAGGATGCTGGGTATCATTACTTACACATGAACTCCCTTTTTGTATCTTGGCTCTCGTTTGGGCAATAGTCTAGTTTCATCTTCTGTCATGATGCTGCTCTTCCTCCCCAGCTACTTATCTATCACTAGGCTATCCACACACTCTTGGTTTCTAATCTCTGCATGTCTGTCTTGTGTTGGTCAAGGCCTATCTTATTACTAAAGGACAAGTCAGTCGAGACATTTAAAAGCTTCTCCTGTGCTACTGTCTTGATCTTTATTGCATTTGGTTAAATAACACAATGGCATGATATCCCCTGCTTTTGTGACATTTGGAACACGCCAGCTTGAATTATTAGGCTGTGATGCTTCTTGGCAGTGAAAAGCTCCTGTTGTGTATACTAGGGGTAGGGAAACTGGCACCTGTACCAAAACAACCCATCTACTGGAGACAACAGTGTGGAGCTGGAGGGACGCAGGCCGGGCAGCATCAGAGGTGCAGGAAAGCTGACGTTTTGGGTCAGGAGCCTTCAGAAATGGGGACGGGGAGGGGGGCTGGGGAAGTAGGTGGGATGGTGATGTGAGTGCAGGTAGGGAGTGGTGGGATTGGTCAGTGAGGTGGGAGGAGCGAATAGGTGGGAGAGAAGATGAACAGGTCAAGGAGGTTGGGGATGACACAGTTGGTCATAAGATGAGGATGGGCACGGGGAGATGTTGAAACTGCTAAAATCCACGTTTAGGCCATTGGGTTGTCGGCTCCTCCAGTTTGCAGGTGGTGTCATTGTGACACTGGAGGAGGCTCAGGATGGACATCCCACCCTGGGAGGGGGAGTTAAAATGGTGACTGGAAGGTGGTGGTGTTTGTTGCAGAGCACAGATACTCTACAAAACAGTCTCAGTCTACAATTGGTCTTAGCGATGTGACCTCCTCTATATGAGCAGTGGATACAGTAGACCAAGTTGGTGAATGGACAGGTGAATTCCTGTCGGATATGAAACGTTTGTTTTGAGCTGTGACTGGAGGTGGGGTGGGAGGTATCGGGCAGGTGTAGCAGGAGGTATTGGCCCAGGCAGACCAGCAGCCATCTCGTATTTTTCTCGGTCGATTGGTGACAAAAGATCAATCCTATTCATGGTTCTGAGAACCATGAGGATGTTTGACCAGTCACTGGAAGGACAAAGGTACATGAAAACTCTAACCATGTGTGCGAGGCACCTTGCGGAGGCTGCTCTACTGTTGTAGTTACTCTCCCAGGTAGCACCCTTCTCACCACCAGCCAGTGACGTCTTGGTGAATGTTGGAGTGTTCTGGTGGTGAGGCATTCTGCCCAATAACTGACAGTCTGCTCAGGGAACTAGGCAACAGGATCCACCTTCTCCTTTATCCTCTCTGGAAGGCTACCTGCTGACCATTTGATGGACTTAGGGTCAAAGGTATTTTTCTTTGCAAATTTCTCCACACAGGACAGGTGATGCAGAACAGTCCAAATGCTTAAAGGATTCTGTGGCAGCAGCACCAGTCCCATCCTTAACACTAGGGACAGAACCTCAGTACGTAGTGACACTCCATGTTTGTGTACCCAGGGTCTAAGCACAGCTTGATGTAGCCACCTTCCTTTGTGTGTGGCTACAATCAGGATGAGGGCAGCGTTGGGTACGTTGTTTCGCTGTTATCCAGGGTTTTGTATGTGGTGTCGCTGCAGGCGCACACGGTCGATCTTAGACCTCCAGATAAAGTGAAACCTGGCTCAGGTGACTGTGACAGAGCTGGTTTGGGTAATAACCAGCCCTGCACTGCACAGAGCACCTCTCAACTAATGACCAGGTTTTTACCTGCAATGGAGAGTGAGTGGTGCTCTCAGAAGATTGAGACTGCATTGATGTAGAGCAGTTTTATTTCAAAAATTTACTTTATTCTTTCAAAAACCTTTGGATATGTACGCTGACACAAAGCAGTTTGGTTCTGCGCACTTGAGTATCTATCGAGCAAGCAAACAAACAAAATATTGAACCTGACTATATCCCAAAAAAACTAAAGACCTGTTAATACTAATGCTTAAATATTTCCGAATCAGAATATCCTTTACTGTCACGTGTAAGCCAGTACAGGAGTACAGTGAAAAGTTTCTGCAATGGCTGCCTTTAATGGTGCTATCTTAAGTACAGGTACCTAGGTACAAATCCTGCAGACTAAAGTGTTAAAGGCTAAAAATATAGACTAGCATGAAACAGCAGGAAGTGCAGAATGACGATAAGTTCCAGTCCGTATCTGCAGACCCCAGTGTATGAGACCACCCTGCCTCAAAGGGCTTGCTCTGCTGGTGCAGCAGGTGCTCTGGTTGCTCTGCCCGCTCCCCTGCTGCACCCTCTGGGTAGGGCTAGTCGGGGGGGATGTAAAGAAAAGCTACAAAGAGGGGAAGAAAGGAACCGGAGTGGGGAGCAGAGTATCTCTGACTGGAGCAGCATCCTCCTCTGCCTTCACCTCTAATTGAGGAATTAGAAGCGTCTGAACTAAATAGGATTCCCGTTTAGCTTCAGAAAGATCTCCAGACAATGGAGATGTCTCCAACATCCTTCCCACCACTGACGTCAGGCTAACCAGTCTATAGTTCCCTGTTTTCTCCTTCCCTCCTTTCTTGAAAAGTGGGGCAACATTAGCCACCCTTCAATCCGCAGGAACTGATCCTGAATCTATAGAACATTGGAAGATGATTACCAATGCGTCCACAATTTCTAGAGCCACCTCCTTAAGTACCTGGGATGCAGACCATCAGGTCCCGGGGACTTATCAGCCTTCAGACCTAACAGTCTGTTCAACACCATTTCCTGCCTAATATAAATTCCCTTCAGTTCATCCATTGCCCTAGGTCCTTCAGCCACTACTACATCTCGGAGATTTTGTCTTCCTTAGTGAAGACAGATCCAAAGTACATATTCAACTCTTCTGCCATTTCCTTGTTCCCCTTAATAAATTCACCTGTTTCTGTCTTCAAGGGCCTGATTTTAGTCTTAACCATTTTATTTCTTTTCACATACCTAAAAAAGCTTTTACTATCCTCCTTTATATTTTTGGCTGGTTTGCCTTCGTACCTCATTTTTTCTCCGCGTATTGCCTTTTTAGTTATCTTCTGTTGCTCTTTAAAAATTTCCCAGTCCTCCGGCTTCCCGCTCAGCTTTGCTATGTTATACTTCTCTTTTATCTTTATACAGTCCTTAACTTCCCTCGACAGCCACGGCTGCCCCTGCCTCCCCTTAGGATCTTTCTTCCTCTTTGGAATGAACTGATCCTGCACCTTCTGCATTATATCCAGAAATACCTGCCATTGTTGTTCCACTGCCATCCCTGCTCGGGTATTGCCCCATTGAACTTTGGCCAGCTCCTCCCTCATTGCTCCATAGTTCCCTTTGTTCAACTGTAATACTGACACTTTCGATTCTCCCTTCTCCCTCTCAAATTGCAGATTAAAACTTATTATGGTCACTACCTCCTAATGGCTCCTTTACTTCGAGGTCGCTGATCAAATCCGGGTCATTGCACAACACCAGATCCGGAATTGCCTTCTCCCTGGTAGGCTCCAGTACAAGCTGTTCTAAGAATCCAGCTCGGAGGCATTCCACAAACTCCCTTTCTCGGGGTCCAGTACCATCCTGATTCTCCCAGTTGAAATCCCCCATAACAACTGTAGTAATACCTTTGCGACATGCCAATTTCAACTCCTGATTCAACTTACATCCTACATCCAGACTAGTGTTTGGGGGCCTGTGGATAACTCCCATTAGGGTCTTTCTACCCTTAGAATTTCTCAGCTCTATCCATACAGACTCTACATCTCCTGATTCTATGTCCCCCCTCGCAAGGGACTGAATATCATTCCTCACCAACAGGGCCACCCCACTTCGAACACACCAACTTAAATAGCAATCACTTACCTTCCCAACAGCCCCTCTGCTCTGGGGCAAAAAAAATCACATCGTTCTTGCTTTTACTTCTAGCAAGACAGCTCTTTATTCTGATCCATCAGAATGGTCAGGTAACTTTGTTTCCATGCATTCATGTCAATATCTTGCAAATATTTGGCACCTTCCACCCCCTACAGGGACTCCAGGACTGCTCCCTGTTGTCGTTCCCAGTAAAGTTCCTTTGTTTTACATTTGGCTTCTTAAACAACTGCTTAAATATTGCTGGAACACCTTCCTCTCTGTTCCAAGTTGCCTTTAGAGCTAAGGTGTTGGGGAATCCTTGATTTGAGGAAGAAGGTAGACATCTTGGGGGCGGGGGGAAGGGGCTCCCTTGTCCAAGTTGGCATCAGTAGGATGGAGATGGAGGCACTGGGAAAAAAAAATAGAATCTTTCCAGGAAGCAGGATTGGAGGTGTATAGTCCAAGTAACTGGTCGATCTGTAGAGTTCTGGTGGAAATTGGTGGCCACCCTATTTCCACAATGGAAACATCCCTTAAGATAAGGGAGGAATCATGGAGCAGGTGAAATGAGGGCAGGGTGGAAATTGGAAGTGAAATGATAAACTTCCTCAATTCTAGATGGGGGGGGAAACAGCACCCATGATACCAGAAAGTTGTGGGTGGAGTTTGGGGTTGGACTCCAACAAGGCATGTTCTACATAGCCCATGTGGCTATCCATGGCCACTCCTCTGACCGGAAGAAAGAAGTTAAAAGAATTTGTTTGGAGTGAGGAAGAGCTCAGCCAGGTGGGAAACTGGTAGATGGGGACAGTTCAGGTGTTTTTTTGCCCAGGGCAAACCCTGAGACCATCCTGGTGGGGGATGGACATGTAAAGGGATTGAATGCCTATAGTAAAGAAGAGGCAGTTGGAGCTCACAAGCTGAAATTTGAAACTAACGTAAAGTGACAGAATGTCAGATATCAGTGGGCAGGGACTGGACCAGGGGAGGGAAGAATGGAGTCAAGGTAGGAGGAGATGATTTCTGTGGGGCAGAAGTGAACTGTGAGGGCTGGGGAGACTGACCTTGGAGGTTGTGGGGTAGGTGGTAGAGGGAGATCTCCAAATGAAATGAGACCAGTGACTGCAGTGGACATAATGGCCTGATGTTCCGTGGACTGGGGGAGATAGGAGGTAATGAGAGCTGGTGCTCATCCTCTGCAATGTAGAGGTTGGTCTGTCAGACTGGAACAGCATCACACTTGTCAGCTGAGTCAGTGAGGATCTGAGAGCGTGAAGTGCAGTCAGTTCACAGGGAGGCAGCTTTGGAATGGGGAAGTGGGGCAAAGAAATGGAGGTGACTGTCGCGATGGAAAGGCTCAGTGCAGGTAAAAGGCCCAAGGGTGAGGTCTTTGGTCTTGCTTTGGAAACTGCTTGCTGGGGGTGGGGTGGGGAGTGGGGAGTGGTGCAGGGTAATGCCTGTGGGGAAACAGTTTGTGCATGTCAGAAAACGCCCTTCAGGTGTGACTGGGCTTGCAGTTACACTGACTGTGAGCCCTGTTATCTCCCCTCAAATCTGCGTAGCCTTCACTGAGCTCTTGATGTTCTCCTTTGTGGTGAATTGGCTTTCTGATGGTTAAAGTATGTGAGAGGTTTTGATCCAGGATAAATGTCCACTATCTCTGTCTCTATACTGTCGTCCCTGTGGAGCCTGAGGTATAAAAGCTGTCTCAAGCTAAGGTCTCATCTGTGCTGCTGGTATGTCTTTTCATTGTGGATTTTTAAGTACTTTTTTTGAGGAATTGTATATTTTTTCCACCAACATGCCATTTGGTACCCATCATGCCCATCATTGTCTGTACCAGGGTAAGGCACTCGAGGCTGGGCTCAACACTAGCCCAAGGCTGGGCTTTGGTTTTTACCACCTGTTGCTGAATATTCACAGGAGTTAAAGCATCAGGGATATCATCAGTCTGTCTTCCCTACCCACCCCCCTAACAGTATCCAAAGTGGCATATTTATTGTGCTGATCACATGTTGTGTGATGCTTTGGAAAAGATCAGGTGCAAGTCCAAATGTGGGGATGCCATGAGTTTTCAGAATTGCTATTTTTCTGTTGGTTTCAGTCGAGTGCTCTTTCAGAGAGGTATCAATTGACTGAAACTAGTCCCAGACAGCGATGTACATTTCCTGCTGACTAATTTCAGCTTTCATTTTGGGTGTTAAAGGCTTTGAAAGTCCAGGAGTCTACCCAAAATCCAGGGTTTTGCACAGGTGCTAACACTGGGGATATTTTGCTCGATCTTAATCTCTGGTCTTAGCAGGTTCGCCAAGTCTTCACTTGCTTTGGATGTTTTATCCCTGTCAGTCTTTCCGGAATGTTCTCGGCTTCAACAAATGGTGGGTCACAGCATCCAATAACGTTTTTGGCCAGGTCACCCAGGCACACATCTTGCAAGATTATCCCAAGGTGTCAGCCAGGCAGTTAAGACCAGGGAACTGGAAGTTTGATAAAATAGTGGAGATCATCAGGAATCTTGGATGTTGGCAGGCAGGATGTCGACAAATAGAAAGGATGGAGTCAAGCTGGGAGGATTCGAGCTTGGTGGGGCAGGGAACAGGCTGATACAGTGGGCCTAATAGTCTGATTTGTGGATTTTAGGAAGGAGATGGATGCTGGCTGCCTGGGGCTGGGAAACTAAGGTTGGAGGCAGTAGTCGGGGAGTGGCTGGAGACAGACCTGGAGGTAATGAGGTCGCTGACAGGCCTGGCAACAATGGCTCGAGGTTGGATGTGGGGTCATGGTCCAGGGGAAGCTGACTGTGAAAGTATTTGCTAGTGGCTGTGGGAGGGACCTGTTTGGATGGCTGACTACATAACACTAGGAATGGCAGCGCAGCATCCTGGCTGCTGTGGGAGATCTTTGAGGTGAAGCTCTGGGTGGAGTCAGCTTTCTGTTTATCTCCATATGTTCCACATTTCGGTTTTTGTTTTCTGGTTTCTTGTCTTCCACTGAAGGCCTGTATCAGCTTCCATGGCCTTTGCTTAATTTCTGTTTCTGTATTGATACAAAAGGTCCCTTGGGATCACTTATTGCCACCTACTTGGCAATGTTTTTCCCTTCTGTAGTTCAAGCTGTCAGCTACTCAGCTTTAGAATGTTTTTAATCAAAGTCACAGCCCTGAAGTGTCAAGGTCTGGGGTGCAATGTAGTTTGGGGGGGTGGGGTGGGGGCAGTGGAGAGTCCAGTTAAAGACAGTAGTTTTGTGGAACAGAATAGAAAAGGCCTGCCATGTACTTATGAAATGAAAATAGTGGGTATGGGGGTGCCATGAGCAACTGTCAGTGTAGCCTTCAGGGTGGGGCAATACCACCTCCTGACATTGGCGACACTGCATGCAGCCCATTTACTCGGAGGTGCGGTAGGCCACTCCTCATGGAGCACAGTAAATGCCCCACAGTCACCTTCCCAGGCCAAGCAAATGGTGCCAGAAAGAGATGTTTCAGGGCTGGCTCCTTCAGTCTGTGCAGGGGTGGGAGGAGCTCACCTGCAATAAAGGGCAGGACATCGGAAGTCATGACCTCTTTTGGGCCATGACCTCCAGTGGGTAGATTGGGGGAGACATCCCACCCTCAGTGAGCCCCTTCTACAAGGCCAGGTGCACTATCCATAATGGCTGGTGGGCTGATAGCATTAGCTATCATCTTCAAGCAGGCCTTTACCATGTTGGAGCAGGGAAACAGTTGAACCCCCAGGCCATCGGTCAGGTGCCTGAAGAGTGATGAGGGCATAGCTGGTGATGGCTGTGGTGAGGTCACCATGTCTTGAGAGGAAGCAGTTGTTGATTGAGGGTTAGATAGGCCCAGGCAGTGTTGGCAGGTGTTCCCAGTGGCTCCTGCAGTATCGAGTCATTAAGCACTAGCTCTAGAGGGTCCCAGGCAGTGACAGTCTGAGGGGTGCCAGGCAGCGAGGGCCATACACCAGCAACAGCCCAAAAGGTGGGGCCCAGGAGGCTACAGCACCAATACAGGACCCTGAATCCACTCCCACCACCCGACTCCCTCAACCTGCTGCTCTTCCTACTCCTCTTCCTCCTGACCACCTCCCACAATTCCCCTCAGTCCAGGGGTAGGGACACTACCATTGCACCAAAAAGAGAGCCCTGTGGTTCTCTTATAAAGGGCTCAGGTGATGAGTTCCAGCTGGACAGGTCATATCTGTGGCCAAGGGTCCTTTTTTCCTATGAGCTCCACAGGGAAAAGAATTAATGATCACCCTGAAACAGGCAACAGGAAAATCTCTGACTGTCTCACAGGTCTACTACAGACATGTTGGGTACCTCTTGGTTTGCTCCATCTGCTTGTGGCAAGGGTCCTCTGAACCCCCAGATATAATGGGCAGAATAGCCTGGTTTTAGCATCTTGCCTGTGTTGTGTGGTCCTGACCTTCCCTGTGGGAGTGGGACACATCTACAGCTGTCCTGGGAGGCTCAGGAGGGTTCCAGGCAAAATCACTTTCTTTTGTTTTAATTTTTGTTCCACACCAGGCCATTTTTGGGATTTAGTCTGACCAGGGACAGCTTTCTAGCCTCGCTGGACTTACCTGTCTTGTGATCCCTGGGTCTCCCTTTTCCCATGTGGGCCATTTCGTGGAATGCTTGGGACAATGTGGATAGTCAGCAGGGTCAGAATGATCATGGGCCTCCCTACTGCTTCAGTAGCAGGTGGGATTAGGTTCCCAGTCCAGTGGCCTGTTTTGTAGTGACCTGTGGTCCACAGGTACTTGATAAATGCAATCTGGTGTTCACGTTTCTTCCACGTGTCACCGTTCAGCCTGTCTACAGTGCCCCCAGTTGTGACAAACTGGATTTTCACATCCTCATGCCCCCCTCCCACATTGGATGAGGCCAAGCAGAGAGGTTAGTGAGGTTCAATCACTTTTTAATATCCACTTGATTCCCTCAAGTGTATTCAGGAGGACTCTGATGGATTGTGCTAGGTTTCATTTGTACATCTGTTCTTGATTTTGATCTGAAGTGGTGCACATTTTGTTCTCAATCTGTTTGGACATATGCCCTGCACCTCTAGGGCAAGAGGGGCTTGTCTAGAATGTTGTGTGCTGGCCAATAGAGTAATTTAGTGCTAACCATTTTGTCATTAGCCAGGGTGGCTGGATGCACACAGCAGGTTTCCTATCAGCAAGGACATTTGTAAGCCATTGGGTTTTTAACCTTGGATCTGATTCCATGGTTAACATCAGTGATCAGCTTCTGTTGGAAGTGATTAGGCAGATTTCCAATTCACCAGCTGTTACGTGGGGTTAAAGTTGCTGTCTCTGTGGGAGCATTACTGGAATCGAATTGGAGCCCTGACCCAATGTAACAAAACCCAACTGTGAGGAGGCAGATGGTTTGATCGGCTGTGAGGGAGTGGAAGATGGAACGAAGGGCAGGAGATGGAGTAGATTGAGCTGCCTTATGCCTCTGTCCAAGAAAGGAACACTGGTACAGATGGAATGGGCAAGCAGCACCAAATCTAACCATTGTGGTGTTTGCCAGTTGAATCTCTAGTGGAGAAAAAGAGGCTGTTTAGTCTCTATTTTATTCACCAGTCATTAGAGATCATGACTGAACTATCCACTGCACATCTAATGACCTTACCCTTTCTCCAGTTGGAGATGGGAATGCTGTTGGCTATCCATCCCTAATTACTCTTCAAAGTTGGAGTTACCCTGAACAACTGCAGTCCATGGGGTGTAGGTACCCATACCCTGTCAGGGAGGCTGACGAAGGGTGTTGACCTGGTCAGTGAAAGATGGTGTGCGCACAGTGGAGGGGAACTTGGTGATGTTCCTATGCAGCTGCTTCTGTGGTTCTCCCTTTCCAGAAAGAGAATTTTTGTGCTTGGATGTAATCTGCATCATGTTGTCGGCTTTGGCCTTTGGGATGTTTTGATATAATGTATCTGGTAACAACATAACATGGAGCCTGACATGGCTAACTGACCATTTTACTACAGCTGGTGTAGACATGAGTACTTTAGAGCCTGGACTAATATTGATCCACTTGGTGAGAGAGCAGCACCTTCAATGGGAATTGTGCTTCAAGGCATCACCCAATGAGATGGAGCCTGAAACATTTACCCCTTGGTGCACATACTGTCATGGGCATATCTCAGATTCTCCATGCTAACTGGCACACGCCATGGTTCCTCAAACGGGACCTCGACTTACTGTAGTGCATCTTGTTGATAGTATTTCTTGGAATTTGTGCTTTTGCTGTTGGAAAGGTCACTCATCTTGGATGCAACCTGAATATTTCATTTGCCAGTTTTCTGATCTCTTGAACCTTGTCCTTTTATAATGTTAGACTCTGTGCGTCATCCTACACTCCGTTTGAAAAACAAGGAAAGTTTTTCACTCATCAATTTCTCCTCCATTAAAAGAAAATCCCTCCCTTTCTAAATTTGAATTGTTTAATCTTCCTAATGTAACCCCCACACGACCGTTTTTAAATTACTGCTGCACCAATCTGCCCTTTTTGAAGGTGTGCTGTCCCAGAGCTGCCCTCACTGTTCCATGGTCTAGTTTAACCAGGGTTTGCAACAGCTGCCGTGCTTCAGCGATCTGCTTTCATTCCACAGCTATTGATAATAGAATGAACCAACTAGCAAAGGGGCTACAATGAGAATTGTTTGCAGCCTGTAATGTCTTTGTTTTAGGGTCATAAGTGGCCATGACTTGAGACAATCCTGCCTACTTTAAGATGGGAAACAGGATGTTCTGTTTAACTTTCCATTCAATAAATTTCTGAAGCTGGGCACCTCAGCTGAGCTGAACAGAGGGGACATATTCCATGATGGACCAATGATGGTCATTACAGTAATTGACAACTTCCCTTGTGTGCCACAGAGAAGGCAGGGAGGTGGGGGCATCGTCTTTGAGTTCACCTGATGAGCTGTCAGCTCTTAAATGCTTCATGTGTCCCTTGAGTCATCCGACTAGGAAATGGGTGAATGTTTCCCCTCAAGAGCCGGGGTGATTTGAAAACACTGCATTTCTACAGCAGAGAATGCTTTCCTCACAAGGCCATTCTGTGCTTTGTCTCTGCTGGTTCTCAGCAAGAGCCACTCAGTTGCCCCTTCCTCCATCCTTCCCCAGTAAATATTTCCTCTTCAGATGCTTCTCCAATTCCCTTCTGAAAGCCATGGACTTGGATTGATCTATGTCTCGGACCACAATTGTAGAACATAGAACAATACAGCACAGAAGAGGCCCTTTGGCACTTGATGTGAACTAAGCTAAGCCCATCCCCCTACACTATCCCATCATCCATATGCTTATCCAAGGACTGTTTAAATGCCTCTAATGTGGCTGAGTTAACTACATTGGCAGGCAGGGCATTCTACCCCGTTACCATTCTCTGAGTAAAGAACCTGCCTCTGACATCGGTCTTAAATCTATCACCCCTCAATTTGTAGCTATGCCCCCTCGAACAAGCCGACGTCATCATCCTTGGAAAAAGACTCACTGTCCACCCTATCTAATCCTCTGATCATCTTGTATGTCTCTAATGAATTCCCTCTTAGCCGCCTTCTCCAATGAGAATAGACCCAAGTCCCTCAGCCTATCCTCATAAGACCTTCGCTCCAGATCAGGCAACATCCTGGTAAATCTCCTCTGCACCTTTTCCAATGCTTCCACATCCTTCCTGTAATGGGGCGACCAGAACTGTACACGATATTCCAAGTGAGGCCGCACTAGCGTTTTGTACAGTTGCAGCATGACATCAAGGCTCCGGAACTCAATCCCTCTACCACTGAAACCTAACACACCGTATGCCTTCTTAACAGCACTATGAACCTGGGTGGCAATTTTCAGGGATCGATGTACCTGGACACCAAGATCCCTCTGCACATCCACACTACCAAGAATCTTTCCATTGACCCAGTATTCTGCCTTCCTATTATTCTTCCCAAAGTGAATCGCCTCACATTTATCTGCATTGAACTCAATCTGACACCTTTCAGCCCAATTCTGCAGTTTATCCAAGTCTCCCTGCAACCTGCAACATTCTTCCACACTGTCCACCACTCCTGACTTTAGCGTCATCTGCAAACTTACTAACCCATCCACCTATGTCTGCGTCCAAGTCATTTATAAAAATGACAAATCTTTGTGGCACACCACTAGTAACCGGACTCCAGGCTGAATAGTTTCCATCAACCACCACTTGTTGCCGCCTTTCAGAAAGCCAGTTTCTAATCCAAACTGCTAAATCTCCCTCAATCCCATGCCTCTGCATTTTCTCCAATAGCCTACCATGTGGAACCTTATCAAAGGCTTTACTGAAGTCCATGTACACCACGTCAACTGCCCTGCCCTGCCCTACCCTCATCCACATGCTTGGTCACCTTCTCAAAAAAACTCAATGAGGTTTGTGAGACACGACCTGCCCTTGACAAATCCATGGTGACTATCTCCAATCAAATTGTTGCTTGTTAGATGATTATAAATCCTATCTCTTATAATCCTTTCCAAAACTTTTCCTACAACAGACGTAAGGCTCACTGGTCTATAATTACCTGGGTCATCTCTACTGCCCTTCTTGAACAAGGGCACAACATTTGCAATCCTCCAGTCCTCTGGTACTAAACCTGTAGACAATGACGACTCAAAGATCAAGGCCAAAGGCTCTGCCATCTCCTCCCTAGCTTCCCAGAGAATCCTTGGAAAAATCCCATCCAGCCCAGGGAATTTATCTACCTTCACACCTAGGATTGATAACACCTCCTCCTTACTAACCTCAATCCTTTCAAGTCTAATAGCCCGTATCTCAGTCTTCTCCTCTACAATATTCTCCGTTTCCTGAGTGAAAACAGATGAGAAATATTTGTTTAGCACCTCTCCGATCTCCACAGGGTCCACACACAACTTCCCACTTCTTTCTTTGACTGGCCCTATTCTTACCCTAGTCATCCTTTTATTCCCCACATACCTATAGAAAGCTTTAGGGTTCTCCTTAATTCTACCTGCTAATGACTGCTCATGTCCCCTCCTTGCTCTTCTTAACTCTCTCTTTAAATCCTTCCTAGATAATCTGTAACTCTTCCATCGCCTCATCTGAACCATCTCGTCTCAATGTCACAAGCCTCCCTCTTTCTCTTAAGAGATACAATTTCTTCTGTAAACCACGGTTCTCTTACCTCATCGCTTCCTCCCTGCCTGACAGGGACATGCTTATCAAGGACACGCAATATTTGTTCCTTAAACCAGCTCCACATTTCGATTGTCCTCATTCTATCCCTCCTAAGTCTTGCCTAATTGCATTATAATTGCCCTTGCCCAGTGGCATGTTCCTATCCCTTTCCATCGCTAAACTAAACGTAACCGAATTATGATCGCTCACCTACCACTAAATCAAACACCTGGCCTGGTTCATTACCAAGTACCAGATCCAGTGTGGCCTCCCCTCTTGTAGGCCCTTCGACATAGTGTCAGGAAACCCTCCTGCACACATTGGACAAAAACCGATCCATCCAACGTACTAAAGATATATCATTTCCAGTCAATGTTGGGGAAGTTAAAGTCTCCCATAGTGACCAACCTGTTACTTTCACTCCTGCCCAGAATCGTTTTTCCAATACTCTCCTCCATATCTCTGGAACTTTGCGGAGGCCTAGTTTTTTAAAAAAACCTCCCAGCAGTGTGACCTCTCCTGTTTCTGACCTCAGCCCATACCACCTCAGTAGACGAGTCCTCATCAAAAGTTCTTTCAGCCACCGTTATACTGTCCTTGACTAACAATGCCACACCTCCCCCTCTTTTACCACCTTCCCTGATCTTTATGAAAGATCTAAACCCTGGAACCTGCAACATCCATTCCTGACCCTGCTCTATCCACGTCTCCGAAATGGCCACAACATCGAAGTCCCAGGTACATATCCATGCTGCAAGCTCACCTACCTTATTCCGGATACTCCTGGCGTTGAAGTAGACACACTTCAAACCAGCTTGCTGTCTGCCAGCACACTCCTGTGATGGTGAAATCCTGCCCATGTCCTCCCTACTCTCATTCTCCTGTGTACTGGAACTACACCACAGGTTCCCATCCCTCTGCTGAGCTAGTTTAAATCCACCTGAATAACTCTAGCAAATTTCCCACCCAGGATATTAGTACCCCTCTGGTTCAAGTGAAGACTGTCCTGTTTGTAGATGTCCCACTTTCCCCAGAATGAGCCCCAATTATCCATAAACTTGAAACCCTCCCTCCTGCAGCCACGTGTTCAGCTGATATCTCTCCCTGTTCTTCGCCTTGCTATCACGTGGCTATGTGGACCACGACTTAGGGCTGGTCACCCTCTCCCTTCAGGACCCCAAAGACATGATCTGCGACATCACGGACCCTGGCACCTGGGAGGCAACACACCAACCGTGAGTCTCTTTCGTTCCCAACAAACCTCCTATCTGACCCTTTAACTATTGAGTCCCCAATGACTAACACTCTCTCCTCCTCTCCCTGCTTCCCTTCTGTGCAAGAGGGACAGACTCTGTGCCAGAGACCTGCACCCCAGTGCGTGCCCCTGGTAAGTTGTTTCCCTACCCACCCCCCCAACAGTATCCAAAACAGTATACTTGTTTTTCAGGGGAACAACCACAGGGGATCCCTGCACTGACTGTTTTTTCTTGTTTTCCCCCCTTCTAACAGTTACCCAGCTTTCTTCGTGACTAGGAGTAACTACTTCCCTGTAACTCTTGACTATCACAGACTCTGCCTCCCGAATGATCCGAAGTTCATCCAGCTCCCGCTCCAGTTCCCTAACGCGGTCTTGGAGGAGCAAGAGTTGGGTGCACTTCCTGCAGATGTACTTGCACGGGACACTAATGGCATCCCTCGCCTCAAACGTCCTGCAGGAGGAGCATTCGTCTCCCTGCACAGCCATCCCTGCTAGCCCCCTTATCAGAAAGTAAAAAGAAAGAGGCTGACCTGATTTGTCCCTGATGTCTTAGGTTAGAGGAGGTGGATGGGTGGGAGACCCTACAAGGGTAGGGTCTCGGGTTTAGAAAACACTCACTTATATAGCTGAGGGGGGAAAAAAGTCCCTCCTTTCCCAGAAACCTCTGCTTTCAGAGGTGCTGCTGCCTAAAGTTTTAAATCAGTGACTCACCCTTTCCCGACAGGCCCCTGGTCCAAGTTCCTGCTGCTGGAAACAGAAACAGGGTATGAACTTCTCTGTTTGCCTAAAACCCTTTTACCCACCTCACCTCATGAACAAATCCACCAGAACTGTTGCACTCTGGCTGCTGTAGGAAACTTCCAGACCAGGACGGCACTGGTTCTCATTGATCAATCTTAACTTATCACTGGACACAGCAAGGCTTCACCCAATATGGGGGTCGTGGGTAAGTCGTCTTGTGCCAGACAAGTGTCTGTGTGGGTTTCCTCTGGGTACTCCGGTTTCCTCCCACAGTCCAATGAGGTGCAGGCTAGCTGGATTGGCCATGCTAAATTGCCTGTAGTGTTCAGGGAGGTGTAGGGTAGATGGGTTATAGGACGATGGGTTTGGGTGGGATGCTCTGAGATTCGGTGTAGACTTGTTGGGCCAAAGGACCTGTTTCCACACTGTAGGGTTTCTATGATTCTATGAAAACCTTGGAGTGGCTTGCTGATCAGGGAGGATTTAAATGGATCCTGATGTGGTTGCTTGGCTCGCTGAGCTGACTCGTTGTTCCACAGACATTTCATTACCCTGTTGGGTAACATCAGTGCAGCCTCCGATGATGCGCTGTTGTGTTTTCCCGCCTGTTACTTAAACTCTGAGCTGGATTACCTCACTTCCCCATATACAGTGTATATGGGGTCTAGCTCTGATTATTGATGGCTTTGTTAGTGGAGAACCAGGCTTCTAGGAATTCCTGTGCTTGTCTCCGCTTCGCCTGTCCCAGGATCCTGGTGTTCTCGCATTCTAATAGGTGGTTCTTGTCCATGTGGATGGACATGAGTGTATTGCTCGTGTTGCCAGTTGGTCCGTATACCCTTGTGGTTAATTTCCTTCCTGTCTGTCCAATACAATGTTTGTCGCAGTCTTTGGGCAGGACCGATGTCATATACAAGATTCCCTGCATAGTGGATAATGGGTCTTTGGTTCAGGTTAGCAGTTGGCGAAGGGTTGATGTGGGTTTGTGCGCTTCTCTGATGCCGAGTGGTTGTAGGAGTCTTGTGGTCAGTTCCGATGTGTTCCTGATGTAGGGCAGCGTGATGAGTGCGTCGGGTGTGTAATAGCTTCCTGATGTCGTTCATGTATTAGGCATCTTCTGATCCAGTTTTTCAGGTATTTGTTGTCTGTGAATATCTGGAAAAGGTACTTGTCTTTTTGTTGTACCTCTGCTGCTGCAGTGTATTGCCCACTTAAATGTTCTCACACAGCTTTGTGGGTGTTAGGCTGGTTGCTATTGAAATTCAGTACTTGGTCAGTGTGTAGGGCTTTCCTGTGTACCTTTGGAATTCCCCATTGGTCCTGCGATCCACCATGACGTCCACGAATGGGAGCTGTTCGTTCTTCTCCTTTTGTGAATCTGATCCTGGTGAGGGTGTTGTTTATTCGTTCATGTGACTCTTCTAGTTTGGTCTGTTTAATGATAAAGGTGTAGACCATGCAGTGTATCCATAGTTTTGGTTAGATTAGTGGAAGGGCCATGCTTTCAAGTCCCTGCATCACTGTTTCAGCTATCAGTCTGGCAATAGGTGATCCCATGGGTGTCCCGTTGATCTTTTCATATATTTGGCCATTAAAGGTGAAGTGGGCGGTGAGGCACGGGCCCAGTAGCTTCAGTATTTTGTCGCTTGGGTCTTGTTTTAGTCATGTTACCAGTGTTTCTCTTGCTCGTGGTAGGTCTATCAATGTGAATAGGGTAGTAACGTCAAACGATACAATGGTCTCATCGTCATCTATTACGTCCTTAGTCGAACTGAGGATCTCCTGGATTGAGTCGGGTAACTTGCTGATGAGGTGCTTTAGCCTCCTTGTAGCTCCTTGGCTAATCTATGCGATGGTGTGCCTGGCAGGGGGACTATGGGTCTGAGGGGTACTTCCAGTTTGTGTACTTTCGGGAGGCCATAGAGTCGTGGGGTGTTAGTTCCTTCAGGTTTCGTTCTTGGGTAGTCTGTTTTGTTGATCTGTCCGGTCTGTTTGAGTCCCCTTTCGTGTTGAGTATCTTGTTAACCAGTTGTCGGGTCTGCCTGCACTTGCTGGTATGTGTTCTCGTCGGCTAGAAGTGTATGTGCCCAGTGGAGCCTGAGCACAGCAGAGGGCCCAAGTCTGTTAGTAATTTCCCATAAGAGCTGGTGACTGGATACTTTGATACCTGTCATGCTGATGTGTACCCGCAGTCACTGGCAGAGATGAACCACCTGGGATTTGGTGCAGGGCATCTCAGTCATGTAGGTGTTGAGAAATACCAGTGTGAGCACCAACCCATTCCCAATCAAATGTGCCCAGTGACAAGATACTTGACATGCAAAGCTTTGCTAATTTCTACGTTTCAGTTTCCATAAGTAATGCTTGGACGGAGTTTGTTTGTCAATGGTTTTCCTCATCTGCTTTTCCATTCTCTTGCTTCTCTCTATTTCTCTTTCACCTTGGCTGTGCCCAAGAAAGCCAATACCATTGTTGGTTCTTGTTCCTTGCTATTGGCCAATGAGTTTGGGTTCATGAGCACACGTGGGTTTATACAGTATTTCTCCATCTGCAGAAGCTCCTGCCTATTGTTGCCTCAATGCTTTAGATCTGGTTAACACTAATAGTGAGATCCATGTTGAGAAACGAGTCTGACCCCAGATTCAGTTACACAACCACCACCACCGGTACAGGATATTCCAGATCCAAGGGCATATCTCCAAGGTGGCAGAGACTTGGGGATTGAGAACAACATGGTCCTTCCACAAAAGAGGCCTCATTCTGTGCTATGCCTGTTGTAGTTACAATTTGTGAAACTGCTTTTATTGCCCCTTAATCCTCTGTCCAAAACATGGCCAGTTGCTCTGGGAGTTAGGGAATAGTGTTCCAGAAACCTGGTCAGTTTGTTCTTGGTGTTTTCAGTCAAATGTGTTCACTCCTTTTGCAGAGGATGCACAAACGTTAGCTGGTGGGTGATTGTTCAGTTTTCTCATCCCAAACCCAAGCTTGAGTTACAGATGATCTCCGATGCCTGTGAGCAGAGAAGCTCAGTGAGAGCTGGTCAGTCCAGTTTATTGTCAGGTTTTGTTCTTGTTAAATCTCATCTTTTTATTTCTGACTTTGCCTCTTCATCTTAACCTCAAATAGACAACTTCACAACTATTTGAAATGTAAAGGTTGATTCCTGGATGCTCTGACTTCAGTCAGCTCAAAACTGAAGACAATGGAGTCAGGATGGAGATATCGTCATGTCTATCCAAGACTAAGGCTTTGGTCTAGTCTCAACATTATGCCTGAGTCTGGGTGCTACCTGCTGGCTGTTTCTGATCACAGCGTCAGCAGCCTTGTCGTCACAAGCCAACACCATTACTTACAGTCCGTGGTCTGGACTTGCCTTTTGAGGTAGACTGAAGGTTCAAAGTTTGAGTGAGAGAATGTTTAATTCGTACAGCGTATCTCAATGGGACACAACTGATGCAAATTGTTCTGTGACTAATGATTCAGTTGATTACTTTGCAGAGGACTGAGTTCAACTATGTCCCTTTTGTGGGTTCTGTTGTTACTCACCCAAAGTTAGCAACGGCTTGGGTGGGAGATATGGGCCAAACCTCCCCATGGCAGGGGTGAGAGTATTCTGCAGGCTCCTGATGGAACATTCTGCTTGTTGACCTTCCCCTCTGTAGCCTGAGCTGTCAGGGTCCTTGGGCCACAGGATTTCCTTCAGTCCTGGATGAGGGAGATGCTGCTCTGATTCTTAAAGAGCCGTGTGCCTCAAGTCTCATCCTTTACTTTCTCCAAAGCTCAACCCCTTGCATTGAGACGCCTCAGTCAGACAGTATTGCCTGATATCAGCTGGCAATAGAAACAAAAATGGCCTTGATTTATTGCTCTGGAAAGAGGTTTGTTTGATTGTCTACTGTTTTCCCGTCCCTCCAAGTTGTTTATGGCAGAACAATAGCAACCCCTGATCTTGAATATGAGACAGTGTGAACTGCCTACTGATGGGCTATGGTTATAATGGTGGCTGGCATCGTCTCCAGCCAACTTGGAGCTGGTATGAGGCAATCAATGTCTCTGGATGGGGTTTTTTATTTTGGTTTAATTTTTAAAAGTGGCTTAGTCCCAAGATGGAGCTTTTCAAATGGAGTTCCTTTTTGTGTGACACTAGTGGGAGATTGGCCATGCTAAACTGCCCATAGTGTTCAGGGATGTGTAGGTTGTGTGGGTTAGCCATGGGAAATGCAGGGTTATGGGGATATGGTTAGGGGCTGGATCTGGATGGGATGCTGTTCAGAGGGTCAGTATGGACATGGTGGGCTGAATATCCTGCTTCCACACTGTAGAGATCCTATGATTCAATGAATTTCCTGATGAAAACCTTGCACTGAAACGACAGCATCCCAGTTGCTCCTAATGTGGGTCTTCAGTCCATTGACACTGAGCCTTGCACAAATATTTTTCTTCCTCATGATTTTACCATGTAAGCACTGTCCCCTCCAGACAACGCCATGTCCTCCTCCATTAAAGTCTCGGGAAAAGCCTCCCTCTGTTTTAACAACTGTCACAGCTAAAACTGGGGAGAATCTATATACCCATGTGAGGACGGTATATTCCTCTTGTCATATTGCAGGTCTTAGGAAAACTCTCTTTGACACAGAACACCACTTTATAGTGAACAGAAAAACACCCATGTTCTGGTTTAACATGTTGAGAAAGAGCACTTTCCTCCCCTCTCAAGGCCTTAAAATCCTGTCTTTTCCCCCACGAGCAATATATTAGTGTTGGAAGGCTTTGGGGTCTTCCACAGGTAATTTAAAGCCAAGTAACAGACTACTACCATGCTACCCAGCCACACTGGCTCTATCAACAAGGTGATGTTTTAGAACTCAGACATTTCTCACCCTCGCTCTGTCCCTGCGAATGATTGGGATCCCCTCAGACTTAGCCTGGGCCCTTGCTGCATGTGTCCTTGCAGCTGTTGCTGAACCACACCTTGGTCCACTGCCTCAGGTTGGCAGCTGGAAATGTCGGCATGTCGTCTTTCTGGGACCAGATGTTCCAGCTGTTTGCTGATCCAGGATGGGACTTTCCCCTGACCAGCTTGTCTGAGCTCCTTCCTCAGTTGTTCAAACATCTAGTTTCCATAGATATGACACAGGGTGGGATCTTGCTGCTTGCTGCCATCCGTGACTTTCCCCGGATGATCCGGTTGATGATTTTCCCGTGACCTTTGTGTAGGGTGACTAGGTGGTGCCTCACCTGGTTTGCCCCTCAATGGGCCTGCTGTCTCCAGTTGGCTATCCTCGTTCAGTTCCTCCAAGGCTGGTTTGACTTGTTGGGTTAAGATGCTGAGTTAATTGTCCAAATTAGCCAAATCGAGGGTCGTAACTATTGACACTCCTGCCCCATATTCTGTAGGTAGATCATTTAAGGAGTCCCCTTCTCTCACTCGCTTATTAGTTACAGGACGTGGTTCAGCCTCATCTCTTCCTGTTCCTCATCCCATGATCCTCTGGGTCAGAGAGGAGTATAGTTGTTTCCATGGAGAAGGGTACCATTCTGGTAGCTGGATCCCTCAAATCTATTGGCATTAATTCATGGTGCATATTGTCAAACACATTCTCTCCTGTGGGTCTGTTACAATGGTCTGGAATGTTGGTGGGTCAAGTTGGAAACAGGCCTTTAGTGCCTGCTTTGCTTTGTTTTAAATTTCATATTCTCGAGTTTGTCCATGTGAAGCCTCCTGGGACATCGTCAGCCTAACTCTAATCCTTTGTCCCGGATGTGTGCAGGTCTTCCCGCTGCCAACGTCATTCTCAAAGAACCCAACAATCATCCCTCATCTCTATGCTCATGTGATGAAGTATGGAACTGGTTTTGTGGTGATGGTCTACCCTCCCCTGCCTGCCCTGTTGGTCATGTGACCCTAGGGTTGTTTTGGGGAGTGGGGGAGGGAAGGGAGCTGCCAATGTGGGCTGTCCCACCTTCAGGATGGGGCAGTTCTTCCTCACATGCCCCACCTTCTTTAGCAGATGCAGCAGGCCGTGCCCTTGTGCAGCACAGTGAAATTTCCCACAGTCACATCCTCCCAGCCCAAGCAAGGGAAGACCTGGCACTGGTAGGACCAGATGTGTTTCAGGGCAGGGATCTTCAGGAAGGGCAGGAGCAGTGTGACACCTGACCAGATGTTCCCCCCCACCCTGTATTTGGCTATGAGGGAGGAAGAACTCACTGCCAATAAAGGGCGGGACATTGTAATGCACTAGGCTCTGGGCTGTGACCTCCAGAGGGTCAACTGGCAAATAGGTCCTGCCCTCAGTGAGCCCTTTCTCCACGGTCAGGTATACCACCTGCTCAGACCACAGGAGAAATACAGCCTTCCCATACATTCTGGCTGCAGCCACAATGGCTGATGGGTTGACTCCACAAGCCACGGCCTTTGCAGGCTTCAATGGTCATATCCAGGTGTAGGTGGGCCTTTTAACCCCTAGGCCCTTGGTCAGGAGCCTAAAGGGGGATGGGGGCACAACCCGAGGTTGTGAGCCCGAGGTCATGACGTAAGTGTGGCTGGGGCCTTCCACCTTGGTACTGTCTGTGTTGTGCTACCAGATGTTCCAAGGTGTGTTCTGGGGATGGGGCCCAGCCAACAGCAGTCCCAGTTCTCAGTAGGGCCAGGACACAGCAGCTGTCCCACTGCTTATAGGCCCAAGCAGGAGTAGGACCAGATCTGGCTGGAGCCCCAGGTGATGGCAGCAATAGCACAGGCTCTCTCAGCTTAAACACAGTCTCTCTGCCCAAAGGGAGCATCTTCTCCACAGTACCCTGGCTCTGGCCAGCTCGCCTGGAGTCAGTACCCTGAGCATGGAGAGTCTCCATCTCCCTGTTTGTTAGCCAGAGCTCCCTGATTGGGTTAGGCTAATAGCCACAGCTAATCACTACCATTTATTGTTGAGTTAAAACAAACATAAAGCTCACACCATCTGGTTCGGAAAAGGCCTGCAATTCAAATGCACAACTGACTAAGCTTGATATTCCTGAACAGTCAACAGAAATAAAAGCTAATCCCCAAGAACAGAGGTTCACATTAGCTGGGCGTTTCCTCCAGGTCTTCCCCAAGTGTGGGGCTCATGGCTTTCCCCAGTTGCTCTCCGGAGTTTTCATTGATCGGACATAAATCTTCATTTTTTTTCTTTTCCTTCTCCTCCTAAACTGTGGGGTCTTGTTCTTGTTTCTCAGCTCATCTGAGCGCTTGTATCTTCCCACTGTAGGCTCACGCCAAGGACATCTCTAGGATTACCGTGTTATCCTTCCTCCTAAATAAGGACGTGCACCTTCTGTCATCCTCAGAGCTGATCAGGTTGTAGCCAGTGGCTGGTGTTTGGGTAACTTGTGATCAGAGGCTTGTTGTTTCTATGGGAGCAGCCCCTGGCCGACAATGGTAACCAGAGCATGTTTGAAACGGCCTGGACAGGGAGGTAAGGGTCTGATGTTGCTGAGCTGTACGTTGGTCCAGGGGCCCTCTACTGGTCACCTGTGTCTCAATCACAGAATCATACAGTGGAGAACAGGCGCTTTGGCCCATTTGAGTCTGCACTGACCCATCAGAAACACCTGACCCCCACCCTCATCCCATTTAACAGCACTTGGCACATCATCTTGAATGTCATTTGTTTCCAATGTAGTGGAGGAAGAGTTGGGATAGTGCTGGTGTAACAGTGGAAAAGGGACTGATCCATGATCCTAGGAAGAGACAGGCATAGCTTGGGCCCATGCGGGTTCCCATGACCACCCCTTTGGTCTGTAGGAATGGGAGCAGCTGAAGGAGAAGTTAAGGGTAAGGATGAGTTTGGGGAAGTGGATAAGGGTGTTGGTGGAGGGGGAGCTAGTTGGGCCTGTGGGAAAGGAAGAAGCAGAAGCCTTTTAGGCCATATGCATGGGGGATGCAAGTGTACAGGGATTGGATGTCCATAGTGATGAGGTGTTGGGGGCCAGGGAATTGGAAGTCTTGGAGGAGGTGGAGGGTATGGATGGGATCCTGGAGGTAGGTGAGGAGTTCCTAGACCAGTGGGAGTAAATGGACTCCAGACAAGTAGAGATAAATTCAGTGGGGCAGGAGCAGACCGGGGCAGTAGAGTTTGTAGATTTTGGGAAGGAGATAGAAACGGGCAGTGCGGGGTTGGGGAATGATGAGGTTGGAGGCTGTGGGTGGGAGGTCACCTGAAGTGATGAGGTTATTGATGGTCTGGGAGATATTTTGGTGGTCAGGGGTGGGGTCATGATCGAGGGGGTAGTAGGTGGTGGTGTTGGAGAGTTGGCACTTGGCGTCGGCGACGTAGAGCTCAGTGTGCCATACCACTTTGTTTGTTAGTGAGGTTAGGGTTGGAGCGGAGGGCTGCACGTTCTGTGGGTGGAGAAATTGGAGTAAGTGAAGGGGGGGTGGAGAGGTTGATGCGATTGATGTCGCGACAGCATTTGGAAATCAAGAGGTCGAGGGTGGGTAGGAGGCCTTGGGGTGATCCCCAGGCGGATGGGGTGTGTTGGAGGTGGGAGAAGGGGTCAGTGGCGGGGGGTGTGGGGTGGGGTGGTTTTAGACTCTATTAAAGAAGTAAGCGTGGAGGCAGAGATAAAACTGTTTGTGCCCGGCCTCGGTAATGTAAAGGTCAGTGAGCCATAACACAACTGCACCTCCCTTATCCACGGGTTTGATAGTGAAGTTAGGGTTGGAGCAGAGGGCTGCACATTCTGTGGGGGAGAGGTTGGAGTGAATGATTACCTCAGCTCTCCACCCCTCTCAATGTCATGTCGGCAGTTGGAGGTAGAGAGGTCGAGGGAGAAGAGGCAGCCTTGGGGTGGTGTGTTGGAGGTGGGAGAGGAGGTCAGTAGTGGGAGAGGAGTTAGACTTGTGAATAAAGAAATAATCGCAGATGGGAAGGTGGCAGAAAAACTTTGTCCAGGTGTGAGCAGTATTCATTGATGTTCGGGCAGAGGGGAATGAAGATGAGTCCCTTACTGTCGACTGACCATTCCCCCTCAGTGAGGGGTAGGTCTGGGGGGTCGTTGTCTGAAGAGCCGGCAGGACTGGGGGCTGGGGCTGGGCCTGGGTGTGGGGGCAGAGTTAGTGACATCGTCAGCAATGTTGGTGGCAGGTCCTTTGGCGTCAGAGGAAGTGATGTCATCAGTCTTGATGTGGGTGATGGAGCGGAAGTGATGAGGTTTACGTTAGCAAGTGAGGCGATGATGGTCACATGTCAATGGTGCTAGGCACATTGTGGGGGAGGTCCTGGGTAAGGTTGGGGATTTGGGGGGGGTGGAAGAGGCCTGTTTGGTGGCAGGCACCAGTAAGTTCAGTGTCCTTACGGTTTTTAGTGTCCGATAGGGCGGAGTAAAATCGTGAGTTGAGGTTGTGGATCCTGCAAAGAATGAAAAGCAGGAGTTTGCAGGCCTGGGAGAGGGAGGTTCTGAGCTGGGGTATGGTTGATGTAGGGCCAGGAGATGCCAGTGCATCGCTGACAGCGTGTACTTGATCTATAGAGAAAATGGTTTTTGGAGGATCTGGATGCTGTGTTGGTAGAGGTTGTCACACTTTTTGGGCCAAATTGGGAATGGCCTGAAGGTAGATTGGATCCCATTGGGAATGATCCAGCTGCATAGGCAGGTACTGAGGAAGGGGATGTGGCTGTAGTACCGGGTTTGCTATAGTATGTGGTTGAAGAGTTTCAGGGCAGAGGAGATTACCAGAGGGTTGCAGTGGGAAAGAAATCCACTGAGCTCTTTCCAAAGGGCGGAGGGTAACTTCAAGGTAGGCATCCTTGGAAGTGGTGGGGTTATAATTCAGAGATAGCAAGAACCGCAGATGCTGGAGGTCAGAGACAACACAGTGTGATGCTGGAGGAACAGAGGCCAGGCAGCATTCAGGTTTTTGAAGAAGGGTCCTGACCTGAAATGCCAACTTTCCTGCTCCTCTGCTGCCTGGCCTGCTGGGTTCCTCCTGCTCCACACTGTTGTCTGGCTCCAGCATCTACAGTTTTTGCTGTCTCTCCTTGAATGTTATGACATGCCAAGTACTCGTCCAGGTATTTGTAAAGGATGTGAGGCAATTTCACTCAACCACCCTCCATGATAGCACATTGCAGACCACCACCACCCTCAGGTAAAAACGTTTCCTCAAATCCCTGCCTCAGCCTCCTGCCCCTCATGACTTCCCCTTCAACTAAAGGGAGCAACTGCTCCTTATCTTCTCTGTCCGTGCCCCTCATCATCTTGTACACCTCAAGAATCCCCACCCCCCAATCTTCTGTGCTCCAAATAAACACACAAGCCCCGATCTTTGATTTATTGTTGCAAGTAGCAAGGTATGGTGAAAAGCTTTGTGTGCAGCACATGTAGATCATAGCCCAGTGTGCATTAGGGTAACTGAACAGAGCAATGTTACAGCTGCAGAGAAGGTGAACAAACAGCAAGATCAACATGAAACTTCTGAATGGGCCCCAAACTTTAAATTTCATGTGGAAGATGATGCTGTTGAATCTGTTGGTACATGTGTGTGAGCTTTATCTTCTGCCTGATGGAAGAGATGATAACTGGAATGGGAGGGCTTTTTAATGGCTGTCTTCCTGAGGCCGTGAGAAGTGGAGATGGAGTCAGTGGATGGAAGGTTGGCTTGTGTAATAGTGGGCTATGTTCACAATGCTGTTATCGTTTTTCTTAAGGTCCTGGGTAGAGCACTGGCCATATCAAGCTATGATGCATCTGGATTGAATACTTTCTATGGTACACCTGTTAAAAATTGGTGAGTGATCATGGCTATAACAAATTTCTTTGGCACCTGAGGAAGTAGGAGCCATCGAGCACCCGTAAGGGACCGAGTAAGCTGCCTTGGAGTGCCAGTGTTGAGAATTATCCTGGAGGTGATGTCGCCTATTCTCACTGGACTGTGGGTCAGGAAGTTGAGGATCCAGTGACAGAGGAAGGACCTGGGACCTAGGTCTCGGAGTTTGCAGAGGACTTTTGTTGCAATTGTGGCATCAAAGGCAACGCTGTAGTCAATAAGTAGGAGCCTGACGTAGGTCTCCTTGTCACCCCCATGTTCCAGGGATCAGTGTGAGCACAGGGAGAGGGACTCTGCCATTGAACTATTGCAAGGGTTCAAGGGAGGCTCAAGCTGATGTCAGCCATGACTAACCACCTTGAAGCACTCCATTATTATGGAGATTAGACCCACCAGACAGTTCTCCTTGAAAACACTGCATGTGTTCTCTTTGGCACTGGGATGATGGTAGCCCAGCCTTTCTTCCTGATTAAACTTTCCCATTGTAAGCGGCATTCTGGTGAATCTCCTTTGCACCCCCTCCAGTGCAAACACATCCTTCCTGGAAGGTGGTGACCAGAACTGCACCCAGTAACTCTAGCTGTGGTCTCACCACCTCCATCATGACCTCTCTGCTTTTCTAACCTATGCCTTTCCGAAAAAGGGGACATTTGTTTTAATCAATCATCTCACCTAAGATGTCTTCTGCCTCCACAGATCTATAGACTAACATTTCAAGGACCCTTTGATCCACGGAACTCTGTAATGTCAGGCCATTCACTGAATACTTCCTTGTCAAATTACACCTTGAAAGGAGGATCACCTCATGCTTCCTTCAGGGATAAATTCCATCTACTGCTTATCTGCCCCTTTGAATGTCTTGTCTATATTTTTATGTCAGTGTTTATATCTTACAGCATAAGACACCAAACCTCTCTGAACCATCCAAACAATGTGTCATCTGCAAACTTACTAACCCCCAAACCCCCACAGTCATCTGTTGTTGACATGATGAATGAGGGGGACCTAGTACAGAGAGGGACATGGGGCAGCCTGTGTCAGTGACTGGAAGCCAGTGGTATGTACACAGCTATCCCCTGCAACTGAGCCTATTTTGAATCTATTTTAATACAATCAATGTTTGGACACCTCCCCATGTAGCGGAATCACAGCCACAGGATCTAACAGAGGATGGTCTTCTGTTGGTAATGTAGGGAGTGCTGCCTGGTTCTGACTCTGGGCTTGTGTGTGAAATGTCCTGTGGGGGAAAAACACTGGAGGCAGATGTTTTGCAGGCCAAGAAAACAGATTTTATTAAACAAACCAGCAAATTTGATGTATTTACGAAACAAGAAAGTGAATATCAAATTAAGACACCCCCCCCCACCCTGTCTCTGACTGAGCCTGCTTCCCAGTTAATTAAATACAGTGGGTAAAATAAATACAATGGGTGACTGTTACTAACAAAGATGGGAAGAGAGAGATACCTGTTCTAACCCACTTCCCTTCCTCCAGAGGTGCGTTACACCGATGTCCCCGAACCCCTCCCTTTCCCTGTCTATGACTAGCCCAGCTTAGTTAGAGGGCTCAATGACCTTGGTTTCACACCTGGTGTGGGCCTGTGATTTTGACTGGCTCTTGTCCCTAGTCGCTTGCAATAGCAGGCGGTCCATGAAGGGCCGTAGGTCCCAGTCATAGATGGGCGGTTAGACATGAGCGACTGGCCTGGTGAGATCCCCTGGTTTTCCTCCTCCTGGTGGTTTTGTGAGCGGGCTGTTGGTGCAGCTGGTGGAGAATGTTGCTGGTGTTGTCCTCATGGGTGTGTCGTATCTCGGGATGCCTTTGGTCACCTCAGAATGTCGAGTGGAGGTTCGTAGTTTAGTTTTCAGTAGTTGGTCTTGCGGTACTGCTTTTGCGGTGCCCCCCTCACAGTGCAGGATTCCTGCTCCTCTCTTGTCTTCTCTCCCTTTTTCGTTCACTTCTTGCTGCACCCTCCGCTTCACACTCTCTCTTGAGCTGGTCTTGGGGTCTCCAGTTATACCCCACTGCAGGCACCCCCCCCCCCCACCAATCTCCAGCCGAATCTGAGCAACTGTTCCTCTCTTCAAGGCTGAAAGGGTTCCCTGAGCACTGGAGTGCGTGATCGTTTTCGATTGGAAAGAATGGTTTTGATGGGTTTGGAAAGTCTGGCATTTCCTTTGGACTGGTGTTGGTATAGTTTGTATAGTGGTGTGAAGATTCCAAGGTGAAACGGGTTTGCATGTTACACAGTGGTGTGCAATCTTCGGTAACATTGTACCTGAGTGCTGATTTGAAAGTGAATGGGTTGAGACCTGTGTAGGCTCCAAAGGGTCTCAAAATGTTGAGAGATGGTAAGAACTGCCGATGCTGGAGTCTGAGATAACAAGGTGTGGAGCTGGGGGAACACAGCAGGCCGAGCAGGAAAGCTGATGTTTTGGGTCTGGACCCTTCTTCATAAGTGGGGGGAGTGGAAGGGGGCTCTGAAATAAATAGAGGGGGAGGTGGGGATAGAAAGTGGATAGAGGAACAGATAGGTGGAGAGAAGACACAGGTCAAGGAGATGGGGTTAAAGCCAGTAAAGGTGAGTGTAGGTAGGGAGTTGGGATGGGGGTTGGTCAGTGAGGAGGGAGGGGTGGGTAGGTGGGAGGGAAGATGGACAGGCCAAGGAGGTGGGGATGAGATGGGCTGGTTTTGGGATGAGGTCGGGTGTCAGGAGATTTTGAAGCTTGTGAAGTCCACATTGATGCTATTGGGCTGCAGGGTTTCCAGGCGGAATGAGGTGCTGTTCCTGCAACCTTCGGGTGGCATCATTGTGATACTGGAGGGGGCCCAGGATGAACATGCTGTCCAAGGAGTGGGAGGGGAAGTTGAAGTGGTTCGCGACTGGGAGGTGCAGTCGTTTGTCACAAACCGAGCGTAGGTGTTCCACAAAGCAGTCTCTGAACCTCCGCTTGGTTTCCCTGAAGTAGAGGAGGCCACAATGGGAACAGCGGATGCAGTATACCACATTAGCAGATGTGCAGGTGAACATCTGCTTAGTGTGGAAGGTCGTCTTGGTGCCTGGGATGGGGATGAGGGGGGAGGTGTAGGGGCAGCACTTCCTGTGGTTGCAGGGGAAAGCGCCGGAGGTGGTGGGGCTAGTGTGTAGTGTGGAGCGGACGAGGGAGTCAGAGTGCGGTCCCACCAGAAGGCAGATAAGGGTGGGAAGGGAAATATATCCTTGGTAGTGGGGTTAGATTGCAGGTGGCGGAGGATGATGCGTTGGATCCGGAGGTTGGTGGGGTGGTATGTGAGGATGAGGGGAATTCTGTCTTTGTTATTGTGGGGAGGGGGTGAGAGGGACAAGTTGTGGGAAATGTGAGATGCAGTCAAGGGAGTTTTTGACCACTAGAGAGGAAATTGCGGTCCTTGAAAAACGAGGACATCCGGATAATCTGGGAGTGGAACGCCTCGTCTTGTGAGCAGATGCGGCAGAGGCAAAGGAATTGAGAATAGGGGATAGCATTCTTGCAGGAAGGTGGGTGAGAGGAGGTGTATTCTCATTAGCTATGGGAGTCGGTGGGCCTGAAATAGCTATCATTTTCCACGTGGTTACCAGAGATAGAGACAGGTCCAGGAAGGGAAGAGAGGTATCAGAGATGGTCCAAGTGAACTTGAGGTTGCGATGGAAGGTGTTAGTAAAGTGGATGAGCTGTTCGAGCTCCTCATGGGAGTACGAGGCGGCGCCAATACAGTCATTGATGTAATGGAGGAAGAGGTGGGGGACACGGCCAGTGTGACAGCGGAAGAGGGACTGTTCCACGTATCCTACAAAGAGGCGGGCATAGCTTGGGGCCCATGCGGGTATCCATGGCAATCCCTTTCGTCTGTAGGTAGTGGGAGGAGTTGAAGGGAAAGCTGTTTAGGGTGAGGATGAGTTCAGCTAAGCAGATGAGGGTGTTGGCGGAGGTGGGGACTTGTTGGACCTGCCGGAAGGAAGAAGCGGAGGGCCTTTAGGCCATCTGTGTGGGGAATGCAATGTTTTGGGACTGAACGTCCATGGTGAAGATGTGTTGAGGGCCAGGGAATCGGAAGTTTTGGAGAAGGTGGAGGGCGTGGGTGGTGTCCCAGATGTAGGTGGGGAGTTCCTGGACCAGGGGCAGAAAATGGAGTCGAGACAAGTGGAGATAAGACCGGTGGGGCAGGAGCAGGCAGAGACAATGGGCTGACCAGGGCAGTCGGGTTTGTGGATTTTGGGAAGGAGATAGAAACGGGCAGTGCGGGGTGGGGGAACGATGAGGTTGGAGGCTGCGGGTGGGAGGTCACCTGTAGTGATGAGGTTCTGGGTGGTCGGGCGGTGGGGGGTGCTCATGATGGAGGGGGGCACTAGGAGGTGTCAGAGTTAGCACCTGGCCTTGGCAATGTGGATCCCTTGACAATCCCTTGTCCACGGGTTTTTTGGTGAGGTTGGGATTGGAGCGGAGAGAGAGGAGGACTGCTCATTCTGTGGGGGAGAGGTTGGAGATGAAGAGTTCGAGGGAGGGTAGGAGGCCTTGGGGCCAGGAGGAGGGGGTGTGTTGGAGGCAGGAGAAGGGCTCGTTAGACAGGGGATTAAACTCACGATTAAAGAAGTAAGCGTGGAGTCAGCAGAAAAACTGTTCAATGTCCAGGTGTGAGCAGTCATCATTGATGTTTGGGTGGAGGGGAACAAAGGTGAGTCCTTTACTGATCTACTGACCGTTCCCCCTCAGTGAGGGGGAGGTCTGGGGGGGGGGGTGGTAGTTGGTGTGGGGTTGGTGTAGACCCGGCAAGTCTGGGGTCTGGTTTACTGTACTGCTGCTGGCTTTGTGGGTGGGTGGAGGCAGGGGTGGGCGGAGTGGCGTCGGTTGGTGAGTCCTCTGTCAGTGGTGCTACAGGTGTTGGCAATGGGAGGCGGCAGTATCCGCAGTGTGGATGGCGTTCGCTGTACCGGAAGTGGTGTACTCAGCGGCATCGGATGTGACGTGATCCGTGGAGTCTGTGGGTGCTCTGCTAGTGACCACGTGGTCAATGGTGGTGGGCACATTGTGGGGAAGGTCCTGGGTAGGGTTGGGGACCTAGGGGGTGGAAGAGGCCTGTGTTTGGTGGCAGGCACCAGTAAGTTCAGTGTCCTTACGGTTTTTAGTGTCCGATAGGGCGGAGTAAAATCGTGAGTTGAGGTTGTGGATCCTGCAAAGAATGAAAAACAGGAGAGGTCCTTTGCAGGCCTGGGAGAGGGAGGCTCTGAGCTGGGGTAGGCTTGATTGTAGTGCCAGGAGATGCTGGCGCATTGCTGCAAGTGTGTTTGAGGAGTCGCAGAAACATTTTTGAAGGATCCGAATGTTCTTTCTGTAGCGGTCGTCGCGGTTGGGACCAAATTGGGAATGGCATGAATGTGGACTGTGGTCCTTTGGGGATGGTCCGGTTCCGAAGCCAGGTACCGAGAAAGGCAATGTGGCTGTCATACCTGGTTTGCTTCAGGACATGGCTGAGCAGTTTCAGGGCTGAAGAGATTACCAGAGGGTTGCAGTGGGAGAGAGATCCACTGAGGTCTTTCGAGAGGGAGGAGAGTAACTTCAAGGTAGGCATCCTTAGAGGCTTTGCAGTCAAGTTAAAACTCACTCCCTACCTACTGGCCTCATCCCCACCTCCTTCACCTGTCTGTCTTCCCTCCTGCTGACCCGTCTGCCCCTCCCTCCCTCACTGACCAACGCCCATCCCAACTCCCTACCTACACTCATTGGCTTCATCCCCACCTCCTTGACCTGTCTGTCTTCTCTCCACCTAACTGCTCCTCTATCCACCTTCCATCATTGCCTCCCCTACTCTCTTTCTTTATTCCAGAGCCCCCTTCCCCTCCCCACTTAAGGGTCCAGACCTCTAATGTCAACTTTCCTGCTCCTCTGATGTTGCCTGGCCTGCTGCGTTCATCCAGCTCCACACCTTGTCATCTTGAAATGTTGAGGTTGTTTATTTCCTGTAGACTGGATTATCTTTTTAGCTGAAGCATGAGTGGGAGGTTTTCCTTTTGGTTTCACTTAATCAGCCCCTGTCCCAGACGTCTGCCCCCTGGGCTTGTTTCTTCCCCAGTCTGCTCCAGCCAGCCTTTTCCTGGCTCAGTTGCAGCCCCTGGTTCCTGGAGTTCCAGAGACTTTAATCCAATATACTACAATTCCCACAACTTCTCCTTTTGAGGGTTTTTAAGTCCAGGGAATGTCCAACAACTGCTGGGGATTTTTGGCCCACCTTACAGCTAGCATTGGGAATATAGTGTAAAAGTCCAGAATGAGCCCAGGGCTATTCACCAAGCAGAGATGCTCTAGAAACAATCACTGTGCAATGGGGCATGTCGAGCCTGGCAGGTCGTTTCGGTGAGTTTGTCAAGGCCAAGAACATCATTTGATGTGCATTTTGTGCAAACTAAATCAAACAATGATACAATACTACTCTGAACGTTTTTCAAACTTAACCCGCTAAAATAACTAACTTACCTGCCGGCATTAAACATTGGCTTGTGTTAGCATCCACATCAAGGTGGCCTCTTTCTAGCTGCCACACCCTCCCACTGGGAGCAGGCAGGAGACATCCTTGGCTTGCACTGGGTGACATTGTGTAGTCTTCATCTCTCACTTAAGATTCTGGAAGCTCCAGTGTCAGGGAGATGGTGAGCCCAAATAAATGATGGGCGAAGGACTTGTATCTTTGTACACCCAAAAAACACGAGACAGTTTTCAAACAATTTTCCTCAAGTTTCCATGACAAATCCAAAGAACGAGGGTTCGGTTCCTTGTATCACATGTACATACTACTTGATCTTCTCAATCCATGGTGTCTCTGAAGACTCCTGGTCATCTCCAGAATGAACCAGCACATCCACTACAGCGAGTCTTCGATCCATCTTGAAGATGGGGCCTGGCTTCCAAAGGTTTCATTCTTTTTTTTTGATCCTGGGTTCCACGTACGTTGTCCATTTGTATTTCTGACAAACTGAAGGTTTTTTAATGATCTAGTGATGCTTATTTTGGGCATTCATCACAACGGGACAGTTTCCTGAGAGATGTGTGACTCCCATGCAGTGTCGCATCTTTGATCTGACTTTTGTAGATATGGGTCTTCCTCTGGTTGACGTGATTCTGCAGTAAAGTTTACATCTGAGCAGAAGACGGTTGATTGACCTCGATGGCTTAATGTGGAAAGATGTCTTCAATCCATGAATTGGACATAATAGTCAAGGCATCGGTATACAAGAATGTTAAGGTTCGATCACCTGGCTACTTTCCAGTTGTGTCAGGCCTTGTAGTCAATGGTGTTTATTGCTGTTTTCTCTGGGATTGGTGGATCTGGGGATGTCTCCAGTTCTGGTGAGTTCTTGTTTGATTTCCTCTTGAATTGATCTCAACTTCCTTAAAGTTGACTTCTCAACTTCCTGAATTAATGGCACAAATCATCTTGCAGGATTATGATGTGGTAGGCATCACAGAGACGTGGTTGCAGGGGGTTCAGGACTGGCAGTTAAACATCCAAGGATTTACAACTTATCGAAAAGACAGGGAGGTGGGCAGAGGGGGTGGGGTTGCCTTGTTAGTTAAGAATGAAATCAAATCAATAGCACTGAATGACATAGGGTCAGATGATGTGGAGTCTGTGTGGGTGGAGTTGAGGAACCACAAAGTCAAAAAAACCATAATGGGAGTTATGTACAGACCTCCTAACAGTGGTCAGAACCAGGGGTACAAGATGCACCGGGAAATAGATAGGGCATGTCAGAAAGGCAAGGTCACGGTGATCATGGGGCACTTCAATATACAGGTGGACTGGGTGAATAATATTGCCGGTGGATCCAAAGAAAGGGAATTCATGGAATGCCTACAGAATGGCTTTTTGGAACAGCTTGTGATGGAGCCCACAAGGGAACAGGTTATTCTGGACTTAGTGCTATGTAATGAGCCAGGCTTTATAAAAGACCTTAAAGTAAGGGAACACTTAGGAGGCAGCGATCGTAATATGGTAGAGTTCAGTCTGCGGTTTGAAAGAGAAGGCAAAATCGGATGTAATGGTGTTACAGTTAAATAAAGGTAATTACAGGGGCATGAGAGGAACTGACGAAAATCGACTGGAAGCAGAGCCTAGCGGGGAAGGCAGCACAGCAACGATGGCAGGAGTTTCTGGGTGTAATTGAGGACACAGTACAGAGGTTCATCCCAAAGAAAAGAAAGATTATCCGGGGGAGGATTAGACAGCCATGGCTGACAAAGGAAGTCAGGAAATGTATCAAAGAAAAAGAGACAGCCTATATAGTGGCCAAGAGCACTGGGAAATCAGAAGATTGGGAAGGGTACAAGAAAAAACAGAGGATAACAAAGAGAGAAATAAGGAAGGAGAGGATCAAATACGAAGGTAGGCTAGCCAGTAATATTAGAAATGATAGTAAAAGTTTCTTTCAATACATACATAAACAAGAGACAAAAGTAGACATTGAGCCGCTCCAAATTGATGCTGGAAGGCTAGTGATGGGAGATAAGGAAATAGCTGAAGAACTTAATGAATATTTTGCGTCAGTCTTCACAGTGGAAAACATGAGTAATATCCCAACAATTAAGGAGAGTCGGGGGCAGAGTTGAGTGTGGTAGGCATTACAAAAGAGAAAGAGCTAGAAAAGATAAAAGGTCTAAAAATTGATAAATCTCCTGGCCCCGATGGGCTGCATCCTAGAGATCTGAGGGAGGTGGCTGAGGAAATAGCAGTGGCGTTGGTTGTGATCTTTTCAAAAGTCACTGGAGTCAGGAGAAGTCCCAAAAGACTGGAAAATTGCTGTTGTAACCCCCTTGTTTAAGAAAGGATCAAGGCAAAAGATGGAAAATTATAGGCCGATTAGCCTAACCTCAGTTGGTAAAATTCTAGAATCTATCGTTAAGGATGAGATTTCTAAATTCTTGGAAGTGCAGGGTCGGATTAGAACAAGTCAGCATGGATTAGTAAGGGGAGGTCGTGCCTGACAAACCTGTTAGAATTCTTTGAGGTAACGAGTAGGTTAGACCAGGGAAACCCAGTGGATGTTATCTATCGAGACTTCCAAAAGGCCTTTGATAAGGTGCCTCATGGGAGGCTGCTGAGTAAGGTGAGGGCCCATGGTGTTCGAGGTGAGTTACTGGCATGGATTGAGGATTGGCTGTCTGACAGAAGGCAGGTAGTTGGGATAAAAGGCTCTTTTTCGGAATGGCAACCGGTTACAAGTGGTGTCCCGCAGGGTTCAGTGTTGGGGCCGCAGCTGTTCACTTCATATATTAATGATCTGGATGAAGGGACTGGGGGCATTCTGGTGAAGTTTGCCGATGATACGAAGTTGGGTGGACAGGCAGGTAGTGCGGAGGAGGTGGGGAGGCTGCAGAATGATTTAAACAGTTTAGGAGAGCGGTCCAGGAAATGGCTGCTGAAATTCAACGTGAGCAAATATGAGGTCTTGCACCTTGGAAAAAAGAGTACAGGTATGGACTGTTTTCTGAACGGTGAGAAAATTCATAAAGCCGAAGTACAAAGGGATCTGGGAGTGCTAGTACAGGATTCTCTAAAGGTTAACTTGCAGGTTGAGTCTGTGATTAAGAAAGCGAATGGAATGTTGTCATTTATCTCGAGGGTTGGAATATAAAAGCAGCGATGTGCTTCTGAGACTTTATAAAGATCTAGTTAGGCCCCATTTAGAATACTGTGTCCAATTTTGGGCCCCACACCTCAGGAAGGACATACTGGCACTGGAGCGTGTCCAGTGGAGATTCACACGGATGATCCCTGGAATGGTAGGCCTAACATACGATGAACAGCTGAGGATCCTGGGATTGTATTCATTAGAGTTCAGAAGGTTGAGGGGAGATCTAATAGAAACTTACAAGATAATGCTTGGCTTAGAAAGGGTGGACGCTGGGAAGTTGTTTCCGTTAGGTGGGGATACTAGGACCCGTGGGCACAGCCTTAGAATTAGAGGGGGTCAATTTAGAACGTGAATGAGGAGACATTTCTTCAGCCAGAGAGTGGTGGGCCTGTGGAATTCATTGCCACAGAGCGCAGTGGAGGCCGAGACGCTGAATGTGTTCAAGACAGAGATTGATAAATTCTTGATCTCGCAAGGAATCAAGGGCTACGGGGAGAGTGCGGGTAAGTGGAGCTGAAATGCCCATCAGCCATGATTTAGATGGCGGAGTGGACTCGATGGGCCGAATGGCCTTATTTCCACTCCTATGTCTTATGATCTTAAAGACTTGTAAGACGTCTTAGTCATTCAGTCTGTCTGATGTTGTCGTTTTGGCAGTACTGGAAAGAGGCCCAGATCAGTAGGTCCTTAAATTTTTTTTTTAGTAACTGTCATTTGCAAATGATGGGAGCTTGTCAGGATACTGGCCATCTTTGTCAGTAAAGGTACAAACTGCGTATTGTTCTTCCAACTCTGTCTTGTTTCTTCTTCTGCCCCCCTCGTGGGCCTGCCTTCCTGGCGCGGACGTAGTGTGATGTTTTTCATGGTGATATTCAGCATGCTTGTGGCGTTCATGTTGGCCAACGCTGATCTTGGATGTGAATGTTAATTCACACCTCGAGCATACGAAGGGTCCTGGTGCCAGTACTTTTTGTGTGATGACATGCTATTGTGTGATATTCTCCACACCTCTTGCCACAGCAGGAATGAGGGAGTTGCAGGTTGTACAAATCAGACCATCTGTGGAGAGTAAGTCTCAACCACTTTGGTCATTCTATTGAATGAAAGTTCAATAATAATGTAATGTAATCTTGAATGTAATCTGTCAGTTCTGATGTTTCAATGCCCTGTTGTTCATATGAACATTCTTCCATGTTATCATGTGTTCTACAGGTTTGCACCGTGATTATCTGTTCCAGAGGGTGGGTCACCCTTGTCCTCTTCTATAACAGGGATCACATCTTACAGCCCGTATTGTCAAGGGCACTTGGATAAGTGGAGTGAAACATTTATAACGGTGCCTCTCTGCACCATCTTAGGTACAGAGTCTTTACTATTTCAATTCTGTAACATTTAATAAAAAAAGCTAGCATGGGGGATACAGAGTTTTAAAAGTCCACAATGAGAACAAAAAGTGCTTTCAAAGCCCTCTAAGTTATTATAGTCCTCTGTCACCGAGTCCATGCCCAATGAGGCCTCGTTCCCTCCATGCATTGACCTCCACTCAGGAGTTGGCTCCAGGGCTCATTCCCCATACCCCCCGGCTGGCCCATTCTTGCTGTACTCCTGCTTCGGGTTTCAGCCATGACTCTGCTCCCAGCCCAGCCCGGGCTTGCTCTCCTGCTCCAGCCGCAGCTCCGTTCCAGGACTCGGCCTGCACTCGCTATGTTGACCCTTGACCCTCCAAGCCTGACTGGACCTTGACTCGCATAGTTGATGGGGATGTGTGGATTATGTCTTTGTCATCTGCCTGTGAGGAGATGGATTCTCTGACATGGCATTGGCACTTAGTGACATGCACAATCACCTAATGATCCTTTGGGGAGGATTCTCTTCCACAATGCATCCCCACCAGACTGATGGTCTTTAACTGGCTCCAACTTGTACAGTTTTTTCAAAAACTTTACTGGAGCATAGAACAGCTTCTTCAGCCACGATGTTGTGGCAACCTATTATCCTACTCTAAGATCAAATTAAATTGCATACCCTACATTTTAATATCATCTGTGAGTCTATCCAGGAGTCGCTTAAATGTCCCTAATATATCTGACTCCACTGCCACTCCACTCCACTAGCGCATTCCACATACCCACCACTCTGTAAACAACCTACCTCTGACATCTTCCCCTATACCTTCCTCCAAACACCTTAAAATTATACCCCCTCATGGTAGCGATTTCTGCCTTTGGAAAATGTCTCTGGCAATCCACTCTGTTTCTCACCATCTTGTACACCTCTATCAAGTCACCTCTCATCCTTTTTTGCTCCAATCAGAAAAGTTCTAGCTCCCTCAACCTTTCCTCATAAGACCTGCCCTCCAGTCCAGGCAGCATCCTGGTAAATCTCCTCCTCTACACCCTCTCTAAAGCTTCCATGTCCTTCCTATAACGAGGTGACCAGAACTGAACACAATATTCCAAGTGTGGTCTAACCAGGGTTTTATTGAGCTGCAGCAAAACCCCACAGCTCTTAAACTCAATTGCCCAGCCAATGAAAGCCAACATACCATACACCACCTTTACAACCCGATCAACTTGTGTAGCAACTTTTGAGGGATCTGTAGAGGAGGAACCCAAGATCCCTCTGTTCCACCACACTGCCAAGAATTCTGCCGTTAACCCTGTATTCCGCATTCAAATTTGACCTTCCAAAATGGATCCCTTCACACTTTTCTGGTTCGAATTCCATCTGCCACTTCTTTGCCCAGCTCTGCATCCTGCCAATGTCCTGTTGCAACCTGCAACAGCCTTCCTCGCTATCCACAACTTCACCAACCTCTGTGTCATCAGCAAACTTACTAACCCAACCTCCTTCTTCATCCACATCATTTATAAAGATCACAAAGAGCAGAGGTCCCAGATAAGATCCCTTCGGAACACCACTGGTCACCGAGCTCCAGGCTAAATACTTTCCACCTGCTACCACCCTTTGTCTCCTATTGGACAGCAAATTTCCCTGAATCCCATGCCTCCTTAATTTCTGAATGAGCCTACCATGTGGAACGTTATCAAATGCCTTGATAAAATCCATGTACACCACATCCACTGCTCTACCTTCATTGATATGTTTTATCACATCCTCAAAGAATTCAATAAGTTTTGAGGCATGACCTGTCCCCTTCGACTCCAGGCACAAGTTCCCTCCACTATCCCTGATTGGACGTACCCTCACTCAGGCCATCCTCTTTCTCAAATAAGCATAGGAGAGATAGAAGGGGGCATGAAAAAGCGGGTAGGATCAAGGAAAACCCCAAGGCATTCTAAGTCCATTCTTCAGTTCCTTCCTGGCGACCTTCTGTATCCCTCTCGAGTTGTTTCCGATCCTTGTTTTCTCAACCTTAAGCTTCCTTCTTTCTGCGGTATACCCAGGAGGGAGACTCTGGGTCTAAGGGGAACTTCTGGTTTGTGTACTTTGGGGAGCCTGTAGAAATGGGGTGTGTTTGATCTCCTCAGTTCTGTCCTCTGCTTTGTTAATTTCCCCTGTCTGGTTCAATTTCCTTTAGGGTGGCAGTGATTTGGTTGTGTGGGCTCTCTCGCCATCTGTTGGCAAGTGCCGGTATCTGCTAGTAATGTTTGTGTCCCTTGTCTGCAGGTAGGATCACAATGTTTTTGTCTTTCCTGAATCCGTGTCGTGTCCTGCTTATATGGATCCCAGTGATCCAGGAATCTAAGACCATCCCTCCTGCACCAACTGTTATGCCATGCATTTATCTGCACACCTCTCCTGTTTCTGTGCTTGCTGATACATGGCACTGAGCAATCCAGAGATTACAACCGGAGTGCTCCTCCCTTCTGGATTACTGTCTAGATCCCTGAATTGTTGAGCCAAGTCCTCATTCCCTCCTTCAGCCTATGACATTGGTACAAACATGGTACGTGACCTCTGCCCTCGTCGTCCCCTTCAGGATTCCCTGCAGCCAAACAGTGACAGCGTGGACCCATGCACCAAGAAGACAGCATGCCATCCTGGAGTCCCATTGCCAGGCACTACTGTGGCTGGCAATCTGTTCCCCTGGCTATAGAATGCCCTCTGACTATTGCCCATCCTCTGACCCTCCCTCCATACAGACAGGCTGCTTGTGGCGCCGGAAACTCCGCTTTGTCTCCACTCGCTGCAGGAACCAGCGTCGTTGTCCTCTGGTATGGAAAATCAACTAGGGATCAGGATCGGAGGGGATTCCTGAACTCCCTGTCTACTTCCCTTGGACAACCAGTTGGGCACCTATTCCCTTCCTCCTTCAGGTCCCTTTAATCTGTGATGGGGTCACCTTGCTAAACATACCACATACAGGGCTCTCTGTCTCACGGATGCTCCAGTGTCCAAGCCGCTGTTCCAGGTCTGAAACGTGAGCTTCCAGGAGCTGCAGCTGGCTCCAGTCTGTGCCCACCGTGCTGGCCCTGGGCACTGGAAATGCCACTTTGTGAACTATCTGAACCTCTGGCTGCCACCTGCCCCCACTGGAGGCCCAGGTTCATTTGACTCTGCTCCTGCTGCTATTCCCATTCAGAGTGTGTTTCATGTTAAGTTGCCCTTCTTAGTGCAATGATGTGGCTTCTGTGCACAGATCAAGCAGTTATCAACTTCATGTTTTAGGTCTCAGTCAAGATCAGACCACCAGCACAAAGCTTTAATCCTTTCCCAGGTGATAGTGACCTGTAGATGGCTGTGGACATCATTTATTTTATCAATTTAATTGATTGCGGTTGTGAGGTGAGGGGTACAACGTAGAGACAGTACATGGAGACCAGGCCATTGTCGATTGAAGTTTTACTTTGCAATGTTTATAGCTGCCTGGGTATTCTCCCTGGAGGCTGTGGGTCAGAACTCTGAGCCTGGTCCAGATCCTCCGGGTTTGTCTGTGACGGCCATGGTTCAGGGACTGGTAGCCGATAGGGCTGACCCTGACATGCCCCTTCACCAGCTCACTGCTCTGTTAGCTCTTGGGGTGATATGATGGTCTCCAACTCTGACGATCCAGTAGCTCTGCCCTTGTGCTTGCTGGAAACTGTGTTTTATCAGAAGTGAGTATGAAAGGGGCTTTCTATCTGTACAGATTGTTTTCCCCACCTTTCCCCGAGTGAGACTGTGAACATGTTGTGGATGGACACGCTGTGCGAATGGATTTTGGGTGGGGGCTGTTCAGGTGTGAGCTGTTCCTGATGAGTGACCACGTACATGCAAACTCATTGGCTCGCACACTCGTGGCTGGGGAGCTTTACAGCTCTGTCTATTCTGAGCTTGCCCGGGGATCCTCTGAGGCTGTTTTCCTGATCCCATTACCCATCATGGAGGGCTCATAATGAAAAACTTTAGTGGCTGTTTCTGTACAATCTCCTGTCTCCTGTGGGTAACGGTGGTTTCTCTGTGGCCAAACTGTTGTCTTCATCTGGGCTCTCCTTGTGGTTGACCTTCAGTCCCAATTTGCCTCAGAGTCAATAATTCTGCCAGTCACAAGGTGTTCCTGTCGAGTAACAGCAGCAGGTCGTTGACGTATTGTGTTGGACATTCAGGTTCTGAAACTGTTTCTAGGCCCCAGGCTCACCCCTTCGATGGAAGGTAGAGGGTGAGTTCTGGAATTACAGGGGGAGGCAGGTCCAGGTGTATCACTGTCCCTGAAATGTGAAGGTGGGGCGAAACCCAATTTCCTTGTTCAGGAGGGAGTTATGAAAGGTACAAGTCCCCAGATACTCAGAAATTGGAGCTGGGCAATGGAGTTCAGATATTCCCCTCTTACTTGGACACTCTGCAAACCATCTATGGGATTCCCACCCTGGTTTTCCTGGATTCTCCTGTCTTGTTTTGTTTTTCTCCAAGCTTTGACTTTCCCAGTTTTCTGTTCTGGGTTCTAATCTCTCTTGGAGCAATCTAATGCCAGCAACGTTGCTTCAGGAATTCTCCTGGCCGAGGGATATTGCTGTTGCCATGGTTATTTTAGCAGCTGCCTTCCCCAATTCTTTCTGCCTCTCGCCATAGCTCCTGATCCATGGACATTTCATTCCAGGGCAAGCCTGGCTTAGAGTCAGAGATCTATAGCATGGACGCAGGCCCTTCAGCCCAACTTGCACATGTTGCCCACTTTTTGGAATTAACCTACATCCATTTTGCCTGCATTTGCTCCATGTACCTGTCTAAATGTTTCTAAAATTATGAAATTGTACTTTCTTCCGCCATTATCTCTGGCAGCCTGTTCCAGACACACTCCGCCCTCGGTGTGAAAAAAATTATCCCTCTGGATCCTTTTGTATCTCTCCCCACTCCCCTTAAACCTACGACCTCCAGTTTTAGACCCCCCTACCAAGGGGGTTGGGACGGAAGTTGCCTATCTACGTTATCTAAACCTCCCATGATTTTCTAGACATTGCTAAGGTCACCCCTCAGTCTCCTACGCTCCAGCAAAAAGAGTCCCAGCCCATCCAACCTCTCCTTATAACTCCAACCTTCCCGTCCTGGTAGCATCCTGCAAAATCTTTCCTGCACTTTTTTTTAGTTGAATTATGGCTTTTGTAGAGTAAGGTGACCGGAACTATATGCAGTAATCCAAACGGGGCCTCACCAATGTCTTGAACAGCTGCAACAAGGCATCCCAAGTCCTATACTCAATGCTCTGACCAATGAAAGCGAGCATGCTGAAGGCTGCCTTGATCATCCTGTCTACCTGTGGCTCCCCTTTGAAGGAGCTCTGAACCCCTTCCCCTGGATCTTTGTTCTGCAACACACGCCCCATCATTCCTACCATTGACAGTGCAAGCCCTGCCTGGTTTGATCCACCAGGATGTAACACCACGAATTTTAGATAAATTAAACTCCATCTGCTACTCCTTAGCTCACTGGCCCAATTGAACGAGATCTCGTTACATTCCCAGATAACTACCCTCACTGTCCACTATACCACCAACCTTCATGTCATCCTCAAACCTAGTAAGCAAACCTCCTAAACTGTCATCCAAATTCTCTCTGCCAATGCCATCTTGTCCCCTTTCAGCCCACCTGATTTCTCAAATGTACTCTGACATCTATATCCCTTAAAGAATTCACTTGATCCCAGCTCCCTGTACATATCATCTGCATCCTCCATTTCCTTGACCAGGGTCTCAATAACTTTCGTCATCCATGGTTCCCTACTCCTGCCAGCCTTACCCTTCACACTAACAGGAACATGCTGGCCCTGAACCCTCATCAACTCAGTTTTGAAAGCCTCCCATTTGCCAGGTGGGCCTTTAGCCCACAAACAGGCTCCACCCAATCAACTTGTGAAAGTTCCTGTCTAAGACCATCAAAATGGGCCTTGCCCCAATTTAAAAATTGTGGACCAGACTTATCCTTTTCCATAGCTAATGTAAAACTAATGGAATGATGGTCATAGGTCCCAAAGTACTCCCCCACTAACACTTCCATCACTGGCCCTGCCTTTCTTCCCAAGTGAAGGTCAAGTTTGGCCCCTTCTTCAGTCGGGCCATCAACAAGGTGCATGAGAAATTCTTCCTAAACACATTTCAATTCCTCTCCATCCAAGCTCTTAACACTGCGGCAGTCCCAGTCGATCTTAGGAAAATTAGAATTCCCTATTATTGCAATGCTATTGTAGCTATCTGCAATCTCATTACATATTTGCTCCTCCATGTTCTGCTGACCATCAGTACAATGCCAAAGTGATTTTTTTATTTCCCCTACACCTTTCCCACCCTGCCTCCATCATTTCCCAGTTCTACTCAGACTCTGGGCAAACCCCCAATGCCACCCCTTGTACTGCTGTAACATTGCCCCTCATCAAAAAGGCAACTCCCCCTCCTCTTGTTTCCCTTTCTATCCTTTCTGTAGTATCTGTACCCTGGAACATCGAGCTACCAGTCCTGTCCTTCCCTCTGCCCTGTTACTGTCAGAGCTATAGTATCCCAGCCCCATGAGCTGTCTCTCTACAGCTTTCATTTCTGTCAACAACCACCAGCACCAGACTAGTTTAAACCCTCCCGCGTGGTTGGAGCAAATCTTCCTGCCAGGACATTGGTGCCCCTCCACTTCGTGTGCAATCGGTCCATATTGTACAGGTCACCTCTGCCCCAGAAGAGATCTCAATAAAACAAGAATCTGAATCCGTGTCCCCTGCACCAGCTCTGAAGCAACACATTCATCTGGCAAATCCTCCTCTCTAACATGTGGCACTGGAAGTAGCCCTCAAATTGATACCCTTGAGGTCTGACATTTTAACCTTCTGCCTAACTCCCTATAATCCCTCTTCAGGATCTCATCCCTTTTTCCTACCAATGTCATTGGTACCAATATGTACCCTGTCCTCTGGTTGCTCACCCACACACTTGAGAATTTCATGCAACTGCTCAGATTCCCTTGACCCAGGCATGAGGGAGACTTGACTGTGACCACAGAAATGCCCATCTGTGCCACTGACTAGTGGGTCCCCTACTCTAACTCTTGCTCAAACTTTGCTCAAGTCTGGTCTACAGCAGAACCAGTCACAGTGCCTCAGGCCTGGCTTCCCTGGTGTACCTCCCTGAGAGGCTATCCCTCCTTGACAATATCCAAAACCGTGCCCCTGTTAAAGAGGGGAATGGCCACAGGAGACTCCTATCCTACCCTACCCTACCTGCCTGCCTTTCCTGGCCGTCACACATCCACCTGACTGACCCCATGATGTAACCACTTCCTTTCGAAACGGTCTCTCCCCTGTGGGAACTTGGTGTCAAGTCAATGTGTCTGTTCTCACATTGGGCACATGTGGATGGTCTCTCCTGTGTGTATTTGCTGGTGTCTCAGCAGGTTTGATAACCGAACAAATCCCTTCCTACGCTTAGAGCAAATGAACAGCGTTTCCTCAATGTGGCTCTGTTGATGAATTGAACCTTTTCAACAGTCACTACATTTCCACAATTTCTCTCCAGTGTCAGTACATTTGTCTTGACAGGCCAGATGGTTTGGCTGAAGCCTCATCCACATCCAGAACCCGTGAATGATTTCCATTTGCTGTGAATGGAGCTTTCTCCTTCTACAGAATTCTGCCCCTGGGGCTGTTCAGAAAAACATTTTGTCTTCCCAACTCTGACTGGGACACACTTCCATTTCTCTGTTGTGGAATTTGTAGGGAGTCAACAATTGCTAATGCCTCTGGAGTCTCTGTGCAAGGGATAAATGCCCTTTTCCCTGTTGAAGCGGACTTCCTCAGATGCTCTGTAACCTCCATTTACCCCTTTCCCAATCATGCTGTGCTTGTTCCATTTCCAGGACATTGGGTTTATGGCACAAAATTAGCCAGTCCCAATGTCTCTTTCTCTCGCTTGAACCCTGGCCCTCGTGGGGTACCTGCACTATTCACAACACCCAGGTAGGTGTTGGCAGCTCGGGTTCTGAGGACCTGATAGTCACTTTGTATTGAAGCCCACCCAGGGATGCCAAGTGTTGTCCAAACCCTTTGGAGTTTGTCTCTGAAGCAAAAGCAGATTTCTATTGCTACTCCATTCCGTGTGCGTCACCCTGCGGTTGTACATTTCTTGGGGGAGAGAAAGACAGGCTTCAGTTTTCGGCTCAGAAATCTGGACGTTACATGGACTGAATTGGTGTTGTGTGTGCACAGATGGTACTGTCTGGGGCTGGAAGACTATGGAGAGAAGGTCAGCTAAATAACACTGGATCAGGTTTATGAACTGTGACTCCGTGCAATGAGAAGATAGTTACCGTCCCATCTGTTGGGGGTACAGAGGGTCTTTGCTTGGTCCCTGGGAAGGTCAGTGTTAGTTATTGGGTGTACTGAGTTCTCAGTCCCCTGCACTGATGTTGGCAGTTCTTGTCGGGATGGAAGGTTGAGGCTGTGCTGTGGGGGAGGAAAAAATGCCAAGTTTTGTGTGTTTTGGGACAACGCTTTCTGGAAACAGGAAATAGAAACAGGAGTAGCCATTTAAATCTTTGTTCCCCACTAGAAATTCCCCTGTCTCTGACTGACTGTAAGGGATCTAGATTTGTCTTCGCCAGTCTGTTTTCTCTTCACATAGATGTAGAATCTTTTACAGTAAGATTCTGATGGTTTGGTGGTTAGCACTGCTGTCTCTCAGTGCCACGGGCCTGGGTTTGATTCTAGCCTCGGGCGACTGTCTGTGTGGAGTTGGCACATTCTCCCTGCGTCTTCGTGGGCTTTGTCTCGGTGCTCTGTTTTCTTTCCCCAGTGCAAAGATCCACAGGTTAGGTGAATTGGCCGTGCCACCTTGTCCACTGTGTCAGCGAGGTGGATCATTCATGGAATACCCTGGGTTACAGGGATAGGGTAAGGTGATGGGTCTTGGTGGGATGTTCTTTGAAATGTCAGTGTGGACTTGATGGGCAGAATGGCCTGTTTTGACACTGTTGGAATTCTATTCTGTCTTTGTCTGCAAACTTCCACTCGCACTCTACCTTTCTCTGTTACACTCACCACACTCTTGTGTTTAACTCCTGTATCCCACGAGGGTCTGTGTCAACTCGTAATCGGAATATTGAATGATCTCTTGATTATAGCACAATTAATACTATAATGACGAATATGCTACAAACTGACAATACTGCAAATCAAAGTCATTATTGTGTTCAGTGATGTAACTTGAAATGACCAACACTAGACCCTTGGCCTTGATCCACGTGGTGATGGTCTCTTCTGGTCTTTCTCTCCCAGTGGTCCTGGGGTGGGGCGGGTCTCGAGTTACCACTCCCAAGGTGACTGTTGTGGTGTGTCTTATCTTTGGGACGATCTTGGATTTCTCACCAATGGATCGATCAGGAATCAATTACCCTGATTGATCAGACCCAATCAGGCACTGTCATGTGGATGGTGGGGGTGATCTTTGGTCTTCCATTTCTGAAAGTGTCAGGGGCACCCAAGTCCGGTAGGCTGCCCAGATAAGAGATTCAGGTGTCCCTTTGTCCTGGTAAATAGGCCTCATCAATTGTGTATTGTGCTGCCTGCAGCTGTCGCTTGTTTATTTCTGTATCATTGCACAGATACATTGGCCAATGCTTGGCTTGATTTCCCAGCATGCTCAGTGTATTATTCAATTCTGCCATTTTTAGTGGCCCATTTGACTTCACCTCTTAATCAGTCTCTGCCCTCATTTGCTGAGACATACATATTTGGGAACAGTTTGTTGTCTTTTGGTGTGCCTCTGGATCCAATTTTATCCCTAATTTGTCCTTAGCCAGGGTCAAGTGACCCTTCCCAGTTTCAGTTTCCTGTGTCAGATGGGAATGAACAATTATTACAATTCCTCTGTGCTCTCTTGAAATGTTTGCGCCCATCCACCACCATCCCCTTAAATAACTATCCCCAGTTTATCATAGCACACACATTGTACCATCACAGTATCATAAAATCCCTACAGTGTGGGAACAGGCCCTTTGGCCCAACAAGTCCACACTGAACCTCAGAGCATCCCACCTAACCTACACCTCCCTGAATACGACAGGCAATTTAGCATGGCCAATCAACCTAACCTGCACATCTTTGGACTGTGGGGGAAACTGGAGCACCTGGAGGAAACCCACACAGACACGGGGAGAATGTGCAAACTCCACATAGACAGATGCCCAAGGCTGGAATCGAACCCAGGTCCCTTGCACTGTGAGGCAGCAGTGCTAACCACTGAGCCACCATACCATTTCCTTTCGTAGATTCAGTATCTGTGCCTCTGAAATGGACTGACAGTTGATTCAATGAAGAGTTGTATTTTATGGTCCCCCTGCACACCCCTCCCACCTCCCCCACCCCAAAAAGGTGCCTTGCCCAGCTGGATTCCCAATAGTTGGCTGATGTGCAATCTCCTCTCAATTTTCCACAATGTGTTCATCCAGAAAACTCACTTTAATTCCTCCTCTGCAATATTGTTAGTGATTTTGATTTCGCCTGTTCTGTATGGAGTCTAAAGTCAGCCATAACTACATCTGTGATAGATAAGTGTGGAGCTGGAGGAACACAGCAGGCCAGGCAGCATCAGAGGAGCAAGTAAGTTGACATTTTGGTTTGGATCCCTCTTCTGAAATGGGGAAGGGGTGGGGAGCTCGGAAATTCATAGAGAAAGGAGGGGTGGGGCTGGGGAAGGTGATAGGTGAGTGCAGGTAGGCAGTGGTGGGGATTGGTCAGTGAGGTGCTAGGAGATAATAGGTGGGAGAGAAAATGGATAGTTTGTTTCAGGTCAACGAGGAGGGGATTAGAGGGAGGGTTGGTCATGGGATGAGGCCAGGGTGGGGAAGGAAATATCTCTCTGGTTGTGGGTTTGGATTGTCGGTGGGGAACCTGGTAGAAAATGCTATCCAACTCTGTTGGATACAGAGTTTAGTGTGGTGATATGTGAGGACAAGGGGGATTCTGTCTTTATTTTTGTTGGGGGGGGTGCGAGGGATGTGAGGACAGAGGTGTGGGAAACACGAGATGTGGTTGAGAGTATTTTTGACCACTGAATGGGGGAAGTTGAGGTTCTTGAACTAAAAGGACATCTGGGATGTTCGGGAATGGAATGCCCTGTCTTGGGAGTAGATGAAACGGAGGGAGAGGAATTGAGAGTAGGGGGTTGCATTCTTGCAGCAAGGTAGGTGAGAGGAGGTGCAGTCAAGGTAGCTGTGGGCTTTAAATAGATGTCAGTTTTGAGGTGGTTACCAGAGATGTAGACAGTGGTCCAGGAGGGCGAGGGAGGTATCAGATGGTCCAGGTGAACTTGAGCTTGGGGTGGGAGGTGTTAGTAAAGTTGATGGACAGTTCAAGCTCCTCGTGGGAGCACAAGGCAGCACTGATACAGTTATCAATATAGTGGAGGGGTTAGTGCCAGTGTAGCTGTGGAAAAGGGACTGTTCCATGTATCCTACAAAGAGGCGGGCATAGCTTGGGCCCATGTGGGTTCCTATGGCCACCCCCTTAGTCTGCAGGAAGTGGGAGGAGTTAAAGAAGTTGTTAAGCAGATAAGGGTTTCGATGGAGGGGGACTGGTTGGGTCTATGGAAGAGGGAGAAGTGGGGCACTTTTAGGCTGCATGGGGAATGCCAGTGATTAGGGATTAGATATCCCTCATGAAGATGAGGTGTTGGGGCTAGGGAGTTGGAAGTCTTGGAGGAGGTGGAGGGCATGAGTGGTGTCCTAGATGTCCTTCGCCCCCTGTGTCATCTATGCCCTAACATACTGGCCACACTGCCCTCCAGCAGGAACGTATCGGAACTGAAATCAAGATTCCTCAGACCACTAGGAATCATGGTGGCCCACAAGCCCACAGCCACTCTACGACAAACACTTACAAGGATTAAGGACCCCATTCCCACAACTTACAGAACAAACGTAGGTTTACAAAATACCATGCAACGACTGCCACAAACATTACGTCGGACAGACAGGGAGGAAACTAGCCATCAGAATACACGAACATCCTCTAGCAGAAAACTGGCATGATGAACACTCCTTAATATTGGTACATTGAGACAATGAAGGCCATCGATTTTATCTGGGACAAACTAACCTTAATAGCCCAAGCCAAACACAGACATGTGTGGGAATTCCTAGAGGCATAGCTCTCCACCCATACTTCAATTAACAAACATATAGAATTGGACTCCATACACAAACCCATACAGATCAAAACAGGAAATGATAGTACTCACCATCATGGACCGGACAGGAGGCGTTCCGAGCGGGGTAGAATAACATCGCTTCATCGGAGGCTCCACTGATGATCTCACCTAGCATGGTGATGAAACGTCTGAACAGAAACAAGCCAGCTCGGCGAGCAAGTCAACAACCTCAGATGTGTTCATTGGCTCACAATGGGATCCTGCAGCTTCCACATACTGTAGCCTCAATACAGCACCTGCACTACCATCTCCATTTAATGAGATCTTTTATATTTAAAATTTTATAAATTTGCTTGCATTTAAGACTAGTGTAAAATTGAGAATAAGAGTTCCTATATACAGCTTCCTTACCAAACAGACCCTCCTGTCGCGGGTGGAGGTGAATCAGTGAGGGGATGGGGTGGGGTCATCCTGATGGAAACAGTGGTCTTAGGGTAGGAAGCAGTTCCTATACACCCCACTTTCTTCCAGGAGTGGCACCACATGATGATATCCACTGACCAAAACACAAGGCAGGCAGTGTCATCCTGTTCTGCCAGAAGAGCCCCCCCTCCCCCCACTGCTCTGTTCTAGTGAGGAGGCTCCCCCCCCCACCCCGCCCCCCAACCCCGATACTCCCCCTGGGCCAGGCTGCTGATAACCCAGTGCCAGAAGGAGTAAGCATGTCGATGACTATCCAAGGGCCCTCAGTGAAATGGCTGCCACCTCCTGAGTTCCCTGAGGTGGGGGCACAGGTGTTCCCATCAAATAAAGGGCAGGACGGTCAATGAAACAACCTCCAGAGGGTCTCCTGGTCGAACGTGCCTCTGACAGTGTGTCCTTTCCACAGGGTGTCAGGCTGTGAGCAGTAACCCAGCCTCAGACCTCCATTTCCCTCCACACAGGAATGAGGTTGGGTCTGAGGGTCTGTGTGGTTAACAGTACGAGGGGGTGGATTGCTACCAATCGGGTTTGTCAGTGTCTGGTTCGGATGGTTGGGGTCAGTCATGGAGGTTCTTGCTGTCAGCGTCCTCTGTTCGGAAAGGCCTATTTTCGGAAGCTCTTGTTCGGATCACATGGTTGGGTTCCTTCTCTCAGATGCCTTTTGTTCTGATAAGCTCCTTGGTTTGGCTTCCTGTTTCTTGGCTTGGCCTCAGTGGATCTTGGATCTGGAGCTGTTTGTTTGTGGGGTGATGCAGGGAGCGTGTGGGGAAGCTGGCTGTGCGGAAGCTTGTTGATGAAAAGAAGAAGGGTTGCAAAGGGTCCTGACTGAAAATGTCAGCTTTCGTCCTCCTCTGATGCTGCCTGGCCTGCTGTGTTCCCCCAGCTCCACACTGTTATCTCAAACTCCAGCACCAGTAGGTCTTGCTATCTCACTCCACTCCTGCTATCTCTTCATTGAACAATCTCAGGGTCAGTTTCAAGGACCTGGCCCGACAGGACAAGCAAAGCCTTAAGTGAAACAGATACCAACTGTTAAAAGAATTACAGTATGAACACCCTGTAAAATGAGACTATATTGAGGATCTGATAACTGTAGCACTTTATATACCCAATTGTACCAGGTACAAAAAAATACCAGTTCCCCACCACCGACACCCTCACCTGCTTAACCAAACTCATCCTTACCCTTAACAACTTCTCCTTCAACTCCTTCCACTCCCTACAGACTGAGGGGATGGCCATGGGAACCCTCATGGCCCCAAGCTATGCCTGCCTCTTTGTCGGATATGTGGAACAGTCCCCCTTCTGCTGTTACACTGGCCCTAAACCCCACCCCTTCCTCCGTCACATTGACGACCGTATAGGCGCCGCCTCGTGCTCCCACGAGGAGCTGGAACAGTTCATCAACTTTACTAACACCTTTCACCGGAACCTCAAATCCACCTGGACTATCCCTGATACCGCTCTCTCCTTCCTGGACCTCACCAGCTTTGGTGACCACTTCAAAAGTGACATCTATTTAAAGCCCACTGACTCCCACAGCTACCTGGACTACACCTCCTCTTCCCCACCCTCCTGCAAGAATGCAATCCCCTACTTCCAATTCCTCCGCATCTGCCACGTCTGCTCCCAAGATGGTGCGTTCCACTCCCAAACATCCCCCCACAACATCCCCCCTCTGGTGATTAAAAATGCCTTCAACCGCATCTCTTGCATTTCCCACACTTCTGCCCTCAAACCCCTTCTCCCCAACAAAAATAAAGACAGAATCCCCCTTGTCCTCATGTATCACTCCACCAACCCCCTGCACTCCAACCTCAAGCACCTGCACTCCGTTCGTGACAAACGACAACACCTTCCGATCGCGAATCATTTCAACTCCCCCTCCCTGGGTGACATGTCCACCCTGGGCCTCATCCAGTGTCACAATGATACCACCCGCAACGTATCATTCTCCGCCACCTACAATCCGACCCCACCCCTATCTGCCTTTCGTAGGGACCGCTCTGTCCACCACTCCCTCGTCCGCTCCACACTCCCCTCCAGCCCTACCACACCCGGTACCTTTCCCTACAACCGCAGGAAGTGCTACACCTGCCCCTACACCTCCCCCCTCACCTCCATTCAAGACACAAAACAAACCTTCCATATCAGACAGGGGTTCACCTGCACATCCATCAACATGGTCTACTGCATCCATTGCTCCCGATGCAGCCTCTTCTACATAGGTGAGACCAAGCACGGTCTCGGAGACGGCTTTGAGGAACATCTGCACTCTGTTCGTGACAAACGACAACACCTTCCGATCGCAAACAATTTCAACTCCCCCTTCCCCTCCCATTCCTTTGGTGACACGTCTATCCTGGACCTCATCCAATGTCACAATGATACCACCCGCAAACTGGACGAGAAGCGCCTCATATTCCTCCCAGTGACCTAAGCATGTAATTCACCAGTTTTAAAATGTCCCCACCCCCCAGCCGTATCCCATGACCAATCCTCCCTCTCAGCTCCGCCTCTTTGACCTGACACAATCTGTCTGTTTTCTCTCCCACCTACCTGCACCTCCCACCTCACTGACCAATCCCCACCACTACCTACCTGCCCTCGCCTATCACCTTCCCCAGCCCCACCCCTCCTCCCTCGATTTATTTCAGAACTCCCATCTCCTCCCCATTTCTGAAACCCTGAAACGTCAGCTTTCCTACTCCTCTGATGCTGCCTGGCCTGCCATGTTCCTCCAGCTCTACATCGTGTTGTCTCTGACTCTGGTAGCTGCAGTTCTTGCTATCTCTGAGCCACGTCTACTTAATAGTTCCAGCTGGAGCTTAAAGCTCAGTACCATGTAAAAGCAAGTTCTCTGAATAAAAGACAACGAAAGTTCATTTTACTGTATCTCACTCTGGTTCCCGGTACAAGAAAAACCTCAACAATTCCACCAATGGTGTTGGCTTGTGAAAAATTTAGTAGCTAAACCAAAACTATGACATCCATCTTGACACGAACTGATAGGATTGTATGGGCCTCATTCTGTCGTATTCTGACACCTGGACATGAACCACAAAAGGTCCGATCCTGAGGCAGATGAAGTCTGTTCTGTTGGAGAAGGGACTGATAGGTTAGCCCCCCGTTTGGATATTAAGACGCAAATCTTTTACAACAGTAAATTTAATTGACGGGACAGTGAAATTTCAAACAATATGGTCCTTGAGCATGGCGAGTGAGAGAGAAATCACACTTTAATCCTACGATTATTTTACCATCTCAGGATAGTAGTTTAAAAGAATTAACTATACAATATCCTACAATGGAAGCTTTTTGCTCCACGTTAAGAAACAGCATGGTTTTAGGACGATTAGAACAAGATGTTCAAAATGCAATCGATATGGAGAATCCCACACTATCGCATGTCATTATGCTAAGTGTAGGAAAGACTGGGGGATAAAGTAATCGCAGCTTTTCAGTGTTCTTATTGCAAATTAAGTTTCAGCACAAAGATTGGCCTTGGTCAGGATAAATGGCCTGTGCATACAGATAGTAGGAATCAAAAGTGAGTTGAGAGCCTCGTTAAGGAGAAACGAATATGTACAAAGGGTAGTGTCTGGTCAGAGGAAAAAATTACTCTGTGAATTGGAAGGTCAATTTAAGGGGAGCAAGCAGAATAACAAGATAGTGAGTATTTTAATAACTAAAACACCGAAACAAACCTCAGATAAGAGGAGAACTCTCAGTAGATCAACACATACCTGCCTCTGTTCCTCAAGAAGTGGTTGTAGAGGAAGTGGAGTGAGATGAACAGGTTTGGTATCAGGAAGACATTCCTACAGATAGAATGGAATCCACTGACCGTGTTCGAAAACATCAAACCATAGACAAATTTTTAAGACAGGTCAAAGAATGTGTTTGTAGGAAAGGGGACCCTGAAGCTGTTAAGCAGGGGCTTCAATTAGTAAGTAGCATTATGGAAAGACTGGAGGAAGTTAGGGAAGTTAGGAATGTCACAGATAAAAAGAACATTATTCCACAAAACATACCTTCCAGGTGAAGCGACCCTTCACCTGCACTTCCAAGAATCTAGTCTACTGCATTCGCTGCTCACAACGTGGTCTCCTCTACATTGGGGAAATGAAGTGTAGACTTGGCAACCACTTCCCAGAACAAAAAAGAGCCCGAACTGCCTGTTGCCTGCCACTTCAATGCACCACCCTGCTCTCTGTAGCAAGCCGGAGACAGAGATTTTGGCCAGTGTTCCAGTGAAGCCCAACGCAAGCTGGAGGAACACCACCTCATTTTCCACTTGGGGACCCTACAGCCCTCCGGACTCGGTATTGAGTTCAATAATTTTAGTGCCTAAACTCTCCCATGTCCCAGCCCCCCATCCCACACACCAGGCCTTGTTACCCCACAGCCTGCCTCTACACACCCCCTGTTGTTAGACACTAACAGTCCCCATTAACAACTATTCACACTCCCAGCCTAATCGTTAGCAACTCCTTTGTCTGTCCAACTGTCTTTCTCTCTATTTGGGCTCTATCCTATCGTTTACTCCCTATCCCACTCACCTCCCTATTTTCTGTATATAAAAAAATATAAACTGACATTTTCCCAGCCACCATCAGTTCTGAGGAAGGGTCACCGGGCCCAACATGTTAACTCTTTTCTCCTCCACAGATGCTGCCAGACCTGCTGAGCTTTTCCACCAACTTTGTTTTTGAACATTATTCCACGACAGGGGAAAGGTAATGTGGATGTGATAGTGGGCAAGAAAGAGGTATGCAATTAGGAAAGCCCGTTTTAAGATGACTGAGCTACTTTGTAGGATGAAGAGGAAGCAATTAGCAAGAGAATTAATGGGAGCACCATCTAATAGCTCTAGTCCTGAGCGAACTCAGTCCTGAAGGGTAGTACCCAAAACATTGATTACTCCTTTCCTCCAGATGCTGCCTGGCCTGCTGTGTTCTTCCAGCCTCCTTTTTGTCTAAAATGGAATTAGAATGGATATTTAAAGAGAAGCTCCTACAAGCCTTAAACCGAGTAATATTCACTTTGTTGTTGGGCTGTGAGGGAGAAATGAAAATTGACCAGCTGATGGAGCCTATAGGGGAGGAGATGATAGATAGGAGCATCAAGGGGATTGACCCAAAAACCGCTGTGGCTCCCGATGGCATTAAATTTAAAGACAAGCTGTCAGTTTGTATCAATGATATAACCTTTCCATTAAGGGTCTTCACCCTATGGTTAAAAACAGGAGTTATCCCCCAAATATTGGAAAATAGTACGACAGCATTAGTACCCAAAACCAATAACAGAGAAGGCCTTAGAGATGTTGACAACTGATGGCCGATTACCATCGGGCCGATCCTATTTCAGATTTTTACTAGGATAATGACAAAAGGTCTTAGTGAGGCAGCAGAGCTAAAGCCCAGACAAGGATTTCCTAAGAGCAACATCTGGCTGCAATGAGAACATTGCAATCCTAGACAAGATTATTAAGGTCACCAAGAGGAATAAGGAGGGCTTAGTGGTTGTTTTTATCGATTTTGCAAAAGCTTTTGATTCAATTGGGCATAAAATGCTTTTTCAAGCCTTACATAAATGGAAAAGCACTGGGGAAAATTGATGCACAGAGAGATCTGGGTGTTCAGGTCCCTTGTACCCTGAAGGTGGCAACGCAGGTGGATAGAGTGGTCAAGAAGGCATACTTTACATAAGAACATAAGAACTAGGTGCAGGAGTAGGCCTTCCTGCCCTTCAAGCCTGCTCTGCCATTCAACAAGATCATGGCTGATCTTTTTGTGGACTCAGATCCACTTACCCGCGCTCTCACCGTATCCCTTAATTCCTTTATTGTTCAAAAAATATCTACCTTAGCTTTAAAAACATTTACTGAAGTAGCGTCAACTACTTCACTGGGCAAGGAATTCCATAGATTAACAACCCTCTGGGTGAAGAAGTTCCTTCTCAATTCAGTGCTAAATCTGCTCCCTCTAATCTTGAGGCAACGCCCTCTTGTCCTAGTTTCACCTGCCAGTGGAAACATCCTCCCTACTTCTATCTTATCTATTCCCTTCATAATTTTATATGTTTCTGTAAGATCCCCTCTCAATCTTCTGAATTCCAATGAATATAATCCCAATCTACTCAGTCTCTCCTCATAAGCCAACCCCCTCAACTCCGGAATCAACCTAGTAAACCTCCTCTGCACCCCCTCCAGTGCCAGGACATCCTTTCTCATGTAAGGAGACCAAAACTGCACACAGTACTCCAGGTGTGGCCTCACCAGCACCATGTACAGCTGCAACATAACCTCTCTGCTTTTAAACTCAATCCCTTTAGCAATGAAGGACAAAATTCCATTTGCCTTCCTAATTACTTGTTGTACCTGCAAACCAACCTTCTGTGATTCATGCACAAGGACACCCGGGTCCCTCTGCATAGCAGCATGCTGCAACTTTTTACCATTCAAGTAATAATCCTTTTTACTATCACTCCTACCAAAATGTACGACTTCACATTTATTTACATTGTATTCCATCTGCCAGACCTTTGCCCACTCACTCAATGTATCTATGTTCCTCTGCAAAGTTTCACAGTCCTCCGCACATTTTGCTCTGCCACTCAATCTCATTCTTTCATTCATCGGACGGGGTATTGAGTACAAGAGTTGGCAGGTCGTGTTACAATTGTACAGGACTTTGGTTCGACCACATTTGGAATACTGCGTACAGTTCTGGTCACCACATTACCAAAAGGATGTGGATGCTTTGGAGAGGGTACAAAGGAGGTTCACCAGGATGATGCCTGGTATGGAGGGCGCTAGCTATGAAGAGAGGTTGAGTAGATTAGGATTATTTACATTAGAAAGAGGGGGGAACCTGATTGAGGTCTACAAAATCATGAGAGGTATAGACAGTGTGGATAGTAAGAAGCTTTTTCCCAGAGTGTGGGGATTCAATTACTAGGGGTCACAATTTCAAGGTGAGAGCGGAAAAGTTTAAGGGAGATATGCATGGAAAGCTCTTTACGCAGAGGGTGGTGGGTGCCTGGAACACGTTGCCAGCGGAGGTGATAGACGCAGACACGATAGCATCATTTAAGATATATCTAGACAGATACATGAATGGGCAGGGAGCAGAGGGATACAGATCCTTGAAAAATAGGCAACAGGTTTAGATAGAGGATCTGGATCGGCACAGGCTTGGAGGGCCAAAGGGCCTGTTCCTGTGCAGCAATTTTCTTTGTTCTTTCTACAAAGAGTAGCCTTCCCCAAGGATTTTATTCAATTAATAATGAATTTATATACCAATAATTTTATGGTGGTTGAGGGCTATAATTGTAAGACAGATTTAATAAAAGTAGTTTGTGGAGTCAAACAGGGTGGCTCTTCATCCCCAGTTTTTTTTTAACACAGTGATGGACCTTTTACTTTGGAAGGTGGAAGATCAGGCATTTTTATGAATTTTAAAGGAAGAGGTTATTCACTGTTCAGCCCTTGCATTCGTTAATGTAGCAGTTTTAAATAAGACTCACCAAGGGATGGCGGGCAATTGGAAGATCGATCAATGTTTGTGACAATACCGGCTGTGCGATTAACATCAAGAAAACAAGAGGATTTTATTTCCCATGAGAGTGTAAAACTGACTTTGTACAATCACCTGAGGAACTGGAAATTTGTTATGAATCAAACCCATTACATCATCCCGGGAGCAATGGTAAAGTACTTGGACGCTCCGATAGACCCGTGGACAGGTATTGACAGGGTGAATTGGGAGGACAGGTTGAATGAATGGGAAAACAATTTGAAAACATCTGCCATACACCTGATGCAGAAGGTGGAGGTTTTTAAAAGACTCACATTTATACCTAGAATGCACTGTATTTTGGTCCTTGCAGACATATCACAATCTTTTACACTGACTTGATTCTTTTATTTGGGGTTTAAAGAAATTTTACATTTGCCTCAATATACATTTGACAGCATCTTGTATCCACCTGAGAGATGGAGGGTTAGGGATTCCCAAATTGGAAATGTAGATTCTTGTCACTGTCATGATGAAATGTGAGGCCCTGAAGAGATGTACAGAAAAAAAGCTTATCCATACTTCTTTCCAGTTTTGCAGGGAGAGTAATATTGGAGCTCGAAGGGCTTTCAGTCTTGTTAAAGCCTACAAAGACATCTGGACATCCAGAGATGGTCTAAGGATGGAACAGGTATTGAAGAGGAATGAGTAATGATGAGCACATTAACTCTTAAATACAGACATTGGGAGGAGGCAGAGATAACAGATTGGATGATTTTAGTGTCAAGGGCTAGGAATTAAATATTTTAAGAATGATAAAATTTCTAATGCACGGATCAAGACAGTGGTTTATATTAAGACCTCCAAACTTAAAGACTTTATTACAGTGTAATCTTTACCAAATCAAGACAAGTTCGATGTATGGGAGACCCCTCTTTGGTAACAAGTGAGAGACACACAAATCCCCTTTTGAAGTGCTTCCCCAAAACTCTGGCTGGTGTGAAGAATATAAGGATTAAGCAGCAGAGTAAAATTATGGAGAATTTGTATCAATATGTGGGTAAAGATGGTTGGACTACATTAGAACCCCATTTAGGAGATGGTGAGGGGAAGTTATGGAAGCTCGACATAATCTTCCACAAAGTTTCTGTGGTGGTGGCTGTAGATGTAACAGTTTGATGAGAGAATGAGGATGGTGTGATTGGGAACTCCTGGCCTGAGAAGGCGGATAAATATAAGCATTTGAGTAAACAGATTATGGGGCTGACTAAGGGAGAAACACTATCATTTTATGGTTTTATAATGGGTGTGAACAGAAAATGGGGGAAGGTGAACAATAAATTTACAACTCGTCTAGGGATTCAGAATTTTAAATTCTTTGCCCAAGAAATGTCCCACCTGACAATCTCATTAACATCAAGAGTCAGTCATCTTTAGTGACTGCAAAAATGTGAACACCAGGATTTTAATAATGCTCAGAGGGCAATTTGATTGTGTTCATTGTTAATTTTTAGATTTATTGTTAATTTTAGTCATTTTAGATAGAGTAAAATACGGCAAAAAACCAACTGAAGTTGAAGTTTAAAGTCACAGTTGATGGTGGTGAGTAATGGGTGAAAATTTAACACTTAACACACACACACGCACGATATATATTCAGGGTACAACGACTAACCAAATAGCCAGGCAGCTCCAGTTTCATTTTCCTTCGCTTGGTGAGCTGCTCTGCCTGTTCTAAGATGGCCTGGCTCTATAGCATCTAGCTGTGGCCAGCTATAGAGGGATGGCTTAAAACATGTCGATAAGCGACAAAAACTCTGCATGGGCACGACTTTGTAATGTTTTAAATTAGCCAAATGCCTCGTCGTCTAATTAGCGACACACTTGAATGGATGAATGAGATTCCCACTGTCCCTAACTACTACCCAGTGAAACCACAGCCAAAAGAATGGGCTTGGCAGGATCAATGGGAAAAGACGACCTTGTTGAGCTTGACTCTAGTCAGGAGGCTGTGCTGCCACGAGGAGGGCGGCCGCTACTGTGAGCGCACAAGCCTAGGGTGGGGGTGTAGGCGGAGCTGCCACACAGGGGCAAATCTTGGTGCGAGGAGCAAATATTCAAACAAGAACTTAAGGCCAAAGTGGAGAAGGGTTCCATGTGAACAGCAATTGATCATGGGTCAGTCAGTCAGTCATAAGAGATAGGAGAGTGCCATTCCGAAGGGAGGGGTGATGGTCTCTGTTGCCCTCAGCCAATCAAATGAGGAAATTAATGGCATTAAAAAGAGCACAACAATTCCCCAGGACCTGACAATTTCCATCTCTGGGTGTTAAAGGGAGGGGAGGAGCTCACTAGAGAGTGCCTCGGATACAGGAGTTGTCCCTCCCAGTTGGAAGTTTGCATGTCCCTGATTCTTAAGGGCAGGAGGGAAACCAGAGAATTACAAAGCAGTCAGCCTAACATCTGCAGTGAGGAAGTTGTTGGAAGCTGTAATCAAGGGCGGGCTAACTGAACACCTTTAAATATTCAGTAAATCAGCATGGGTTCATGACGGGTCGGTCATGCTGAGAAAGCTCAGTTTTTTTTGAAGAGGTGACGAAGACAGTGCACAGGAGAATGACTATGAAATTCCTTCTGGAAGTCTGTATAACCCTAAAGTTCCACATAAAAGAATGCTAGGAACCAAATTAAAGAACAGGCCCTCAAGGGTTATAATCTCTGGATTACTGCCCGAGCCACATGCCTATGCCAATTAGCACATGACAATAAGGGAAGTAAACATGTGGCTAAAAGAGTGGTGCGAGAAATAAGGGTTCCTTTTCATGGAGCACTGACATCAGTATTGGAACAGGAGGGATCTGTACTGATGGGACAGTCTCTACTGATCGGAGTTGGGACCAATGTTCTAGCAAAAAGGGTAAATAGGGTGGTCAATGGGACTTTAAACTACAAAGTTGGAGGGGGGTTGGGGTGGGAGGGAATGGTGAAACTTGCCCCAGTGGGAAACAAAGCAGCAGGTTAACATCTGTAGTGGTGGATTCAACTAAGTGGAAAAAAATGAAAGAAATGACAGGGAAGGAGAACTCAGGAGAGGTTAAGGTCTCCAGAAGAGACACAAATAGGACAGAGCGTTTGGAAAGGGCTAGCAATCAAACACTAGAAAAACGAATGACAATGAGAAGATGGAGGGTTAATACAGGACTGAAGGTGTTATATGTGAATGCACACAGAATATGGAATAAGGTAAATGAGCTTGTGGCACTGATCGAAATTGGCAAGTATGATGTGGTGGGCATTATGGAAATGTTGCTGCAAGGGGATCAGGATTGGGAACTGAAATTCCAAGGATATACATCCTATTGAAAAGGTAGGCAGGTGGGCCGAGGGGGTGGGGTTGCCTGATTAGTGAGAAATGAGATTCAATCCATAGGAAAAAACGAATGAGGGTGAGATGGTGTCGAATCTGTGTGGATAGAATTGAGGAACCGCAAAAGGTTTTAAAAAAAAAAACCATAGTTGGAGTTGTGTACAGGCCTCCAAATAGTCGTCAGGAGCTGTGACGCAAGATACGCCAGGAGATAGAAATGGTGTGTAAGAAAGGCAAGGTCACAGTGATCATGGGGGATTTCAATATGCAGGTGGACGGGGAAAAATTGCATTGGTAGTGGTTTGCAAGAACAGGAGTTTGTGGAATGTCTAAGAGATGGCTTTTTGGAGCAGCTCATGGTGGAGCCCACAAGGGAACAGGCAATACTGGATTTAGCAGCTCTACAGTCCACACCAGCCCCCAGCCCCGCCAGGTCTTCACCATCCCCCTGGACTCCCTAACTTCACTGAGGACGAACGGTCAGTCCTCAGGAAAGGACTCATCTTCATCCCCCTCCACCCAAACATCCCCCTTGATTATGACCCCACCCCTGACCACCAAGACATCATGTCCCAGACCATCCAGAACCTCATCAGCTCAGGTGACCTCCCAGCCACAGCCTCTAACCTCATTGTTCCCCAAACCCGTACCGCCCGTTTCTATCTCCTTCCCAAAACCCATAAACCCGACTGCCCTGGGCAGCCCATTGTCTTTGCTTGCTCCTGCCCCACCGAACTTATCTCAACTCCATTTCCCACCCCTTGGTCCAGGAACACCTCACCTACGTCCATGACACCACCCACGCCCTCCACCACCTCCAAAACTTCCAATTCCCTGGCCCTCAACACCTTATCTTCACCATGGATGTCTAGTCCCTTTTCAGTTGCATTCCCCATGCAGATGGCCTAAAGGCCCTCTGCTTCTTCCCCTCCCGCCGGCCCACCCACCGACACCTTTATCCACCTAACCAAACTCATCCTTACCCTTAATGACTTCTCCTCCCACATCCTACAAACGAAAGCAGTGGCCATGGGAACCTGCATGGGCCCAAGCTACGCCTGCCTCTTTGTAGGATACATGGAACAGTCCCTCTTCTGCTGCTACACTGGCCCCAACCCCGACCTTTCCCTCCGTTACATCGATGACTATATTGACACTGCCTCATGCTCCCATGAGGAGTTTGAACAGTTCATCCACTTTACTAACACCTTCCACCCCAACCTTAAGTTCACCTGGACCATCTCCGATACCTCTCTCTTCTTCCTGGACCTCTGTCTCCATCTCTGGTAACTACCTGGAAACTGATATCTATTTCAAACCCACCGACTCCCATAGCTACCGAGAATACACCTCTCATCCACCTTCCTGCAAGAATGCTATCCCCTATTCCCAATTCCTCCACCTCCATCACGTCTGCTCCCAAGATGAGGTGTTCCACTCCTGGATATCCCAGATGTCCTCATTTTTCAAGGACCGCAAATTCCCCTCCATAGTGGTTGAAAATGCCCTCGACTGCAACTCTTGCATTTCCCACACCTCAGCCCTCACCCTGCTCCCCGCCATAACAGCAAAGACAGAATCCCCTCATCCTCACGTACAATCCCACCAACCTCTGGAATCAACACATCATTCTCCGCCACTTCTACCACCTGCAATCTGACCCCAGGACCAAGGGTATATTTCCCTTCCCAACCTTATCTGCCTTCCGGAGGCACCGCACTCTCCGTGAGTCCCTCGTCCGCTCCACACTCCCCACCAGCCTCACCACACCCGGTCCTTTTCCCTGCAACAGCAGGAAGTGCTACACCTCCCCCCACACCTCCCCCCTCATCCCCATCCCAGGCCCCAAGAAAACCTTCCACACTAAGCAGATGTTCATCTGCTAATGTGATCTACTGTATCTGTTGTTCCAGATGTGGCCTCCTCTACATCGGGGAAACCAAGCAGAGGTCAAGACACCGCTTTGTGGAACACCTACGCTTGGTTCGCAACAAATGACTGCACCTCCCAGTCGCGAACCACTTCAACTTCCCCTCCCACTCCTTGGACGATATGTCCATCCTGGGCCTCCTCCAGTGTCACAATGATGCCACCCGGAAAGTGGAGGAACAGCACCTCACTTTCCGCCTGGGAACGCTGCAGCCCAATGGTCTCAATGTGGAATTCACAAGCTTCAAAACCTCCCCACACGCGACCTCATCCCAAAACCAGCCCATCTCGTCCCCACCTCCTTGACTTGTCCATCTTTTCTCCCACCTATCCACTCCTTCCATCTCACTGACCAACTCCCACCCCCTCTTCCTACCTACTAGCCTCATCCCCACCTCCTTGACCAGTCCATCTTCTGTCCACTTGTCTGTTCCTCTATCCACCTTCTATCATCACCTACCCCTCTCTATTTCAGACTCCCCCTTCCCCTCCCCCATTTCTGAAGGCAGCTCCAGACCTGAAACTTAGCTTTCCAGCTCCTCTGATGCTGCCTGGCCTGCTTTGTTCCTTCCACTCCACACCTTGATATCTCAGACTCCAGCATCGGCAGCTCCTCCTACCACTGGATTTAGTGTTGTGCACTAAGGCAGTCTTGATAAGGGAGCTTACAGTGAAGGAACCTTTAGGAGGCAATCATAATATGGAGGAATTTACTCTGCAATTTGAGGGAGAGAAGATAGAATCAGAGGTAACAGTATTACAGCTGAATAAAGGAGACTACAAAGGTATGAGGGAGGGGCTGGGCAGAATTGACTGGGAGAGGAGCCGAGCAGGAATGACAGTGGAACAACAATGGCAGGAGTTTCTGGAGTAATTCAGGAGATGCAGCAAAAATTCATCCCTAGGAAAAAGCAGCATGGTACAGGGAGGGAGGATGAGACAACCATGGCTGACTAAAAGTCAGGGACAGCATAAAAGCAAAAGAAAAAAAGCATTTAATGTAGTGAAGGGCCGTGGGGAAACCAGAAGATTGGTAAGCTTACAAAGACCAACAGAGGGCAACAATAAGGAGGGAGAAGATTAAATGAGGGTAAGCTAGCCAGTAATATAAATGAAGACTGTAAGAGTTTCTTTAGACATATAAAGGGCAAAAGAGAGGCAAAAGTAGACATTGCACCACTGGAAAATGACAGTAGAGAGATAGTGGAGAACAAGGAAATGGCTGAGGAACTGAATAATTACTTTGTGTCAGTCTTCACTGTAGAAGACATGAGTAACTTCCCAACAATTCAAGAGAGTCAGGGGGCAGAGCTGAGTATTGTGGCCATCACCAAGGAAAAAAGGTGCTAGTAAAACTGATTGGCCTGAAGGTGGATAAATAACCTGGACCAGATGGACTACACCCCACAGTTCTAAAGGTGATAGCTGAAGAGACAGTGGAAGCTTTTGTGGTGATTTTCAGGAATCGCTAGAGTCAGGGAGGGTCTCAGAGGACTAGAAAATCACTAACATGACACCCCTGTTGAAAAGGAAGTAAGGCAAAAGAAGGAAAATTACAGGCTGATTAGCCTAACCTCAGTTGTGGATAAAATTTGAGTCCATTGTGAAGGATAAGATTTCTGCATATTTGGAAGTGTACGGTAAAATGGGACAAAGTCAGCATGGTTTCATCAAGGGGTGGTCATGCCTGTTAGAATTCTTTGAGGTGATAACAAGCAGGTTAACCAAGGAGAACCAATGGATGTTATCTACCTGGACTTCAAGAAAGCCTTTGAAAAGGTGCCGCACAGGAGGCTGCTGAGTAAGATAAGGGACCATGGTGTGAGAGGCAAGGTGCTAGCATGGATAGAAGATTGCTTTCTGCCAGAGAGCCAGAGAGTGGAGATAAAAAGGTCTTCCTCAAGATGGCAGCCAGTGACAAATGGTATTCTGCAAGGGCCAGCGTTGGGAACACAACTTTTCACTTGGTACAGTAAACGATCTAGATGAAGGAACTGTGGGCATTCTGGCTAAGTTTGCAAATGATAGAAAAGATAGGTGGAGGGACAGGTAGTATTGAGGAGGTGGGGAAGCTGCAGAAGGATTTGGACAGGTTAGGAAAGTGGGCAAAGAAGTGGCAGATGGAGTACAATGCGGGAAAGTGTGAAGTCGTGCACTTTGGTAAGAAAAGAAGCATGGACTATTTTCTAAATGGGGAGAAAATTCAGAAGTGTGAAGTGCAAAAAGAAACTTGAGAGTTCCAGTCCAGGATTCTCTCAGGTTAGTGGGCAGCACGGTGGCTCGTGCCATTGCCTCACAGCGCCAGGGACCCGGAGTTTAATTCCACCCCCGGGTGACTGTCTGTGTGGAGTTTGCACATTCTCCCCGTGCCTGTGTGGGTTTCCTCCCACAGTCCAAAGGTGTGCAGGTTAGGTGAATTGGCCATGCTTAATTGCCTGTAGTGTTCAGGGATGTGTAGATTAGGTGGGTTATAAGTTGATGGGTCTGGGTGGGATGCTCTGATGGTGGGTGTGGACTTGTTGGGCTGAAGGGCCTGTTTCCACACTGTAGGGATTCTATGATACATTCCAGTAAACTTGCAGGTTGAGTTAGTAGTCAGAAAAGCAAATGCAACATTGGCATTTTCTTTTGGAGAACTTGATTATAAAAGCAGGATGTACTACTGAGGCTTTATAAGGCTCTGGTC
>JAHRHZ010000056.1:26220959-26304459 GCA_024137785.1 Ginglymostoma cirratum | reverse complement strand
CCTATGATGCTGCTTGACCTGCTGTGTTCATCCAGCCCCATGCTTGTTATCTCGGATTCTCCAGCATCTGCAGTACCTTTTATCTCTGAAACAGGTAGTTCAGGGTCTTTTTTTGTGAACGCAATGTAGATGTTCTGCGAAGCGGTCGCCAAGTCTATGCTTCGTTTCCCCAATGTAGAGGAGACCACATTGTGAGCACCGAATGCAGTAGACTAGATTCTTGGAAGTGCAGGTGAAGTGTTGTTTCACCTGGAAGGTATGTTTGGGCCCTTGGATACTGGGGAGGGAGGAGGTAAATGGACAGGTGTTGCACCTTTTGCTGGTTACAGGAGAAGGTGCCATAGAGCTGTGGGGAGGTGTTGGGGGTGAAGGAAGTGTGGACCAGGGTGTCCCGGAGGGAACAGTCCCTGCAGAAGGCAGACAAGGGAAAGGAGGGGAGGGGAATATGTGTTTGGTGTTGGTATCTTGCTGGAGGTGGTGGAAATGGCATCTGATCTTCTGGATGTGGATGCTGGTGGGATAGTAGGTGAAGAAAAGGGGAACCCTATCGCTGTTGTGGGAGGGAAAAGAAGGGGTGAGGGTGGAAGTGCAGGAGATGGGTCGGACCTGGTTGGAGGGCCCTGTTGACAACGGAGCTGGGGAATCCTCAGTTGAGGAAGAAGGTGGGCATTTCAGATGCTCCCTTATCGAAGTTGGCCTCATCTGAACATACGCGACGGAGTCTTTACAGGAAGTGGGGTGTGAGGATGTATAGTCCAGGTAGCTGTAGGAGTCAGTGGGTTTGCAATGGATATTAGTGTTCAGTCTATCCCCAGAAATGGAAACTGAAATGTCAAGGAAGGGAAGGGAGGAGTCCGAGATAGAACAGGTGAAAGTAAGGGCAGGGTGGAAATTGGAGGTGAAATTGAAGTTTTCCAATTCCAGATGAGAGGGAAGCAGCACCGATGATATCTTCGATGTACCGGGGAAAGAGTTGTGGTTGGGGCCAGAATAGGACTGGAACAAGGAATGTTCCATGTACCCCATGAAGACACCGGCATAACTAGGGCACATGCAGGTACCCATGGCAACTCCTCTTACCTGAAGAAAATGAGAGGAGTTGAAAGAGAATTTGTTGAGGGTGAGGACAAGCTTGGCCAAGCGGAGGAGGGTGATGGTGTGTGGGGATGGTTCAGGTCTTTGTTCCAGGAAGAAGTGGAGAGCCCTAAGACCCTCCTGGTGGGGAACGGATGTGTAAAGGGATTGCACGTCCATGGTAAAGAGGAGGTGGCTGGAGCTGGTAAACTGGAAGTTTTGAAACCGGCGTAAGGCATCAGAGGAATCATGGATGTACGTGGGTGGGGATAGGACTGGGGGGAGAAGATGGAGTCAAGGTAGGAAGAGATGAGTTCTGTGGGGCGCGAGCAGGCTGAAACAATGGGTTGCCCGGACAGTTCTGTTTGTGGATTTTTGGGAGGAGGTAGAAACGAGCTGTGTGGGGTTGTGGCGCTATTAGCTTAGAAGCAGAGAGGGGAGATCACCAGATGAAATGAGATCCGTAACCGTAGTGGATACAATGGCCTGATGTGCCATGGTGGGGTCACGGTCTGGGGAAGGTAGGAGGAGGTATCTGAGAGCTGGCACTCAGCCTCTGCAAGGTAGAGGTCAGTACGCCAGACTACAACAGCCCCACCCTTATCAGCAGGCTTAATGACAAAGTCAGGGTTAGATCTGAGTGCAGTCGATTCAGAGGGATTTGTTGGGGGGGCGCCGGGAGACAGTGAAATTGATGCTAATAAAGTCACGTTGACAGTTCTCAATGAAAGGATCGAGTGCAGGTAAAGGGCCAGAGGGAGGGATCCAGGTGAAGGGAGAGTGTTAGAGTTGGGCGAAGGGATCTGTGGGACAGGGAGAGGACTCTTGTCCAAAGAAATGAGCATGGAGGCGAAGACGGCGGAATAAGTGTTCAGTGTCATGTCATGCCTGAAATTCATTAAGGTGGGGACGCAGACGAATTACACTGAGGCCTTTGCCGAGCACAGAGCATTCAGCATCGGAGAGCGGAAGGTTGAAAGGGATGGTGAATACCCGACAGGAGGTGCGGGTGTTGAGGGAGGGGTTAGTGTCAGAGGGAAGGGTAGGAGAGGAAGGTTCCAGACGGCCATGGGTATCTCTGCGTTATTGCATCTTGTGGGCCTTGATGCCTGAAAGGAAAAGAAAAAGTTTCCTGTTAGCACGACGAATGAGCTGGAGGATGAAATGGTGCAGCCCTGAGCCAGCATGATGCGATGCTGTTGGAGAGAGAGGTCAAGAGTGTGCACGTGAGACTGCATGGCACTGAGTGTGGATCTCAGAATATGGTGAGAGCAGCTGTCCGTGGAATGTGAAAATCAAGGAGGTATCTGATCCTGAGGGGATCGAAAACATGAGGGATGGAACTGCTGTTGGAATCCATGTGGGGTTGACTGAGCCAGAGGCAGTCACTGAGGAATGTGATGTGGCTGTGGAAACAAGTTTTAGCAAATACCTGGTCAAACACCAGGAGTGACCGTGACATTAATGTCGGGTAAGAAGTGCCTGCATGTGCCACAGACAGCTTTCATACTATGGAGGATCCATCAGTTAGCCATCCATGGTTGACTAACATGTATCTGACAGTCTGGCTTTAATTTTGGTGAGAATGGATCTATGGGGATACAGGCAGCTACAGCCTGACATTGATGTGCCTCAGTGCAGTACATTAGACTATTGACCAGGAGGGTGGGAGTCTTGATATACTTCAGTTATGGCCTGGCTCTTTAGTGAAAGGGTCCAATGCTCTATACAGTTTTGCTGTCATCTTTAATTCTGACACTTGCCAACAGTTCTTGGCCGTTCTCAGTTGGTATTGTGATGGGGGGGGTTAAGATTGACAATGCAGGAGAATTGCAATACATATTAAACTGCCATTATATGTCACTCTCAGAAGGAGAAGCCCTGTTTGACTGGGGTCAATAGGTGGGAGGCCTAGGCTACAGGCTCTAACTGTTTGTCTCCTGCAACAATATGGCTGAGGGAGTGGTGTCAGTGGCAGCAAGTTCCAGTGCAGGAGGATGGGTCAGGATCTGGGACCTGTAAGGCCAAGCCTTAAGTTGCAACGTTGCCTGGGTGTCCCGCTTGATCCAACTCCACACGGTGTCCTTTGTAAAAAGCTGTGATACAGGAGCAGCCTTTGGGAAGACAGCAATATGGTTGCCCTGGGAAAGACATGTTCAGGTATCTTGTCCCTGGAATGATGTGAATGCAAACTTGTATTGGCAGCTTTTCTTCTGCAACGGGTCCTTGGGCTATTCCATTTTAATGTCAAGTACTGAAATACTGAGCTTTCAGGATTATGTCTTGTGGTCTTTGGGGCTAGTGGCCATGGTGGGTGCCGTAATGGGGGGCTGACTTTTCAGTTTCGAGCAGTCAATAGTTAATGTTCAGGAGCAGTCTGGTTTGCAGACTGGCCAGATTGGGGCATTGGCAATAGGAGTAACTGTACAGAGGGCTTTCTGATCAACTAAGCTGGAGATGACCTTGGCTGCTTCAGTTTCTGTCTGCTTTGGGAATCCCTTTTTTGTTTTGGGGTTTGGGTCAGACCCCTCTATGCTCACGTCTCCCTCCATGCACCCACAATGCTGTTTGTGGGTAGCAAAAGCTTGTTGTCCGTGTTTCGTAATGGAGCCTGTAAATTGTCAGTCAGTTCAGAGGGTTTGACCCAGATCTCCCTGAGGGTGGGTACCCTGTAGTGAAGCAGTTCATTAGGGATCTGTCTGGGATAGTCACCGGACCTGCCCATATGCCAGATACGTTTCTTATATTGAAAGAGGGGACATAATTACACAATATCAACCCCAATAATGAATTCCATGTATTGTTCTAAGGGAAAGTAGGATCACCGGGTGCTGGAAGGTTATATTGCCGATCTCAGACTGAAACAGGTATGGCTTCCTACACTAAATGTGTCCAGTGAAACCACCTAAAGTAATTATGTGTCTCGTCAGCCGAGCTGCATCTGTGCATCTTGTGAAGTTGTTCAGGATCCCCCTGGTGTCCCAGAGGTGTTTGTATGGCTTCTCATTGGGGGACCCCCTGATACAAGCTAAAAATCCATATGGTCCCAGTGCTGGGACATAACCAGGCTGGTGCAGTGACTGGCAGAAGTGGGGCTTGAAGGAGAGGGTTTGAGGTGCCCCCGGTTACTATCAGGACAATTGGGTTTTTAGACAATAGAGAATAGGTGCAGGAGTAGGCCATTCGGCCCTTTGAGTCAGCACCACCATTTATTATGATCATGGCTGATCATCCACAATCAGTATCCTGTTCCTGCCTTATCCCCATAACCCTTGATTCCATCAGCTATAAGAGCTCTATCCATCTCTTTCTTGAAAGGATCCAGAGACTTGGCCTCCACTGCCTTCTGGGGCAGAGCATTCCAGAATCCACCACTCTCTGGGTGAAAAAGTTTTTCCTCAACTCTGTTCTAAATAGCCTACCCCTTATTTTTAAACTGTGTCCTCTGGTTCTGGACTCACCCATCAGCGGAGACATGCTCCCTGCCTCCAGAGTGTCCAATCCCTTAATAATCTTATACGTCTCAATCAGATCCCCTCTTATCCTTCTAAATTCAAGGGTCTGCAAGCCCAGTCGCTCCAATATTTCAACATATGATAGTCCTGCCATGCTGGGAATTAACCTTGTGAACCTACGCTGTACTCCCTCAATAGCAAGAATGTCCTTCCTCAAATTTGGAGACCAAAACTGCACACAATACTCCAGGTGCGATCTCACCAGGGCCCTGTACAGCTGCAGAAGGACCTCTTTGCTCCTGTACTCAATTCCTCTTGTTATGAAGGCCAGCATGCCATTAGCTTTCTTCGCTGCCTGCTGTACCTGCATGCTTGCTTTCATTGACTGATGTACAAGAACACTTAGATCTCGTACTTCCCCTTTACCTAACTTGACTCCATTTAGACAGTAATCTGCCTTCCTGTTCTTGCCACTAAAGTGGAATAACCTCACATTTGTCCACATTAAACTGCATCTGCCATGCATCCATCCACTCACCTAGCCTGTCCAAGTCACCCTGTATTCTCACAACATCCTCCTCACATTTCACGCTGCCACCCAGCTTTGTGTCATCAGCAAATTTGTTAATATTACTTTTAACGCCTTCATCTATATCATTAATGTATATTGTAAACAGCTGCGGTCCCAGCACCGAACCTTGCGGTACCCCACTGGTCACCGCCTGCCATTCTGGAAGGGACCTGTTTATCACTACTCTTTGCTTCCTGTCAGCCAGCTAATTTTCAATCCAAGTCAGTATTTTGCCCCCAGTACCATGTGCCCTAATTTTGCTCACTAATCTCCTACGTGGGACTTTATCAAAGGCTTTCTGAAAGTCCAGGTACACTACATCCACAGGCTCTCCCTTATCCATCTTCATATTAACACCCTCAAAAAATTCCAGAAGATTAGTCAAGCACGGTTTCCCCTTCATAAATCCATGCTGTCTCTGACCTATCCTGTTACTGCTATCCAAATGAGTCGTAATTTCATCTTTTATAATTGACTCCAGCATCTTTCACACCACTGATGTCAGGCTAACCGGTCTATAGTTCCCTGTTTTCTCTCTCCCTCCTTTCTTGAAAAGTGGGACAACATTAGCCACCCTCCAATCCGCAGGAACTGATCCTGAATCTACAGAACATTGGAAAATGATTACCAATGCGTCCACGATTTCTACAGCCACCTCCTTAAGTACCCTGGGATGCAGACCATCAGGTCCCGGGGACTTATCAGCCTTCGGACCTAACAGTCTGTTCAACACCATTTCCTGCCTAATATAAATTCCCTTCAGTTCATCCATTGCCCTAGGTCCTTCAGCCACGACTACATCTGGGAGATTGTTTGTGTCTTCCCTAGTGAAGACAGATCCAAAGTACATATTCAACTCTTCTGCCATTTCCTTGTTCCCCATAATAAATTCACCCATTTCTGTCTTCAAGGGCCCGATTTTAGTCTTAACCATTTTATTTCTTTTCACATACCTAAAAAAGCTTTTGCTATCCTCCTTTATATTTTTGGCTAGTTTGCCTGCGTACCTCATTTTTTCTCCGTGTATTGCCTTTTTAGTTATCTTCTGTTGCTCTTTAAAAATTTCCCAGTCCTCCAGCTTCCCGCTCATCTTTGCTATGTTATACTTCTCTTTTATCTTTATACAGTCCTTAACTTCCCTCGACAGCCACGGCCGCCCCTGCCTCCCCTTAGGATCTTTCTTCCTCTTTGGAATGAACTGATCCTGCACCTTCTGCATTATATCCAGAAATACCTGCCATTGTTGTTCCACTGCCATCCCTGCTCGGGTATTGCCCCATTGAACTTTGGCCAGCGCCATAGTTCCCTTTGTTCAACTGCAATGCTGACACTTCCGATTCTCCCTTCTCCCTCTCAAATTGCAGATTAAAACTTATCATATTATGGTCACTACCTCCTAATGGCTCCTTTACTTCGAGGTCCCTGATCAAATCCGGGTCATTGCACAACACCAGATCCGGAATTGCCTTCTCCCTGGTAGGCTCCAGTACAAGCTGTTCTAAGAATCCAGCTCGGAGGCATTCCACAAACTCCCTTTCTCTGGGTCCAGTACCATCCTGATTCTCCCAGTCTACCTGCACGTTGAAATCCCCCATAACAACTGTCGTAATACCTTTATGACATGCCAATTTCAACTCCTGATTCAACTTACATCCTACATCCAGACTACTGTTTGGGGGCCTGTGGATAACTCCAATTAGGGTCTTTCTACCCTCAGAATTTCTCAGCTCTATCCATACAGACTCTACATCTCCTGATTTTTATGTCCCCCCTCGCAAGGGACTGAATATCATTCCACCCCCTCTGCCCGTCAGTCTTTCCTTTCGATAGGATGTATAGCCTTGAATATTCATTCCGCAGGCCCTGTCCACTTGAAGCCACGTCTCAGTTATCCCCACAACATCATACCTGCCAATTTCCAACTGAGCTTCAGGCTCATCCACCTTATTTCTTATGCTTCGTGCATTCATATATAATATTTTTAATTCGTTACTCCCCTCACACTTCCTGTCAATCCCTATTTCACTTGGCCATACAGTACGATCCCTTCTTGGGTTTTCTGCTCCGTTGATTCTGTTGTCTTTCTTAACTTCTCTTATTCTCACTTTCCCTTTAATTTCATTCTTAAATTTCCAGTTTGTCCCCTCTACTGCCCCCCCCCCACTACTTAGTTTAAACACACCTGTGTTGCAGCGGCAAACCTGCCTGACAGAATGCTGGTCCCCCACCTATTAAGGTGCAACCCGTCCCTCTGTACAATTTATCCTTATCCCAAAACTTACCCCAGTGATCCAAGAATGGAAATCCTTGCCTCCTGTACTGACTTAAATAGCAATCACTTACCTTCCCAACAGCCTTTCTGCTCCGACCTCACTTTCGCCTAGCTCTCACTACTCTCTGCTGTTTTTGTAACCAGATGTTGCAGGGTGAATAACTGTCCAGAGGAATGCCTGCAGAGTGCTGAGCAGGTAGATACCAGTGACTGACCCAGTTCGCTGACAGAAATGGGTCTGGTCCCGGACCAAGTGGATCTTGTTGTGAATCCTCCAGTCCCCAGGACTGTGTACGACTGGTCTGGGTGGATCATGTGTGCCATCACAGACACCAGGCAAGAAGCCAATAACCTGGTGATGATTTTGTGATCCGTGCTGAGGGGGGAGACTGGGCACGAGTTCTTCACAGAATGAAGGGTCTTCTCCAACCGCTGACCCTGCCCGCCCCCCACACCCCCCACACCCTGCACCAAGATAAGGGCAGCTGTACGGCCATAAGGCTCTTCCCCCAAGGACCTCACATAGTCACACCCCAGGATATCCCAGAACACCCTGAAGAACTCAGTCAGCCCATCCAGTCCCGGGGACTTGCCCCTCGAGCCGGTCGAGGGCAGGGGTTAGCTCCCCAAAGGTGACGGGAGAATTGAGCCTTCAGCATCCTCCTGGGGGTGAGCTGCTGCAGATCCTCCCACAGCTCCCTGTGAACATCCTCCCCAAACGGGTCTGGAGCGAACAGAGCCAAGTAATATGTGTGAACCTGGGCCCTGATGCTCTCTGGATCAGAGACGAGGGACTTGGCATCAGGCAGCAGCACAAGGACATGCTGACAAATGCCACGCGTCTTGAGGTTGGTTGGCTCGCCGAGCAGGTTTGTTGTTCCGCAGACGTTTTGTTACCGTGCTTGGTAACATCCTCAGTGCAGCCTCTGAAGCATCGGTGTGTTTTCCTGCCTGGTTTTTAATCTCTGGGGTCCGTTGTGATGGATTGCCTCACTTCCAGGTTTCTTCCGTGGTGGAATCCATATGGGGTCAAGTTCTGTTTATTAATAGCATGCTTCATGGAGTGCCAGGCTTCTAGGAATTCCTATACCTGTCTCTGCTTTGCTTGTCCCAGGATCTTGGTGTTGTCCCAGTCGATGCTGTGGTTCTCCTTGTCCATGTGGATTGAGATAAATGAGTATTGGTCGTGTCTTTTTGTAGCCAGTTGGTGTTCGTGTACCCTTGTTGTTAGTTTCCTTCCTGTTTGTCCGATGTAGTGTTTCTCACAGTCTCTGCAGGGGATCTTGTAGGTGACATTGGTCCTGTCCATGGCAGGGAGTGGGTCTTTGAGCAGTTGTCGTAGGGTTGATGTGGGCTTGTATGCCACTCTGATGCCCAGCGGTTGTAGGAGTCTTGTGGTTAGTTCTGGTGATCCTGATGATGTAGGGTAATGTGAGTGTGTTGGGGTGTGTAGTATCTTCCTCATGTTGTTCATGTAGGCATCTTCTGACCCAGTTTTTTGGATATCCATTATCCTTGAAAACCTGGAAGAGGTATTCTTCTTCCTCTTGGCGTAGTTCTGTGTTGCTGCAGGGTGTTGCCTGTTTAAATACTGCTCGCACGCAGCTTCGTTTGCGTGCGCTGGGATGGTTACTGTTGATGTTCAGTACCCGGTCTGTGTGTGTGGCTTTTCTGTGTACTTTGGTTTGCAGTTCCCCATTTGTCCTGCGCTCTACCATGACGTCCAGGAATGGGAGCTGTTTGTTCTTCTCCTCTGAATTTTATTCCGGTGGGGGTGTTGTTTCTAAGTTTGTGTGTCTCCTCCAGTTTGGTCGTTTAATAATGCCACAGTGTCGTCCACATAGCGTATTCATAGTTTTGGTTGGATTAGCGGAAGGGTTGTCCTTTCTAGTCTTTGCATCACTGCCTCTGCTATGAGTCCGGAGATAGGTGATCCCATGGGTGTCCCATTGATTTGTTCGTATGTTTTGGCCATTTAAAGTGAAGTGGGTGGTCAGGAATAGGTCCAAAAGTTTGAGCACGTTGTCTGTGGCACACCTTTTACCAGCAAGTATTGGGGGATGTTGGGGGTGCCGTGGTCCAGTTCCTGGAGGAGACGGAACTGCGACCTCACATCCACGTCCTGTGACCCAACAAGCCGCAGGTCCTAGAGCACAGCCACCTTCTCTCTGTACACCCACCCCACAGGGCCAGGTTCGCATTGGGCTGACTGAGACGTGACTCTAGGTCAAGCACCACCACCTCCAACTCCCCGATCCTGGATTTCCACCTCTTGGTTGACACCCCCCCCACCCCACCCTTAGTCGTGATGGAAGACGTGGACATGAGCTTTGTCCGTGTCCCACAAGAGCCTCAAGGAGTGGAAGCCCCCCTCTGCCACCTCCAGCTGGTCCAGAACCAGCAGACTCCTGGAACAGCTTGTCCTCTAGCAGCAGATTGTTAAAAGCCCAGTACATGGACCTTGAGCCAGGCACTGAACTGCGGCAGATCCACTCAGCCAGGAGATGGTCCATGCATGGCCCCTGCCGCATGGAGGCCGCTAGAATGCAGGAGGTGTACGTCCATGAAATGTACAGGAGGTCAATTGTTGACCCTCTGATCCTGGGCTTTTCTAACATGAAAGTGACGGAGTCAGGATGGAGATTCTCCCAGATGTCCACCAGGTCAAAGGACTTGAATAAGTCTACCCGCACCCACTCCCCCCACCCCCAACCAGCATCTTCGCTGACGCCAAACTGGACTGGGCACTGCCATCGATAGTGGAGGTATGGTGAGCGGACACTTTGTAGAAGCACGTTTGACCTGACCTGGCCTGACTGAGGAAGCATATACCATCACAAAGGGCTGTGCTTCCCCCACCACCCCCCGGCCCCCGGCCACACCGTCAGGTGAAGCAAACAGGCTCCTTGATACCACCTCGCGCACCCCCACCCCCTAAGATCTCTGGCTGAAAATGTAGGGGCAACAAAATAAACCAGCCCTCCCCCCTCAGCCAGAATGGCGGGGCGAGGTAACTCGTAGGCCCCTCCCTGTCAATCCAGGAACCCGGTGCCTTCATCTCCTGGGGTCCCACAGGAAGCACACCACACACTCCCCCGCTGTCCCAAAAGACCAACAAGTTCTGGAATCTGTGCTGTGATTGCCTGCCGCTGTTGATGCTGAGGCTGGATATGGTGGTCTTCATTGTCAATCGTGTGCAACCACCACCTGTGAAAACCAGTAAAACCAGTTACTGGGAGGACAGGGTATGGAATACGGGTTTTCCTCCTCATCTCCCCTACGTGCCCCACCCCCCTCCAAAAGATACAAAGCTGAAATTCTGGATGGGACTCAGGTTGTGGGGCACAGACTCCTGGGGGAGGTACGGGATTCTGAAGTCAATGTGAAATTCCATCAGAGTCAGGGTACAGATAGAACAGAGATCCCACTGCCCGCCAGAGCACCCTCCAACTGCTGCACAATATTGGGTCCGAGCACTGCCGTTTTAAGGTGTTGAATGATGGCTCTGAACTGAAACATTTTATCACGACCCTGGGTGCCAATTCCCGCGGCAGCATCCAGCCTAAGCCCCTGCCACCTTCTCCCCACCCCAAATCACGTCCCTGGTCCCCCCCACCACCCCCCCAAAAGCCACTGTCTTCCCCTCCAACAGCCAGTCGAACCAGCAAATTATGGAGCAATCTTCTGTTCTCTGTCAGCCAGGGCTTCCTGTTTGTGGCTGTTAACTGGGGCCAATGAAGTCTGTATCAACTAATCACTTTTTTATTAGTTGTGGAGTTAAAACAAACGTTCGATCCACACCATCTGGTCAGAAAAAGGCCTGCAATTCAAAAGCGCAACTCTATAAGCTTCATGTTCCCTAAACAGGTAATATAAATAAAAGCTAATCACCAAGAGGAAGGTGTTTCTTCCAAGTCTTCACTGCATCTTTTAGTGTGGCATTGATGACTTTGCAAAGGTTACTCTCTAGAGTTTTCATTGATAGGGCACTGAAATCTTCATTTAGTTTAATCCTTATCCTTTTCCTCACTAACTGTGGGGTCTCACTTGTTCTCAGCTCGTCTGAGCGCTGGTATCTTCCCGCTGTAGGCTCACGCCAAGGACATCTCTAGGATTACCTTGTTATCCTTCCTCCTAAATAAGGACGTGCACCTTCTGCCATCCTCAGAGCTGATCAGGTTATAGCCAGTGGCTGGTGTTTGGGTAACTTGTGATCAGAGGCTTGTTGTTTCTATGGGAGCAGCCCCTGGCCGACAATGGTAACCAGAGCATGTTTGAAACGGCCTGGACAGGGAGGTAAGGGTCTGATGTTGCTGAGCTGTAGGTTGGTCTACGGGCCCTCTACTGGTCACCTGTGTCTCAATCACAGAATCATACAGTGGAGAACAGGCCCTTTGGCCCACTTTGAGTCTGCACCAGCACATCAGAAACCCCCCAAACCCCCAACCCCACTCCCACACTTGCCCCATTGCTTTGTTACTCTTTTCAATGTAGCAGAGGAAGAGGTCGGGTATAGTCCCGGTGTAGCAGAGGAAGAGGGACTGTTCCACATCCAACGAAAAGGCAGGCATAGCTTGGGGCCATGCAGGTTCCCATGACCGTTTAGTCTGCAGGCAGTGGGGGGAGTTGAAGGAGAAGTTGTTTAGGGTAAGGATGTTTGAAGCAGATGAGTGTTGGTGGAAAGGACGCTGGTTGGGCCTATGGGAGAGGAAGAAGCGAAGGGTTTTCAGTCACCTGCATAGGGAATGCAAGTATGTAGGGACTGGACGTCCATAGTGAAGATGAGGTGTTGTGGGCCAGAGAATGGAAGTCTTGGAAGTGGTGGAGGGTGTGGGTGGTGTCACGGACATAGGTGGGGAGTCCCTGGACCAGGGGGAGAAAACAGGGTCGAGATAAGTGGAGATGAGGTCAGTGGGTCGACCAGGGCAGTCAGGTTTGTGGATTTCGGGAAGGAGATAGAAACGGGCTGTGCGGGGTTGGGGAACGATGAGGTTAGAGCCTGTGGGTGGGAGTTACCCTGAGAAAGTGTTAGATGGTTTGGGAGATGTTTTGGTGGTCAGGGGTGGGGTCATGATTGAGGGGGCGGTAGGAGGTAGTGTCAGAGAGCTGGCGTCTGGCCTCGGCGATGTAGAGGTCAGTGTGCCATACCACTACTGCGCCTCCCTTATCCGCGGGTTTGGTAATGAGGTTAGGATTGGAGCAGAGGGCTGCATGTTCTGTGGGGGAGAGGTGGGAGAGAGTGAGGGGGTGGAGATGTTGAGGTGATCGATGTTGCAACGGTAAGTTAGAGATGGAGGTCGTGGGAGGGTAGGAGGCCTTGGGGTGATGTCCAGGAGGATGGGGTGTGTTGGAGGTGGGAGAAGGGGTCTGTAGAGGGTGGGTTAGACTCGCGGTTTAAAAAAAATAGGCGGGGAGGGGAAGGGAAGAGAGTTCAAAGTCTAAACATGAATGGAATTCATTGCGCGGGTGGAGAGGCATGAAGGCGAGGGACTGACCATTCGTCCTCACTGAGGGGGAGGTTTGGGGAATACCAGGCGGGGGTGAGTGTAGACCTGGTTAGTGGAGTTGGAGCTGGGCGTGGGGACGGAGACCATCTCCCAGGTGGAAGTGATGTCAGCAGCATTCTTGGCGGAAGCAGCAGCCTCATTGGAAGAGGCTGAGGTGACCACATGGTCAATGGCACTGAGCATGTTGAGGGGGAGGTCCTGGGCAGGGTTGGGGTGTGGGGGGAGGTGGGTGTGGAAGAGGCCAGTGTTTGGTGCTTAGCACAAGTAAGTAAGTTTTCCTGCTCCTACGATGCTGCTTGACCTGCTGTGTTCATCCAGCCCCATGTTTGTTATCTTTAATGTACTTACGGTTTTTAATGTCAGGACAGAGTAAAATCATTGTGGTTGTGGATCCTGCACAGAATGAGAAACAGAAAAGGTCTTTTGCAGGTCTGAGAGAGGGAGGTTGTAAGCTGGGGTACGGTTGATGTAGGGCCAGGAGATGCCGGCACGTTGCTGAGAGCGTGTACTTGACCTATAGAGAAAACTGTTTGTGGAGGATTGGATATTGTGTCGGTAGAGGTTGTCGTGGTTAGGACCAAATTGGGAATGGCCTGAGTGTAGATTGGAGCCCATTGGGGATGATCCAGCTGCCTAGGCAGGTACTGAGGAAGGAGATGTGGCTGTAGTACCGGGTTTGCTACAGCATGTGGTTGGAGAGTTTCAGGGCAGAGGAGATTACCAAAAGGTTGCAGTAGGAGAGAGATCCACTGAGGTCTTTCCAAAGGGAGGAGAGCAACTTCTTCAAAGTGAGAGCACCGTTGGAAGAGGCTTCACAGTGGGGTTATAAATCACTGGGATAGCAGATGCTGGAGGAAAACAGCATGTCAGGCAGCATGAGAGGAGCAGGAAAGTTGACATTTCATGTCAGGACTGTTTTCAGACCATTTTTTTTCAGACCCTTTTTCTATACGAGGTGGGCATGAATTCGGATATTCTGATCTATCAGTCCCCTTTTTTGAATCTGCTGAGACCACTTGATGAGAATCACATACTGACCTTAAAAATACCACTGGGTCTCTTCAATGTTGAAGGAGACTGGAGGATATAGCTCTCTGTTTGGGAAGGTTCATATTAACAGCTTGTTGGCAGCTGCATTTTATAAAGGAGCAGTAAAGGGAATAGGGTAGAATGGTATCCCCTCTTCTGGAATGAGTGGGAACGTGGGAGCATATCCAGCATTTGGACAGATTGAGGGTCTGGGTCTGGGTGTGGGACATAAGTGTCGACATGCAATTCTGGATAACCTAATGGCATAATGGCTATAATAACCAGAACCCAGAAGAGGATCGTAGGTGCCATAGTGGCTATTCTGCCTCTGCTGCTTCTAGTTTGCAACATGCCTGTTTGATATGGGAGGAGTGAATCCAGGCCTCCTTTCCCTGAACTTTGACAGCTGACTGGGTGATCAACAGTACTCAGTATGATCCCTCCTACTTCACATCCAACAGTTCCTCGGCGACCTTCTTCACGAGGTCCCACTGACCTGGTACGATGTTGTGCCCTCCCTCTGGCAGGTATGGCCAGGAAGGCGATACCTGTGAGGAAGCAGAGCTTATCGGTTAGTGCCTTACAGGGCATTAGGGCATCGCTTGTGAGATGGCAGTCGGCCTTTCACAGGTCTATTGACCCGGGTGGGGACATTGGCCTGCCTGTCACTATCTCAAACAGGCTCAGGCGTATTGTTTTGTTGGGAGTAGCCCTGACACTACACAGGACTATTGGTAATGCCTGTAGCCAGGGCATCCCTTCCTTTGGATATCTCCTGCAGTGGCTCATGCATCGCTCTTATCTGTTCTTTGAGATTAATATATTTAATTTAATTTATTTATTTCTTGGTCATGAGCTGACTGGGTCATGATTCCATTTCTTCGGCAGAATTGTGCCATCAGTGTGCGGGACCATTTAATCCTATCCTTGTTCTTCTGCTGGGTGGTTTTTCCCCAGACCAGTTTTCATGTCTTCCAGGGACCACTGTCCTTTGGAATATTATATTTCTACTCAATTCTAGTTTGAGTCTCCTCTAATGAAAATTGTACTTCAAAGTACGTAGAAGCTGCCGCAGCATTTCTTCCTCATGTTGGGAGGGTGGGGGGGCAAGCCCACCTTTTTGGAGGGTGTAGATAACTTACTGGGGTCACGCGTGACTAGCTGAAATCACGCTCCGTAGACAGCGCCATTACCATGGACACCTTGTCCTAGACCTGTTTCGGTCAGGTTTGAGCCTTTGAGCTCTAGGTGCAGGGGGATCCGAAATGATTGTTCACTCACGAGAAGTTTGGGACACATTCAGGGACTAGATCAAGACAGAATGTTGCTGCTTGCCTCTTGCTGGTGTCCATGACCAATCAGGTTCGAAAGTGTCCCCAGTTTCCTGCCGACTACGCCAAGTTGTGAGATCGCGTTCAAAGAACCAGACGACCAGGATCAATGAGTGGTGAAAACAGCCTTTTTTGTTTTGTACGTTCACAGCATCATGATGTGAGGTGAAAGAGAATCCCAAAGTCATAGCTCAAACGCAGCCTCGTTTACACAGAATTTAAGCATACATTAACAATTTAACACTTGTGTTAAGTAGTACATATTGTACAAAAACTGTTTTGTAGGATATCTTAGTTGGTTTAAACACTTGTGAAATGTTAGCAGTTATTGTTTAGTGTAAATGGTTATTTTGAGGTTAGTTTGTTTGGTTTGCCCTAGCATGATTCAAAAGGTGTTAGTCTTGTTTTCAAGGTTAGAATGTTAAAGTTGGAAGAAATATCTTGCGCTATTAAATAAAAGCCTGGGTTCCTATCGCATCACATTTGGCCATCTGTGCCTTTTACTATCTGTTATTTAGTTAGCTCCACTGTAGCTCCCATCTGTGGGTTCTATTTACTATCATTCATTCATTCCAGTTTCACGGTCACCTCTGTTGGAGTCGTGCTGTCAGTTTCAATCATTCAAAAGGTCGTGCGGTTCTGGACATTGCACTGTTAAGTTTTGTTAGGTTAAAGGTTGCTTACGTACGCTGCAAAGCATTTGTTAGTTTTATTAGTGAGGTAAAGGTTGCTTATATATCAAATGAAAACTTGGGGCAAGTACCCTGTTACATAATATACATAGTCTGGTAAGAGAAAAGTCTGCAGGGAAGTAACAGTTTACTGTGAAGGAAGAGGGCGAATCCATTTATCATCTTTGATACTTGGAGCCACAATGGCTGGCGAGGGGTTTGGAGCAAGGGATTGAGGATAGCACCTATTCACAGCTAGATTTTAATATGGGAAAAAAAGTACAGTTCTTGCTGTGGCGGTGCAAAAAGGTTCCACCCTGTAGTGTGTGTGTGTGTGTGTGTGTGTGTGTGTGGTTTTGTTCGCCGTCCTGCCTGACTGCACCTTTTGAGTGGACTGTCGGTCTTTGTTAAACGGGGTTGTGTACGTAGCGAGTTATGGATGATTACACTTTGAAGTGGAATGTAACTGCAGCTTCCTCATCGATACTTCTGGTCTTTTTGTTATTGAGGAATTCTTGGGCCGAGTGGATAGAGTGAGTTGAGGTGTTAGTTTCCATTGTAATTCTTCAGCCAGGGTGTACGGTGTACCTGGGAGGGAGACTGGGTCTAAGGGGAACTTCTGGCTTGTGTACCTTGGAGTCCACAGAAGCAGGAGGTGTGTTTGATCCCTCAAGTTTCATCCTCTGGCAGTCTGTTTGTTAATTTCCTGTCTGGTGCCATAGAAGTGATTTGGTTGTGGTGTGGGGTCTGTCGCCGTCTGTTGGTAAGGGCTGGTATCTAGTAATTGTGCTTCCTTGACATGTTCCACTTTATTAAGAGTGACAGTCATGTGTCCCTTGTCTGCAGGTAGGATCACAATGTTTGTCTTTGCTGAGTCCGTCTGCTTGTATGGATCCTATTTTGCTGAGAAATGATCCCAGTGATCCAGGAATTTAAGACCCTCCCTCCTGCATCACCTGTTACATCACGCATTTATCTGCACACCTCTCCTGTTTCTGTTTTAACAAGGTGTAGAACTGGATGAACACAGCCGGCCAGGCAGCATTAGAGGAGCTGGAAAGCTGACATTTCGGTATTGGACTCTTCAGAAATGGGGGAGGGGAAGAGGGCTCAGAAACAGGGGGAGGCAGTGATAGGTGGATAGTGGAGCAGATAGGTGGAGAGAAGACAGACAGGTCAAGGAGGCAGGGATGAGAGTGGGGGCTGGTTTTGGGATGAGGTCAGGGGTGGGGAGATTTTGAATCTCCCATTGAGACCATTGGGATGCAGGGTTCCAAGGTGGAATAAGAGGTGCTATTCCTCCAGTTGCCGGGTGGCAACGTTGTGACACTGGAAGAGGCCCAGGATGGACATGTCGTCCAAAGGAGTGGAAGTTGAAGTGGTTCGCAACTGGGAGGTGGTGTTTTGTTTTGTCACGAACCAAGCGTAGGCGCTCCATGAAGCGGTAACCAAGTTTCTGCTCGGTTTCCCCGATGCAGAGGAGGTCACACCTGGGATGTGCAGGTGAACATCTGCTTAATGTGGAAGGTTTTCTTGGGGCCTGGGATGGAGGTGTAGGGGCAGGTGTAGCACTTCCTGCAGTTGCAGGGACAGGTGCCAGGGGTGGTGGGGCTAGTGGGGAGTGTGGAGCAGATGAGGGAGTTGCGGAGAGAGCGGTCCCTCCGGAAGGCAGATAAGGGTGGGGAGGGAAATAAATCCTTGGTAGTGGAGTCAGATTGCAGGTGGTGGAGAATGATGCATTGAATCTGGAGGTTGATTGGGTGATATGTGAGGATGAGGGGAATTCTGTTTTTGCTGTTATTGTGAGGTGGGGATGTGAGGGGCTGAGGCATGGGAAATGCGAGAGATGTGGTCGAGGGCGTTTTCGATCACTGTGGAGGGGAAGTTGCAGTCCTTGAAAACAGGGACATCTGGGATGTCCGGGAGTGGAATGCATCATCTTGGAAGCAGATGTGGCAGAGGCGAAGAAATTGGGAATAGGGGATAGCATTTTTGGAGGAAAGTGGGTGGGAGGAGGTGTATTCTCAGTAGCTGTGGGAGTTGGTGGGCTTGAAATAGATATCAGTTTCTAGTTGGTTACCAGAGATGGAGACAGAGGTCCAAGAAGGAGAGAGGTATCAGAGATGGTCCAAGTGAACTTAAGGTTGGGGTGGAAGATGTTAGTCAAGTTGATAACCTGTTTAAGCTCCTCATGGGAGCACAAGGTGGCGCCGATATAGTCATCGATCGAACAGAGGAAGAGGTGGGGTATAGTGCCAGTGTATCCTGTTTCTGTGCTTGCTGGCACGTGGCACTGTGAGCAATCCAGAGATTACAACAGGAGTGCTCCTGCCTTTTAGATTACTGTCTAGTTCCCTGAATTGTTGAGCCGAGACCTCATCCCTCCTTCAGCATTGGTACAAACATGCTACATGACCTCTGCCCTCATGGTGCCCTTCAGGATTCCCTGAAGCCAAACAGTGACATCCTGCACCCAAGCACCAAGAAGGCAGCATGCCATCCTGGAGTCCCATTGCCAGGCAAAACTGTGGCTGGCAATCAGTTCCCCTGGCTATAGAATGCCCTCTGACTATTGCCCATCCTCCGCCAGAAACTCTGCTTTGTCTCCACTTGCTACAGGAACCAGCGTCTTCCTCCTCCGAGAAGGAATATCAACGTGAGATCAGGATCGGAGGGGATTCCTAAACTACCTGCCTGCTTCCTTTGGACAGCCTGTTGGTCACCCATTCCCTTCCTCCTTCAGGTCCCTTTAATCTGTGATGGGGTCACCTTGCTAAACATACCACATACAGGGCTCTCTGTCTCACGGATGCTCCAGTGTCCTGAGCCACTGTTCCAAGTCTGAAACGTGAGCTTCCAGGAGCTGCAGCTGGCTCCAGTCTGTGCCCACCGTGCTGGCCCTGGGCACTGGAAATGCCACTTTGTGAACTGTCTGAACCTCTGGCCACCTCCTGTCCTCACTGGAGGCCCAGGTTCATTTGACTCTGCTCCTGCTGCTATTCCCATTCAGAGTGTGTTTCGTGTTAAGTTGCCCTTCTTAGTGCAATGCTGTAGGTACTGTGCACAGATGAAGCAGTTATCAACTTCATGTTTTAGATCTCAGTCAAGATCAGACCACCAGCACAAAGCTTTAATCCTTTCCCAGGTGATAGTGACCTGTAGATGGCTGTGGACATCATTATTTTATCAATTTAATTGATTGCGGTTGTGAGGTGAGGGGTACAACGTAGAGACAGTACATGGAGACCAGGCCATTGTCGATTGAAGTTTTACTTTGCAATGTTTATAGCTGCCTGGGTATTCTCCCTGGAGGCTGTGGGTCAGAACTCTGAGCCTGCTCCAGATCCTCCGGGTTTGTCTGTGATGGCCGTGGTTCAGGGATTGGTAGCCAATAGGTCTGACACTGACATGTCCCTTCGCCAGCTCACTGCTCTGTTAGCTCTTGGTCAGGGGGCGGTGGGGGATGAGCTGTTCCTGATGAGCGACCGTGTCCACAGAAGCAGAAGGCTCGCTGGTTCGCGCACTCGTGACTGGGCGCCTTACAGCTCTGTCTATTGAGCTTGCCCTTGGGGTCCTCAGAGGATAAGGCACAGGCTGTTTTCCTGATCCCATTCCCCATCATGGAGGGCCCATTAATGAAAACCTTCAGTGGCAGTTTCTGTACAATGTCCTGTTTCCTGTGAGTAACGGTGGTTCCTAGATTCTAGACAGCCGAGAGAGCTGTCTTCATCATCTGGGCTTTCCTTGGGGTTGACCTTCAGTCCCAGTTTGCCTCAGAGGGTCAATAATTCTGCCAGTCACACAAGGTGTTCCTGTCGAGTAACAGCAGCAGGTCGTCGACGTATTGTGTTGGACATTCAGGTTCTGAAACCGTTTCTAGGCACCAGGCTCACCCTTTTGATGGAAGGTAGAGGGTGACTTCTGGAATCACTGGGGGCGGCAGGTCCAGGTGTACTGCTGACCCTGAAGTGTTCAGGAGGGAGTTGGGAATGGTACAAGTCCCCAGATATTCAGAAATTGGAGCTGGGCAATGGAGGTCAGATATTCCCCTCTTACTTGGACACTCTGCAAACCATCTATGGGATTCCCACCCTGGTTTTCCTGGATTCTCCTGTCTTGTTTTGTTTGTCTCCAAGCTTTGACTTTCCCAGTTTTCTGTTCTGGGTTCTGATCTCTCTTGGAGCAATCTAATGCCAGCAGCTTTGCCTCAGGAATTCTCCTGGCCGAGGGATATCACTGTTGCCATGGTTATTTTAGCAGCTGCCTTCCCCAATTCTTTCTGCCTCTCGCCACAGCTCCTGATCCATGGACATTTTGTTCCAGGGCAAGCCTGGCTTAGAGTCAGAGATCTATAGCATGGACACAGGCCCTTCGGCCCAACTTGCACATGTTGCCCACTTTTTGGAATTAACCTACATCCATTTTGCCTGCATTTGCTCCATGTACCTGTCTAAATGTTTCTAAAATTATGAAATTATACTTTCTTCCACCATTACCTCTGGCAGCCTGTTCCAGACACACACTCGACCCTCGGTGTGAAAAAATTGTCCCTCTGGACTCTTTTGTATCTCTCTCCTCTCCCCTTAAACCTACGACCTCCAGTTTTAGACTCCCCTACCATGGGGGTTGGGACGGAAGTTGCCTATCTACGTTATCTAAACCTCCCATGATTTTCTAGACATTGCTAAGGTCACCCCTCAGTCTCCTCCGCTCGAGGGAAAAGAGTCCCAGCCCATCCAACCTCTCCTTATAACTCCAACCTTCCCGTCCTGGTAGCATCCTGCAAAATCTTTCCTGCAGTGTTTTCAGTTGAATTATGGCTTTTGTAAAGTAAGGTGACCAGAACTATATGCAGTAATCCAAACGTGGCCTCACCAATGTCTTGAACAGCTGCAAAAAGGCATCCCAGGTCCTATACTCAATGCTCTGACCAATGAAAGCGAGCATGCTGAAGGCTGCCTTGATCATCCTGTCTACCTGTGGCTCCCCTTTGAAGGAGCTCTGAACCCCTTCCCCTGGATCTTTGTTCTGCAACACACGCCCCATCATTCCTACCATTGACAGTGCAAGCCCTGCCTGGTTTGATCCACCAGGATGTAACACCATGAATTTTAGATAAATTAAACTCCATCTGCTACTCCTTAGCTCACTGGCCCAATTGAATGAGATCTTGTTACATTCCCAGATAACCACCCTCACTGTCCACTATACGACCAACCTTCACGTCATCCTCAAACCTAGTAAGCATACCTCCTAAATTGTCATCCAAATCCATTATATAAATGGCAAATAAGTGGACCCAGCACTGATCCCTGTGGCACTTCACTGTTCACAGGTCTCCAGTTTGAAAACCAATCCTCCTCCTCCACCACCACCCTCTGTCTCCTACCATAAGACCAACTTCCTATCCAGTTGGCTGGCTCTCCTTGAATCCTGTGAGATTTAACCTTACTCAACAAGCTACCATGTGGTACCTTGTCTATTAGACTTTAGCAAGGCCTTTGACAACGATTGCACTGCCCTAATCTACTTCCTTGGTTACCACTTCAAAAAAACTCAATGAAATTTGAGAGACATTATTTCCCATGCACAAAGCCATGCAGATTGTCACAAATGAGTCCTTGTCTCTCCAAATAGAGTTCTGTCTGTCAGAATCCCCTCTAACAACTTACCATCAGTCTGTATGTCCCAGGCATTTCCCTTTAGCCTTAAGAATGACACAGCATTGACCACCCTCAATCTTCAAGCTGTAAATGATGCAAATATCTCCAGTATTGGCCCTGCAGTTTCCTCCCTAACCTCCCACAAAGTCCTGGAATACACTTCATCAGGTCTCAGGGGGTTTATCTATCTTGACAGGGTTGAAGACATCAGTGCCTCCTGTTCTGTAATGTCGACTCTCTTCAAGACATCACCATTTACTTCCGAGTTCCCCAGCATCCATGCCATCCATCGTCTATACATGGATGACCTTGTTGATCTTTTAAGAGACCCTATTCTCTTCCCCTGGTTTCTGTCTTGCCCTCTTTGTCAAAGCCACCTCACTCCTTTCAGCCCTCCTGATTTCTCAAATGCATATTCCTTGAAGAGTTCACTTGATCCCAGCTCCCTGTACATGTCATATGCCTCCACCATTTCCTTGACCAGGGTCTCAATAACTCTCATCATCCAGGGTTCCCTACTCCTGTCAACCTTACCCTTCACCCTAACAGGAACATTCTGGCCCCAAACCCTCGTCAACTCGGTTTTGAAAGCCTCCCACTTGCCAGGTGGGCCTTTAGCCCACAAACAGGCTCCACCCAATCAACTTGTGAAAGTTCCTGTCTCAGACCATCAAAATGGGCCTTGCCTCAATTTAGAACTTGTGGACCAGACTTACCCTTTTCCATAGCTAATGTAAAACTAATGCAATGATGGTCATATGTCCCAAAGTGCTCCCCCACTAACACTTCCATCACTGGCGCTGCCTTTCTTCCCAAGTGAAGGTCAAGTTTGGCCCCTTCTCCAGTCAGACCTGTACATGAGAAATTGTACGCTGGAACATCGAGCTACCAGTCCTGTCCTTCCCTCTGCCCTGTTACTGTCATAGCTATAGTATCCCAGCCCCATGAGCTGTCTCTCGACAGCTTTGATTTCTGCCAACCACCAGCACCAGACTAGTTTAAACCCTCCCGAGTGGTTGCAGCAAATCTTCCTGCCAGGACATTGATACCCCTCCACTTCATGTGCAATCGGTCCATATTGTACAGGTCACCTCTGCCCCAGAAGAGATCTCAATAAACCAAGAATCTGAATCGCTGCCCTCTGCACCAGCTCTGAAGCAACACATTCATCTGGCAAATCCTCCTCTCTAACATGTGGCACTGGAAGTAGCCCTCAAATTGATACCCTTGAGGTCTGACATTTTAACCTTCTGCCTAACTCCCGATAATCCCTCTTCAGGATCTCATCCCTTTTTCCTACCAATATCATTGGTACCAATATGTACCCTGCCCTCTGGTTGCTCACCCACACACTTGAGAATTTCATGCAACTGCTCAGATTCCCTTGACCCAGGCATGAGGGAGACTTGACTGCAACCACAGAAATGCCCATCTGTGCCTCTGACTAGCGGGTCCCCTACTCTAACTCTCACTCAAGCCTGGTCGACAGCAGAGCCAGCCTCAGTGCCTCAGGCCTGGCCTCCCTGGTGTACCCTCCTGAGAGGCTATCCCTCCTCAACAATATCCAAAACAGTGCCCCTGTTAAAGAGGGGAATGGCCACAGGAGACTCCTACCCTACCTGCCTGCCTCTCCTGTCCGTCACACATCCACCTGACTGACCCCGTGATGTAACCACTTCCTTTCGAAACGGTCCCTCCCCTGTGGGAACTTGGTGTCAAGTCAATGTATCTGTTCTCACATTGGGCACATGTGGATGGTCTCTCCTGTGTGTATTTGCTGGTGTCTCAGCAGGTTTGATAACCGAACAAATCCCTTCCTACGCTTAGAGCAAATAAACAGCGTTTCTTCAATGTGGCTCTGTTGATGAATTGAACCTTTTCAACAGTCACTACATTTCCACAATTTCTCTCCAGTGTCAGTACATTTGTCTTGACAGGCCAGATGGTTTGGCTGAAGCCTCATCCACATCCAGAACCCGTGAATGATTTCCATTCGCTGTGAATGGAGCTTTCTCCTTCTACAGAATTCTGCCCCTGGGGCTGTTCAGAAAAACATTTTGTCTTCCCAACTCTGACTGGGACACACTTCCCGTTTTCCATTTCTCTGTCGTGGAATCTGTAGGGAGTCAACAATTGCTCATGCCCCTGGAGTCTCTGTGCAAGGGATAAATGCCCTTTTCCCTGTTGAAGCTGACTTCCTCAGATGCTCTGTAACCTCCATTTACCCCTTTCCCACTCATGCTGTGCTTGTTCCATTTCCAGGACATTGGGTTTATGGCACAAAATTAGCCAGTCCCAATGTCTCTTTCTCTCACTTGAACCCTGGCCCTCGTGGGGTACCTGCACTATTCACAACACCCAGGTAGGTGTTAGTGGCTCAGGTTCTGAGGACCTGATAGTCACTTTGTATTGAAGCCCACCCAGGGATGCCAAATGTTGTCCAAACCCTTTGGAGTTTGTCTTTGAAGCAAAAGCAGATTTCTATTGTTCCTCCATTCTGTGTGTCATCCTGCAGTTGTTTGTTTCTGGGGTTGGGGGGAGCGGGTGAGAGAAAGACAGGCTTCAGTTTTCTGCTCAGAAATCTGGACGTTACATGGACTGAATTGGTGTTGTGTGTGCACAGATGGTACTGTCTGGGGCTGGAAGACTATGGAGAGAAGGTCAGCTCAATAACACTGGATCAGGTTTATGAATGGTGACTCAGTGCAATGAGAACGTAGTTACCATCCCATCTGTGGGGGGTACAGAGGGTCTCTGCCCAGGCCCTGGGAAGGTCAGTGTTAGTTATTGGGTGTACGGAGTTCTCAGTCCCCTGCACCGATGTGGGAAGTTCTTGTCGGGATGGAGGGTGGAGGCTGTGCTGTGGGGGAGGAAAAATTGCCAAGTTTTGTGTGTTTTGGGACAACGCTTTCTGGAAACAGGAAATAGAAACAGGAGTAGCCATTTAAATCTTTGTTCCCCACTAGAAATTCCCCTGTCTCTGACTGTAAGGGATCTAGATTTGTCTTCGCCAATCTGTTTTCTCTTCATACACATTGAATCTATTACAATAAGATTATGGCGGCTTGGTGGTTAGCACTGCCCACAGCACCAAGACCCTGGATTCAATCCCAGCCTCAGACAATTGCCTACGTGGAGTTTGCACATTCTCCCTGTTTGTATGGGTTTCCTCTGGACGGTCTGGTTTTCCTTCTCAGCCCAAAGATGTGCAGGTTAGTGTATTTGCCATGTTAATGCCCATGGTATCCAGGGATACGTAGACTAGGTGGATTAACCATGGGAAATGCTGGGTTACAGGAATAGGGTGGGGGTGGGATACTCTTCGAAGGGTCAGTGTGGACCCAGTAGACAGAATGGCCTGTTTCCATGCTGTCAGGATTTTGATTCTCTTCTATGTTGTCCATCAGGTTACTCTCACACTCCAGGGATGTGTTAGCGAGGTGGATTAGCCATGGGAAACCCTGGGTTATAGGGATAGGGTAAGATAATGGGTCTTAGTGGGATGCCCTTTGAGGGGTTGGTGTGGACTTGATGGGCAGAATGGCCTGGTTGCACACTGTTGGGATTCTATTCTCTTTGCCTGCAAACTTCCACTTGCACTCCATCTTTCTCCTCTGTTACACTCATCACACCTGTGTGTTTAACTCCTGTATCCCACGAGGGTCTGTGTCAACTCGTAATCGGAATATTGAATGATCTCTTGATTATAGCACAATTAATACTATAATGACGAATATGCTACAAACTGACAATACTGCAAATCAAAGTCATTATTGTGTTCAGTGATGTAACTTGAAATGACCAACACTAGACCCTTGGCCTTGATCCACGTGGTGATGGTCTCTTCTGGTCTTTCTCTCCCGGTGGTCCTGGGGTGGGGCGGGTCTCGAGTTACCACTCCCAAGGCGACTGTTGTGGTGTGTCTTATCCTTGGAACCGTTTGGGACGATCTTAGATTTCTCACCAATGGATCGATCAGGAATCAATTACCCTGATTGGGTCTGATCAATCAGGCACTGCCATGTGGATGGTGGGGGTGATCTTTGGTCTTCCATTTCTGAAAGTGTCAGGGGCACCTAAGTCCGGTAGGCTGCCCAGATAAGAGATTCAGGTGTCCCTTTGTCCTGGAAACAGCTCGATGTTTCCTATTGTCCTGGTAAATAGGCCTCGTCAATTGTGTCAATTCGCAACAAACAACTGCACCTCCCAGTCGCGAACCATTTCAACTCCCCCTCCCATTCCTCAGATGACATGTCTGTCCTTGGCCTCCTGCAATGCCACAGTGATGCCACCCGAAGGCTGCAGGAACAGCAAATCATATTCAGCCTGGGAACCCTGCAGCCCAATGGCATCAATGTGGATTTCACAAGCTTCAAAATCTCCCCTCCCCCAACCGCATCCCAAAACCAGCCCAGCTCATCTCCACCTCCCTAACCTGTTTTTCCTCTCACCCCAAGCCACACCCCCATCTCCTATCTACTAACATCATCCCGCCCCCTTGACCTGTCCTTCCTCCCTGGACTGACCTATCTCCTCCCTACCCCCCTACCTACACTCACCTTTACTGGCTCCATCCCCGCCTCTTCGACTTGTCTGCCTCCTCTCCACCTATCCTCTCCTCTATCCATCTTCTATCCGCCTCCCCCTCTCTCCCTATTTATTTCAGAACCCTCTTCCCCTCCCCCATTTTTGATGAAGGGTTTAGGCCCGAAACGTCAAGTTTTCCTGCTCCTGTGATGCTGCTTGACCTGCTGTGTTCATCCAGCCCCATGCTTGTTATCTCGTCAATTGTGTATTGTGCTGTCTGCAGCTGTCGCTTGGTTATTTCTGTATCGTTGCACAGATACATTGGCCAATGCTTGGCTTGATTTCCCAGCATGCTCGGTGTATTATTCGATTCTGCTATTTTTAGTGGCCCATTTGGCTTCACCTCTTAATCAGTCTCTGTCCTCATTTGCTGAAATGTACCTATTTGGGAACAGTTGGTTATCTTTTGGCCAATTAGTGTGCCCCTTTGGATCCAATTCTATCCCTAATTTCTGTCCTTAACCAGGGTCAAGTGACCTTCCCAGTTTCCGTTTCCTGTGTCAAACGGGAATGAACAATTATTACAATTCCTCTGTGCTCTCTCAATGTTTGCCATTGCCTATCCACCACCATCCCTTTAAGTAACTATCCCCAGTTTATCATAGTCAGAACACACATCGTACCATCGCAGTTTCCTTTTATAGATTCAGGACCCTCATCTCAATAGAGCTCATCATCAAGATGGATTGATTTGATTCTGTTATTATGTCCCTCTGCACCCCACACCCACTCACCACTCCACTACACCCAGCCCCCAAGCCCGATAGCTTTGTCCAGCTACATTATCAATTATAGCACCATACCCAATCTCCTTTAGTTTGTTCGTAAATGTATTCATCCAGAAAACAATTTCATGTACACTTGAGGAATTTCTCCTCTGCAGTTTTGTTAGAGATTTTGATTTTGCCTGGTCTATATGGAGATTGAAGTCAGCTATAATTACAGCTGTACCTTCTGCTCTCATCTCTCATGCCTTCCCCAACATGACCAGGATGGTTTAGAGTCTATGAACAATCCTCACTACTGTTTCTACTCCTTGCTGTTTCTCTGGTGTACCCAGAGCTAATATCCTCACTCATTATTGTGTTAATATCCCTTTAACCAGCAATACTATCCTGCAACCTTTATTTCTTCCTTGTCTTTCCTAAAGATGGAGCACCCCAGATGTTCAATTCCTGTCCCTGGTGACCCTGCAGCCATGTGTCTGTAATCCCAACTGTCTCATATCCGTTTAGATCAATTTGGGCAATTGATCACTTATTGCAAATGCTCTGTGCATTATAACACCACTCACCTTGAGGCTTGTTGAAATGTTTTCAGTCCTGTTGACACTGCTTTGCACTGAGATAGAGCAGTGAAGGCTGTCCCTTCCCTTTTTTTCCCCATTTTGTCTTGTTTTGCTCTAATTTTGCAGCTTCCTGTCCTCCTGCCATTTTTTTAGTTTGAAAACCTATCCCCCACCCTCCACTATTGCAGCTAATAACCACCTCCCCCCACCCCTCCGGCTCAGTCCTGGTCCAGCCCAGGTAAGACCTGTCCAGTGTATATTGGTCCCATGTCCGCATGCACACCCCTTCCCCCACAAAAACCAGTCCCATTGCCTCTTGCCCCCGTCTCTCCAGCCATGTGTTTGTCCGATATACCCTGCTATCTCAACTTGCAGTAGCACATGGCACTGCTAATAATCCTGAGATCACTATTTTTGATGCTATAACTTCCTGACTCTCTGTAGTTGGTTTTCAGGGCCCTCCTCCCTTGTACCTACACTGTTGGCGCTGACGTGCACCATGGCCATCTGCCCACACTTGCTCCAGAAAGTCTTATTGTACAGATAAGGCCCTTTGGCCCATCCAAATCTTCACTGTTAAACTTGCACTAGTCCCTCTTCCCAACTCTAGGCCCATAGCCTTAAATGTTAATGCATTTGAAGTGCCCATCCAAGTACGTTTTTCCGAAAAAAAATTTGTTTGCCCACCTCAGCTACCTTCCCAGGCAATGCATTCTCAACCTCCTCAATCCTCCTAAATGAAAATGTTTCCTCAAATTGCGTCAAGCCTACTGATTTTCACTTAAAATTATGCCCCACTGTTAGTGACACTTTGACTATTGACTCTGGACAGAGTCAATAGTCAATCTTGTGTCCTTGAGTGCTATGATATTCTTGACCCTAGGACCCAGGAGGCCACGTACCATCCTGCCATGTTGTTTGCAGTCACAGAACAATCTCTGTTCCCTGATAATTGAGTCCTACATTAGCATCGTTTTTCCTTTTCATCTGATTTTCGTGCAGCAAAGCCAAACAGTTGGGAGTCGATGGACCCAGTGCTAACATCAACTGGACCCTGTATCAGAGACCAAGTGTCTCATTGGGACATAGGAACAAAACTAGGTCATTTCAGTGCCTTAAAGCTGTTGCACTACTCTGAGATCATGGCTGATCTGTGACCTAAAATCCATTGCGCACTGTCTTTGGTCTGTATCCCTTAATAACTTTGGTTTTAAATCTGACATTTTTCTTAAGCAATGGTCTAGCATCTGTTAGTGGAACAGACAACCAAACATCTCCCACAATTAGTGTGTCAAATTGTGTGAATAATTGGGCCCTGACACAGATCTTTGTGGGGCATCACCAGTCCCATGCTGCCAATTTGAGCACCTACCCATTATCCTGACTTTGCCTGCCACTCAACCCATTTCCCAACAATGTCCACAATGTGCCCTTGATTCTAAGAGCTATAAGTCAAGGATCCCTTGACTCCTAACTGGCTTTATTGCACAGGAAACAGGAAGGCAATAATGCAGGATTCAACATCGGGGAGAACAGAGACTGTTACCTTTTAGGTAACATCCTATTATGTGGAACTTTCAAGTCTATTTCAACAAATAATAGACATTGTCCTGACAACGATCATAAATACCACCTCAAAGAAATTGAGGTTTGTCAGGTATGACCCTACCTGTCATGAACCATGCTGGTTCTCCCTGATTTACTGAATGTTCAAATGTGTTCAGTTAGCCCATCCTTGATTATAGCCTCCAACAATTTCCACACCGCGGATGTTTGGCAGACTGCTCTGTAATTCCCTGGTTTTCCTCCTGTCTTTAAAAAAGTAGTGACGTGCTATTTTCCAATTGGAAGGAACAGCTCCTCTATATACAGAACCTGAAGATCTAGAGTGAGTGCCTCCCCTCCTTTTAGCACACTTGGATGCAGACAGTCAGATCCTGGGGATTTATCACACGTTCATTCCATTAATCTCCTCATTACCAATGTTTTTGCGACATCAATTTTATTTTATTCAGTCCACGTTCCCAATCCACCATTGATTTCCTTGGGCTTTTCAGGCAAGCAAGCTAGCTAGCTTTTTGCACTGTAAATACTGAGGCAAACTAGTTGTTCAACATGCTGTCATTTCCCCATAATTGTCCAACATTCCCTATGCCTACCAGCTTTCTCCTTCACCCAAGCAGGAACATACTTCACTGGACTCTCTCTTTTTTAAGGCTTCCCACTTCCCAGTTGTCCCTTTATCCGCAATATCTGTCTGCGATCAACAGTGTGGTGAGGTCTGGTAGTGTAACATGAACCCAAGACCACAGTTGAGGCTGTCTTCGTGGCTGCGGAACTTAGCTATCAGTCTCTGCTCGGCGATTGTGTTGCTATGTAACTTGGACGCTTACCCGAAGATCAGAAGTTGAATGTCATTGATCGCTGTGAAGTGTTCCCTGGCTGGGAGGGAACATTGCTGTCTGGCAATTGTTGCGTGGTGTCCATTCATCTGTTGCCCTAGCATCTGCATGGTCTCACCAAAATCCCATGCCTTGGGGCATCCCTTGCTTGCAGTGTGAGACAGACTACTTTGGCCGAGTCACATGAGAATCTACCATGAAAATGTGGTGGGTGGTATTCCCACGTGTGATGGTAGTGTCCATGCCGATGATCTGACGTGCCTTGCAGAGGTTACTGTGGAAAGGTTGTGTGGTGTTGTTTGATACTGTCCTGAAGGCTGGGTAGTTTTTGCTGCCAACAATGTTTTTGAAGGTGTGAAGTATTGACATAGGGGTGACCTTGGTGAGACGTTTGCCGTTGACGTGAAAGCTTCAAACGACGTGGCAGAGTTTCTCTGTGGGGAATTACTGGACAATGAAGGCTACTCTGTCGTGTCCTGTGTCTGCCTTCTGAGGAGGTGGTTGCAATTTTGTCTTCCTGCAGCATGTTGGGACTGGTGATTGAGTTGAACATCGTATCCTTTTCTAATCAGGGTATCTTTCAGTGTCTGTCACTTCCCCCCTCGTCTGAACAGATGCTGTGTATAGGCAGGCCTTGTCCATCGGTTGGAAACTAGAGAAGTGCAGCATTAGGAGGTTATCTGTGGGCTTGCAATAGTGAGGTACTGAGATATCCATCCTTGGAGATGTGCATGTCCAAGAATGAGACTGATTCCGAAGAGTAAATTGGTGGGATGAAATTTGTTGATATCGCTATGTAGTTTTTTTTTGTGATTCCTTGCCATGAGTCCAAAGGAAAAACCTGTCGATGTATCTGGTGTATGGCATTGTTTGGAGGCACTGTGCAGCAAAAGTCTTGCTCAAACTTGTACATGAAAATATAGGCATATTGAGGTGCAGAAGAACTGGTTGTCAAAAGTGAAGATATGATCAAGGATGAAGCAGATGAGTTGTAGGATGGCATCTGGAAACTGGCAGTTTGTGTTGAGTACTGAGGCTGATGCTGTCATTGTGGGGAATGCTGGTGCAGAGTTCCAAAACTTCCATTGTGACGAGGAATGTTCTTGCTTTGACTGGTCTATGGGTGCTGAGTTTCTGTAAGATGTCTGTAGTATTGAGACGGAAGCTGGGGATTCCTTGTACAATGTGTTTCAAGATGCCCTTGACCTGGTCTCTCACAGGGTCCCATAGCCTGATACGATGGAACGTCCAGGTGTGTTGGCTTTGTGTATGTTCGGAAAGAAGTAGAAGTTTCCTGAGCATGAAGTACGCAGGATGGGAATGATCCAGACCTTCACAATATACTATGCCAAGGTTTTGATTGGTCTGAGTTGATGGGTTTGTTCTTTGTTCAGATCAGCAGGCAATTGTCCGTATTGTTCCTGGTTGTTCAGTTGTCAGTACACTTTTGCAATAGTCAGTTCTATTCTGGCTCCTCCTTTGCTGGTTTGATGATGTTATGATTGGTCTTGAGAACATGGATGACATTGCATTGTGCCTGGGTAATGTTCCATGCTACATTGTGAGTGCAGGTGATGAATCTGGCATTGACACACCTCCTGACATCTTCAGCGTACATGTCGATCCCAGGGCAGCGGCCTTCCAGAGGGGTCCAATTCGACTCTTTGGTCCACAGTGCAGCAACAAAGGAACCATGTTCCAGTTCATTGGCTCTCTCCATTGGGCTCACTGCTGACATTGGGTTTTGTAGAACGATTCATGGACCCTCATTTGCATGATGATTCCTTTATGTCTGCCGCCAAAGTGATGGGGCCCATTTTAGTAGTGACTCAAAACTGAGCCCTCGGCTGAGAACTTTGTCGTCAGGTTGAAGGGTGTGGTCAGACACATAGACAATGGTCTTCCATGGCGTGGTACCAGTTTCAACCATAGTACTGGGGGAGGGTGGTGATGATGCCAAGTTTCTCCAGTTCCCTGTTGTGCACATTGGTGGCATAGTTCTGTTGCCTCATTTGTGTGTTGTTGAGTATCGTGAAGGCTGTTCTTGGACAGTTTGCTGAAGATCAGAGGCTGAATGCCCTTGACAGCTGAAATACCCCATGATTGGGAGGGAACATCCCTGTCTGGCGATTGCTGAGAGCTGTCCATCCGTTGCTATAACGTCTGTGTTGTCTCGTCGATATGCCATATCTTGGGGCATCCTTGCCTGCAGCGTTTGAGAGAGACAACATTGATCGAGTCACGTGAGAATCTGCCATGTTCATGGTGGGTGGTGTTCCAACGGGTAATGAAAGTGTCCATGTCCGGCATGACTTGCAGAGGTTGCCATAGCAACAGTTACAGACTACTGATCTCCTGACAAATTTGCTTCTCAATTTCCTGCTGTCTATTAGGAGGTCTATATGTACAATCCCAATAAGGTAACCATACCTTTCTTATTGCTCAGTTCCACCCAAATTACTTAGGGATGATATATCTGGAAAGTAAGTACGGCTGCAATGTTATCTCTAATCAATAACGTCACTCCCCTCCTCTCTTGCACCCCCCCCCACCTTCTGTCCTTCTCATAGCATCTATACCTTGGGACATTAAACTGCCATCATGTCCATCCAAGAGCCATGTCTCTATAATTGCTATGATATACCCGTCCCATGTTCCCAACCATGCCCTAAGTTGACCTGCCTTCCCTGTTAGGCCTCTTGCATTGAAATAAATTCAGTTTAATTTCAGTCCTACCTCATCCTCTGCTTTGTTCCTGTTTGACTTGCTCCTTTTCCCAACTGCACCAGTTTGAGTCTGATCTTTCCTCACCATCTCCCGCCTCCTTACTAGTTTAAATCCTCCTGAGCAGCTCTGTATCAAATCTCCCTGCCAGGACACTAGTCCCTTTCCCAGAAGACATTCCAATGATCCAAAAAATGTGAATCCTTCTCCACTGCACCAGCTCCTCAGCCACACGTTTACTTGCTGTAGCCTCCTATTCCTACCCTCATCAGCTCGTGGCATCAGGAGTAATCCAGATATTACTACCCTCAAGGAGATAGTAAGAACTGCAGATGTTGGAGTCAGAGATCACAGTGTGCAGCTGGAGGAACACAGCAGGCCAGGCAGCATCAGAGGAGCAGGAAAGCTGATGTTTTGGGTCAGAACCTTTCTTCAGAATTGGGGAGGGGGAAGAGAGCTCAGACATAGGGGAAGGGAGGTGGGATGGCGATAGGTTAGTGCCGGTTGGGATAGGTCAGTGAGGTGGGGGTGGAGCGGATAGGTGGGAAGAGAAGATGGACAGGTTGTATCAGATCCAGGAGGCGGGGATGAGAGGGAGGGTTGATCATTGGATGAGGCTGGGGGTGGGGAGATTTTGAAACTGATAAAATCCACACTTAGGCCATTGGGCTGTAGGGTCCCAAGGCAGAATTAGGTTCTGCTCCTTCCGTTTGCGGGTGGTGTCATTGTGACACTGGATGAGGCCCAGGATGGACATGTCTCCCAGAGAGTGGGAGGTGAAGTGGTTCACGACTGGAAGGTGTTGTCGTTTGTCGCGAACAGAGCTCAGGCGCTCCGCAAAGCGGTCTCCAAGCCTCCACTTGGTCTCACTGATTTAGAGGAGGCCACATCGGGAGCAGTGCATGCAATAGACCACATTAAGGGATGTGCAGGTGAACCTCTGTCCGATGTGGAAGGTTTGTTTTTGGCCTTGAATGGAGGTGAGGGGCTGGGGGAGGTGCAGGGGCAGGTGTAGCGCTCCCTGCGGTTGCAGGGAAAGGTGCCGGGATTGGTGAGGCTGGTGGGGAGTGTGGAGCGGTCAAGGGAATCACAGACAGCGCGGTCCCTACACAAGGCACATCTGGGTGGGCAGGGGAATCGCTCTTTGGGGTTCCGATTTGTAGGTGGCAGAAGTGGCGGAGAATGATATGCTGGATGTGAAGGTTAATGGGGTGGTATAAGAGGACAAGGGGATTCTGTCTTTATTTTTGTTGGGGGGAGGGGATGTGAGGGCAGAGGTGCGGGAAACACAAGAGGTGTGGTTGACAGCATTTTCAACCACTGAAGTGGGATGGGGATGTTGCAGCCCTTCAAATAAAAGGATGTCTGGGATGTTTAGGAGTGGAATGCCCCATCTTAAATTGTCTAATTTCCAATATTTTCTCCTCAATTTCTACCTTCTCCCTTCCTACGTTGTTAGTTCCAATGTGTACAATGACATCCTTCTGGTCCCTCTCCCCTCTGAGAATATTCTGCACCGTCTCTGAGATCTTTGATCCTGGTACCGGTGGTGGGGGTGGCAACACCATTCTGATTTCTCGCTTCTGGGTGCAGCAACGTCTGTCTGTGCCTCTGACTAGACAGTCCCCTATCACAATCGATCATTTGGAACCTGACGTATCCCTCATTACATTAGAGCCAGTCTCGGTACCAGAAACCTGGCTGTCAGTGCTACATTCCCCTGAGAGTCCATCACGCCCTACTTTTTCCAAAACAGCATCCTTGTTTGAGATGGGGATAGCTACAGGAGACTCCTGCATTACTTGCCTCCCTCCCCTACCTTTCCTGATGGTAACCATCTTCCCGACTGTATCTGTGGCTTATCTCTTTTCCTGCAATTGCCATCCATTACGCCCCTGGCTCCTGTAAGTTCCTCATTTGCCCTTAATGTCTGCTCCAACCAATCCATGCGATCAGAAAGGATTCCCAACCCAACACACTTCCTGCAGACGTAATCATCAGTAACAGTGAAACTTTCCTTAATCTGCCACATCTGACAGGAAGAGCATGTCACTCTACTGAAGGCCATTTTTGCACCTTAACGATCTGCAAACCCAGAAAATAGCTCAGTCTTACTGCTCTAAAAACATTGCTCCAGGCTAATGTAGTACCCATGTTTTAGATTTTTAAAATTTAATCGTGTCATCTCAATAAAATGTATTTTAAAATAACTCACTCTACTTATTATTGTAGATTTACAAAAACCCAAGAAAGGTCAGACTGTTTTTAAAAAAAAAAGTGACTTAGCTGCTCCAAGGTCATCTGTGAATTTCACTGTTTCATTTTTTCAGAATGAACTCCTCTATCCAGAGATACTTGTTCCAAAACAGCAGAGACAGTCAGCTGCAGGGCCTCAGTGCTTGTTATTTCTTCTCCTACACAGTACCTGCTTTCTCTCTGTTCCTCCTTTTTTAAAGTGCTGTTGTTTTGATCTTCTTTTCCAAAGTTGCAAAACAATGCAACAGCTTAAAATAGTAATTACTGCTTCAAGAATTCCAAGAAATCAGCTCCAACTCTGAAAATACCTCAAAAAGAGCAGCTCTTGTACCTTTTTCTGTCCTCTACCTTGGATTACCCAGAATCCCAGTTTGTCCTTCCTCACTACAGACACATTCCTCATCCATACATGAAGTTAGCACCTCATTCCTGTTGGACAAGCTCGAGGGCCAAGGCTCCTCCAATGATAAATCCTGGCTCCTTGTAGCTGCACCTTGCTATCCCTGACCACCAGTCAAATTTGGAAGATTTAAGTTACAGGCTGTGACTGCCTGGAACATCACAGGTCAAGGGAACACCTTTTCCCCCTCCCTGATGTGTAGCAGTGTCTGAAGCTCAGACTGATGTACCTCCAGCTGTGAGCCCTTTATGTAGATGTGTTCACTGACTCTCAATGGGATCCAGCAGCTCCCACATACTACAGTCTCTATACAACACCTGCACTACCATCTCCATTAATAAGATCTCTTATGTTTAAAATTCTATTCGCAGTCCCTGAATTTTATGGTTTTCTAAATTTTCTCCAATTTAAGATGAGTTCCTAAATGCAGCTTCCTTACCAAACATAAGGCTGCATGAGTGAGATATGTTTATAAACTTCCCCTATGCCCCTTGCCCCCTCCTCAACCAGTTCTAGCACTGACTCCTCTCCCCAGTAAGGAGCTAGCTTTAGGTTGGTCTTTATCCACATGCTTCTCTTAGACAGTGCGGATCCATGAACTCGTATGAACCCCAGGACCCGATCTGATCCTGGTCTTGGAGCACACGCTAGTTTTTGTACACCCCCTGCAGGGCTGTGTTTGTGTTGGGCTGACGGAAATGTGACTTCAGGTCAAACACACCTTCGCATACAAACTGCTGGAACACAGGAAGTGTACGCCTGTGAAATGTACAGGCCCTTGATCCTTGACACTCCATTGCCTTCACCTTTTTGTGAGACCTGGGGGTCGGAGTCAGGATTTCAGTGAGAAACTGTAAGATACGGTGAACAATCCACACCATTTGGAATAGTTTTAAGAATACGAACGAAAGAGAAAGATATAACTTAGAGTCCGTCAGCCCTGAGCAAGCTCATCATCACTAACTGAGCTGCCATTCCTCCTCCACACCTTGCCGCCATTGACACTGGATCTGACTGATGTTGAAGTCCCCACCTTCAGGTTCCATCTTTCACCACTGGGCTGATGCTCACTCTTCCTTCCCACCAATGGCACATACTCCATGACCATCAAGATCTCCAACTGCAAAAATGTGTCCAACAAGACAGCCGCCCGTCCCAGAACTAGATGCCAGGTGACTGGTGAAGACCTTTCCCTCACATTCCCTGAGCCACATAGCTTCATCTCCTGAAACAGTGTGGGTTTCTTCCAGGCTGCTAACTGTGTACTCCCGCTCCCTGAGGAGCAAGAGGGCACAGAATCTGCTCTGAGCCTTCTCAAAGTTGTTGTTGAGGCTGGTTATGGGCATGCTCACATTTGCCACTGTCTCTGCTTTTACAAGTATTCGACAAAGGGAGGATTATTTTACCTTCCATAATACCCCTACAGTGTGGGAACAGGACATTCAGCCCAATGGGTCCAAATTGACCACGCATCCTGCACAGCACCCAGAGGAATGTCCCTGTGGCTGCATGGGAATGTGCAAATTCCGGTCGCCAGAGGGTGGAATTGAACCTGGGTCCTTGGTGCTGTGAAGCAGCAGTGCGAACCACTGAGGCATATTGTTTCTCTACTTGAAGATGCTGCACAGAAAAACATCATCACTGCAGGCTCATGTTCCTGTCCATTGCCGGAACCACAAGGAGCTGCCGGGCAGACAGGAGCAGAAGTGGTACAGAATCCCATCAGTCCTGTGCCAACTACACTGTCTCAGTGACCAAGAGTCTCCTGGAAAAAAGTCCCTGGAGTTCCTCTGTGGGCTTGAGGGCAGACCTCATCTGTGAGCATCACGTCTCCCACCACCTTGTCTGACTGGGTGCTGCTTATGACAGCCACACAGTCCTCCTCCAGGTCGTCACCCCGACACTTCCCCCACATGGAGAGTGGGGGTGATCCTGGGTCACTGGTCAGGCACACTCCTGCCTCGCTCTCCCCCAGGATCGATAGGAGAAGGGTCCTCTGCAGGTACTCCTGTGTTTTAAACTGGATCGTGGTGTCCCCTGGGTGGTAATGGTAATATCACTCGGCTCCCAGTTCCAGGTTGCCGTCCATGTTGGAAGAGCAGAGAAGCCCAGCATAAAGTTCTGGATGGAGTGAGGAGGCCTGTTCCTTCCCCACACGCTCCCCACCCTGCCACACCCCCACTGTTCCAGCGACCCCTCAGGCCACTCCAGGTCAGGGCAGGGGCTTCAAAGTTTGGAGTAGTGGCCTGGAACTGAGCAGGCACACCCCCTCAGCCTTAAGTACCCCACCTGGTCACAGTGTGTGTCCCCCTTCCCAAGGGAGAGGAGTGTTGAGGGGTAATTATAACCTCTTCAGGGGGCTACTTTTATGTTGTCCCTAATCCCCGGCAGTGGCATTTTGATCCCCTTGAGGTGTAAGGAGCAAGGGAGACCTCCACTTCACCAACTTCCTGCTCCTCTTTTGCATTTCCTCCCTCCTTCACCCCTACCCATCCCCAATGGGCTTGAGGGCCACATTCTCAGTTAAGAGAGATTGGGGTCACATCTATTCGGGCTATTAGACTTGAAAGGATTGAGGTTAGTAAGGAGGAGGTGTTATCAATCCTAGAAGGTGTGAAGGTAGATAAATCCCCTGGGCCGGATGGGATTTTTCCGAGGATTCTCTGGGAAGCGAGGGAGGAGATGGCGGAGCCTTTGACCTTGATCTTTGAGTCGTCATTGTCTACAGGTTTAGTACCAGAGGACTGGAGGATTGCAAATGTTGTGTCCTTGTTCAAGAAGGGCAGTCGAGATGACCCAGGTAATTATAGACCAGTGAGCCTTACATCTGTTGGAGGAAAAGTTTTGGAAAGGACTATAAGAGATAGGATTTATAATCATCTAGCAAGTAACAATTTGATTGGAGATAGTCAACATGGATTCGTCAAGAGCAGGTCGTGTCTCACAAACCTCATTGAGTTTTTTGAGAAGGTGACCAAGCATGTGGATGAGGGTAGGACAGTTGACGTGGTGTACATGGACTTCAGTAAAGCCTTTGATAAGGTTCCACATGGTAGGCTATTGGAGAAAATGCGGAGGCATGGGATTGAGGGAGATTTAGCAGTTTGGATTAGAAACTGGCTTTCTGAAAGAAGCCAAAGAGTGGTGGTTGATGGGAAATATTCAGCCTGGAGTCCGGTTACTAGTGGTGTGCCACAAGGATCTGTTTTGGGACCACTGCTGTTTGTCATTTTTATAAATGACTTGGACGCAGGCATAGGTGGATGGGTTAGTAAGTTTGCAGATGACACTAAAGTCGGTGGAGTGGTGGACAGTGTGGAAGAATGTTGCAGGGAGACTTGGATAAAACTGCAGAATTGGGCTGAAAGGTGGCAAATGGAGTTCAATGCAGATAAATGTGAGGTGATTCACTTTGGGAAGAATAATAGGAAGGCAGAATACTGGGTCAATGGAAAGATTCTTGGTAGTGTGGATGTGCAGAGGGATCTTGGTGTCCAGGTACATAGATCCCTGAAAGTTGCCACCCAGGTTGATAGTGCTGTTAAGAAGGCGTACGGTGTGTTAGGTTTCATTGGTAGAGGGATTGAGTTCCGGAGCCGTGATGTCATGCTGCAACTGTACAAAACACTAGTGCGGCCTCACTTGGAATATTGCGTACAGTTCTGGTCGCCCCATTACAGGAAGGATGTGGAAGCATTGGAAAAGGTGCAGAGGAGATTTACCAGGATGTTGCCTGGTCTGGAGCGAAGGTCTTATGAGGAAAGACTGAGGGACTTGGGTCTGTTCTCATTGGAGAGAAGAAGGCTAAGAGGGGATTTAATGGAGACCTGCAAAATGATCAGAGGATTAGATAGGGTGGACAGTGAGAGTCTTTTTCCTAGGATGATGACGTCGGCTAGTACGAGGGGGCATAGCTGCAAATTGAGGGGTGATAGATTTAAGACAGATGTCAGAGGCAGGTTCTTTACTCAGAGAGTGATAAGGGCGTGGAATGCCCTGCCTGCCAATGTAGTTAACTCAGCCACATTAGAGGCATTTAAACAGTCCTTGGATAAGCATATGGATGATGATGGGATAGTGTAGGGGGATGGGCTTAGATGAGTTCACAGGGCGGCGCAACATCGAGGGCCGAAGGGCCTGTTCTGCACTGTAGTGTCCCGTGTCCCGTGTCCGTTGATGGGCCTGGGGTTATGGTGGTGTACTGGGCACCAGGCTAAGGTGTTTGAGAGGGGGGCTGGCAGAGACAATGGGATCGATGATACCCCAGGGAGCCTACCTGGGTCTGCCCCCATGTGCTTTGACTAGTGGACCGCCATCACCTTGTGGGTGCTGCTCCTCACGCCCTCATGTCCAAATAGTTTTAGCTGTCCCCTCCTGTGGGGTGGAGGTGAATCAGTGAGGGATAGGTTGGGTAGACATGCCAGCCTCTGTCATCCTGGTGGAAGCAGCGGTCTTGAAGGATGGGGCAGTTCCAACACACCCCATCTTCCAGGAGTGGCACCACATGATGACATCCACCGACCAAAACAAGGCAGGCAGTGCCATCCTGCTCCTCTGAGAAGATGCCCCTCTCCTAGTCCTGCTACACTGAGGAGGCACCCCTGATACTGCCCCCTGGGCCAGGCTGCTGATAACCCAGTGCCAGAAGGAGTAAGCATGTTGATGACCATCCAAGGGCCCTCAGTGAAATGGCTGCCACCTCCTGAGTTCCCTGAGTTGGGGGCAAAGGTGTTCCCATGGAATAAGGGGCAGGACAGTCAATGAAACAACCTCCAGAGGGTCTCCTGGTTGGAACGTCCCTCTTTAAGTGCGTGTGCTTTAGAGGATGAGTGGTCTTCCTGCCCCGGTCAAAACGAAGAGCTTTGGATGCAGTGCCAATGGCTGCTATCCAACCCACTGTTGTTACAGCAGGGTGTGTGCAGCACTTCATCCTGAGGAATTTTGTGATAAAGTTTAAATAATGACTCGGTCCCTGGTGTCATGGGACAACAGCAGAAGTAACTGCACCCTTCCTCCTCCCGTCCCCACCCCCTGAACATTGGTGTGGCTGGGCTCTAACATGGATCTCGGTGATGGCCCTGGAGTCACCATCCTTCCAAGGGCCCTGCTGACAAGCCCCCTGCCTATCCCTTACCTGAGGATCTCTGACCTCGGCACCAATAGCAACCCAACCCCCAATCTCCAGGCACCAGGAACCCTATTCTTCCCATGTCCTGGCCACACCCCAGCCAAAAGAAGCAATTGAACCGTTGGGTCTTGGGGTAGCTCAGTGCCCAAGCCCAGTCTGTATCAAAAATACTTAGCAATTGTTGAAAAATGTTGAGGCGTTGAGGCGTCGAGGCCTCGAGCCCCAGGTATCAGCGTTAAAAAAGGCCCCAAGCTCTCACGCCTTAGGCAGCAGCAACAGCAGGAGAGGCCCCAGGCTCTCGGCCCCAGTGAACAGTAGCAGCAACGACAAGAGGTGCCAGGCTGTGAGCACTAACCCCGGTTTCCAAACTCCATTTCCCTCCACACAGGAATGAGGCTGAGTCTGAGGGTCTGCGCTGTTAACAGTAAAAGGGGATGGATCGCTACTGAGTCACCAATGTGGCACTGATCTGAAGATGGGCCTAAAACTAAAAGACGTTTGAGCAGAGGTAGACCATTCAGCCCATCCATTCTGCTTTGTCTTTCAATGAAATCATGGTTGATCTGTTCATCAACTTTCCCGTCTTATCTCAACCCTTGGTAGCCTTAATAATTTAAAAATCTGTCTGTGTCAGCCTTCAGTATTAGAATCAGCTTTATTCTCAGATCTTCATGAGTGAAGTGAAAACTTTACAAGTCACCCCTTACTGTGCCATGTTAGGTACCAAGGCACAGGTTCTTAAGTAAAAATTCTATGTGGAAGAATTAGAAAAATAAAGAGATAAAAATTTCAGCAATGAATTGGAAAAACATAGAATAAAGAATTGAGAATAGCTGTCCTTTCAACACACTGCACTGAGCTTCACCTCAAGGCCAGGAGTTTGAGTCCACACTGAGGCCGGGAGTCCGTGCTGACTTTAACCCTGGACATCACTGATGCCACACGAGGATGGGAGGTAAAACGAGAGAAGAGAAACAGAAATGGTTGAAGCGGATGTGCTCTGGCTGAGGAGTCCTACTCCACCGCCATCGTGGAGATGACCCAGCTTCAGAGCTCTCTGGTAAAGAATTCTGCCGATTCACTCTTGTCAGAAGGAATTCCTCCTCTGCGGGTTTTGAATGTGTAAGCCCTCATTCTGTGATGATGCGGTCTGATCCTAGGCCCCCCCCACAAGGGGACACAACCTCTCCATATCTACCCTGTCAATTCCCCTAAGAATCTTATATTTTTCAATATGGTTGTCTCTCAATCTTCTAAACTCCACAGAGTACAGGGCCAAACTAGACAACCTCTCCTCATAAACACATGGAATCAATGGCCTAGTGGTGTTATCGCTGGTCTGTTAATCCAGGGACCCAGATAACATTCTGGAGACCTGGGTTTGAATCCTGCCCCAGCAGATGGTGTAATTTGAGTTCAAAAATAAAAATCTGGAATTAAAAATCTAATGATGACCTTGAATCCTTCATCCATTGTTGGAAAACCCATCTGGTTCACCAATGTCCATTTAGGAAAGGAAACTGCCATCCTTACCTGGTCTGGCCTGTATGTGACTCCAGACCCTCAGCAATGTGGTTGACTCTGAACTGCCCTCTGGGCAATTAGGTATGGGCAATAAATGCTGGCCTAGCCAGCAATGCCCTCACCCCATGAATGAATAAAGAGACATCTCCATACCTCCATAGGAACACAGATTGTTGGAGAAAAACCGTAAGACGTAGGAGCAGAAATTCGAAAGTCTGGTCTGCCATTCAATCATGTCTGGTCTCAACAGGTTTGGCAGCATCTTTGGTTGGAGAAAGAGTTAATGTTCCAAGCCCAATATGACTCTTCAGAAGGGTGTATATCAATTTGTTTTTTCTATTTTTGAGAGCCAGAAGCCCAGTGCAAAAGATAAAGGAGCTGTTAATGGTGAAAGGGAGAGAATGGGTGCTGTGTACTGAGAACCAAGTAAATAACATTGAAGTCAAGGCTGTGTTTGAGGTGGGGTAAGGAAAAAAAAACCAGGATTAAACATAATGTGGTCAGTTTGTGAAGTTATTGAGTTCAATATTAAGACCTCAAGGCTGTTATGGTAGAAAGTGAGGTATTGTACTTTGGAACACACCCAGGACAGGAATGTTACCGTGACAGCAAGGTGGTTTATTAAAATGACGACAAGCAACTTGGGAGGTCAGGGTCATTGCTACAGACAGAGCTGAGATGTTCCACAAAGCGGTCTTTGGTCTTGCCAATGTAAAGGAGATTGTGAGTAGCAAATGCAGTTGACTGGACTGAAAGAACTACAAGTGACATGCTGCTTCACCTGAGCCTTGGCCAATGAGGAAGGAGATGGTGAATGAGCAAATGTTGCACCTTTTGTGATTGCACAGAAAGGTGCAATGGGATGAGTGAGGCAGAGTTAGGAGAACTGGAGGAGTGGATCAGTTTGGCACAGGTAGAGTAGCCCTATGCGATGCTGACAGTGGAGGGGAAGGGAAGATGTGTTTGATGGTGGCATTCTGCTGGGGATGCTGGAAATGACAGATCCTTTGAACTCCTAACCACAGATTGAATCACAAAAAAGTTACAGCACAGAAAGAGATCATTCAGCCATTGTGCCTGCACTGGCTCAGGAGAAAATGAACGAGTTTCCCATTCTAATCCCACCTTCCTGAACTTGGCCCATAGTCTGACAGGTTCCAGTGCTTTCAGGTGCAAATCCAGGTATGCTTTTGTAGTTTTTCTCTTCATGTCCTCTCCAGTCTTTGACCCTAATTTCATTCCCCCATGATATTTACCCTCTCCACTAGAGGAAAATTGATGTTTTCTGTCCATTTTATTTCATCCATGTAATTTTGTACAGTTCAGTGTTGCTCCAAGGAAAACAATATTATCTTATTTAATCTTTCCTTGTGTTCCTTAACATAAATAGAATCCCTACAGTGTGGAAACAGGCCCTTTGGCCCAACAAGTCCACACCAAACCTCAGAGCATCCCACCCACGCCCATCCCCTTGTAACCCACCTAATCTACACATCCCTGAACACTACAGGCAATTTAGCATGGCCAATCCACCTAACCTGCACATCTTTGGATTGTGGGAGGAAACCCATGCAGACACAGGGAGAATGTGCAAACTCCACACAGACAGTCACCCGAGGCTGGAATCGAACCTGTGTCCCTGGTACTGTGTGGCAACAGTGCTAACTACTGAGCCACCGTGCTGCCCCCCTCAAACCTTGTGCTATTCAAGCCCTGACAACATTCTTGTAAATCTCCTCTGTACACTCTGATGCCGTTCCTGTGACATGGTGACTAGAACTGCACTACGATTCCAGCGATACCCTAATGTTCCAGCATTACACCCTGTCACTAATCTACAGCTTGGTCACGTTTTGCTTCTCTAACTACATATTTTGCTAATATAAGGATCTGAGGACATGCAATCTGAGCTCTTCCACTCTGTCTCCCCTCTCAGTATCCTTTTGTTTTAACATGTCGTTCCTTGTTTTTTTGTCTCAAATCCAAACCCTTACCCTTTTCCCCCAGATCAGCAAATGGAACTCCTTCTTTCCTCCTCACTCGGCCGAGCCATAATTACTATAATTCTGGACTCGATATCCATCCTCTTCACCATCCATGAGATGGTCAGTTTTTGCCATCTGCAAATTTCCCAACCATGTGTCTCCACAATTCAGTCCAAATTACTAAGAAATACCACAAACTCTGGGACCCAATGAGCCCTGTAAAACAACACACAAACCACTTTCTATTTAAGAAAAAATCAGATGTTACCGTTTCCTGTCACTATGTTAACGATGGGCCTAGCACACCACCCATTACACCTATGCATCTGTTTCTCTGGTCATCTGATGGGCCCAATCCTTCTGTTGCTCTTAATGTGCTGATAGAATATCTTTGGGTTTTTTTGTCATCGCCACTTCACATTGCCAAGAGCGTGTGCCTGAGGATCTATAGACAAAACCGTTTTTGGAGGCTTTGGATGTTGTCGGTAGAGGTTGTCGTGGTTAGGGCCAAATTGGAAATGGCCTGACTGTAGATTGGAGTCCATTAGGAATGATCCAGTTCCATAGGCAGGTACTGTGAAAGGAGATGTGGCTGTAGTACCTGGTTTGCTTCAGTATATTGTCGAAGAGTTTCAGGCCAGAGGAGATTACCAGAGGGCTGTAGTGGGAGACAGATCCACTGAGACCTTTCCAAAGGGAGGAGGACAACTTCTTCAAGGTGAGCATCCTTGGAATAGGCTTCACAGTGGGGTTATAAGTCACTCAGCGATAGTAAGAACTGCAGATGCTGAGTCAGAAATAACACAGTGTGGTGCTGGAGGAACACAGCAGGCCAGGCAGCATCAGAACAGCAGGTAAGTTGACGTTTCGGTTCGGATCCCTCTTCAGAAATGGGGGAGGGGGAAGCGAGCTCAGAAATAAATAGAGAGAGGAGGGATGGGGCTGGGGAAGGATGGTGGGTTGGTGATAGGTGAGTGCAGATAGGCAGTGGTGGGGATTGGTCAGTGAGGTGGGAGGGGCAGGAGGTGGGAGAGAAGATGGACAGATTGTGTCAGGTCAAGGAGGTGGGGATGAGAGGGAGGGTTGGTCATGGGATGAGGCTGGGGTGGGGAGATTTTAAAACTGGTGAAATCCATGTTTAGGTCATTGGCTATAGACTCCCAAGGCAGAATATGAGGTGCTGCTCCTCCAGTTTGCGGATGGTGTCATAATGACACTGGAGAAGGCCCAGGATGGACATGTCGCCCAGGGAGTGGGAGGGGGAGTTAAAATTGTTCACAACCGGAAGTTGTTGTAATTTGTCACAAACAGAGCACAGATGCTCTACAAAATGATCTCCAAGTCTCCACTTGGTCTCACCGATATAAAGGAGGCCACATCGTGAGCAATAGATGCAGTAGACCACATTAGCAGATGTGCAGGTGAACCCCTGTCTAATGTGGAAGGTTTCTTTTTTGCCTTGATTGGAGGCGATGGGAAGGTGTAGGGGCAGGTGTAGCACTTCCTGAGATCGCAGGGAAAGGTGCTGGGGATGGTGGGGCTAGTGGGAAGCGTGGAGCGGAAGAGGGAGTCACGGAGAGAGTGGTCCCTACGAAAAGCAGATTGGGGTGGGGAGGGAAATATCTCTTTGCTTGTAGGGTTGGATTGTAGGTGGCGGAAGTGGCAGAGAATGATCTGTTGGATGTGGAGCTTGGTGGGGTGATATGTGAGGACAAGGGGGATTCTGTCCTTACTTTTGTTGAGGGGGGGGGATGTGAGGATGTGAGGGAAGAGATGTGGTTGAGGGCATTTTCGATCACAGGAGCGGGGGAGGTTGCAGTCCTTGAAATAGGAGAACAACTGGGATGTGCGGGAGCGGAACGCCCCATCTTGGGAGCAGATGCAGAGGAGGTGAAGGAATTGGGAATAGGGGATCGCATTCTTGCAGGAAGGTGGGTGAGAGGAGGTGTATTCTGAGTAGCTGCGGGAGTCGGTGGGCTTGAAATAGATGTTGGTTTCAAGGCAGTCACCGGAGATGGAGATGGAGATGGAGACGGAGAGGTCCAGGAAGGAAAGGGATCAGAGATGGTCCAGGTGGATTTGAGGTTGGGGTGAAAGGTGTTAGTAAAGAAGATGAACTGTTCAAACTCCTCATGAGAGCACGAGGCGGCGTCGATACAGTCATCGATGTAACGGAGGAAGAGGTGGGGAATGGGGCCAGTGTAGCTGCGGAAGAGGGATTGTTCCATGTATCCTATGAAGACGCAGGCATAGCTTGGGGCCATGTACACTTTATTAGATTAGTGCTATTAAATACTATCTTACTGATACACACAGAAAACCACAATGTTTAGTTTTAGTCTCTTCGTCAGAATTCCTATCCTTTGGATCCCAATCCACTGTCACTGCCTGCATTCCCCTCCCTGCGATCTTGGTCAGAACTTTGTGCCCTCCGGGTTTATGCTCGCCGCTCAGACCGTGGGTTTTGGTTTTGAGGTGCACCTGACTGTTGTGGCTTGCTGTACCCAGAGCCTGGATGAAGACTTTGGACTGCATAGGTTTTTCAGTTTGGGTTGAGCCCATTGATACGGTGAGGTGTGTTTTAGACGCATCTGGTGAGTCCCCAATTTCCTTCACTCTTGTTGGGTTTTGCAAGCAGGGTTTTACGTCTCGGGTTGTTAGCTGTGGGCTTGCAGCTTTGGTGGAGTCTGTAATGGATCGGATTTGTCGGCGTCTGGTTCGGATGGTTGGGGTCAGTCGTGGAGGTTCTCACTGTTCGCAAAGGCCCGCTTTCGGAAGCTCTTGTTCGGATCACATGGTCGGGATTCCCCCCCTCAGATGCCTTTTGTTCTGATAAGGCCCTGGTTTGGCTTCCTGTTTCTCGGCTTGGCCTCGGTGGGTCTTGGTTCCGGAGCTGTCTGTTGGGGTGGGTGGTTGGGGGGGTGGTGGGAGTGTGGGGAAGCTGTTTGTGCAGAAGCAAATTGTTGAAAAAGCCCTTCAGGTGAGATCAGGGCTGTCTGTTATAGGCCCCGCTACCTCCGTACTAAATCTATAGTTTTCGCTGTGATCTTGATGTTCTCATCTGAGGTTAATTGGCTTTCCCATGGTTAGAGTATGTGTGAATGGGATTTGATTAAGGTTGAATGTCCAGTATCTCTGTAGGCCCCATACTATCTGCGCCTCATAGCCCAAGGTGTAAAAGCTCTCTCAGGCTTAGGGTCTGTTGGCTTGCGTCCTTTGTTCTTTTACAGAGGAGGAGTACATTGGGACTCCAGGCTGAAGAATAATCCCAGGCAGCAGTAGGTGTGGAGGCAGGCTAGAAGGCTTAGGGGTGAATCTTTGTCGGATTTTGAATGATTATTTGGAGGCCGAGGACAGAAGGGGGAGGTGTAGGGGCAGGTGTAGCTCTTCCTGCAGTTGCAGGGAAAGGTACTGGGTGTGGTGGAAGGGTTGCTGGGGAGTGTGGAGCTGTCGAGGGAATTGCAAAGTGCGTGGTCCCTATGCAAAGCAGATAGGGGTGGGGAAGGAATGATCTCCTTGGTGCTGGGGTCTAATTGCAGATGATGGATGATGCTGCATTGGATTTGGAGATAGGTGGAGAGGTATGAGAGTCCCCAATGGGCCTCTATCCTTATTGCTGTTAGGGATGAGGAGGTTTGACGGCAGAAGTGCAGGAAATGCAGTTGAGGGCATTGAATCACAGGAAAGGGGGAAATATGGTCTTTGAGGTAGGAGGACATCTGGGATGTCCGGGAATGGAAATCTTCATCCCGGGAGCAGATGCAGTGGAGGCGGAGGAGTTGGGAGTATGGGATTGCATTTTTGCAGGAGGGTGGGTGAGAGAAGGTGCAGTCCAGGTAGTTGTGAGAGTCAGAGTTTGACACGGATGTTGGTGCTGAGTCTATTACCGTGGGTGGAAGGGGAGGGAGGTGTCAGCTGGTCCAGGTGAATTTGTGGTCAGGGTGAATTTTGTTGAAGTGGATGAACTGTTCAAGCCCCTCATGGATCATGAGGCAGCACTAATACAGTCATTAATGTAGCGGAGGAAGAGGTGAGGAATGGTGCTGGTGTAAATGCGGAAGAGGGACTGTTCCATGTAGCCTATGAAGAGGCAGGCATGGCAGAGACCCATAAGGGTGCCCATAGCCACCCCTTTTAGTTTGTAGGAAGTGGGAGCAATTGGAGGAAAAGTTGTTGAGGGTGAGGACAAGTTCCGTCAAGCGAATTGTCAGTGGAGGGAGACTGATTGGGCCTAGGGGAGGGGAAGAAACAGAGGACTTTATGGCCCTCTGTATGGGAGATATAGGTGTGGAGAGACTGAATGTCCATGGTGAAGATATGGTGTTGGGGGCTGACATAAACAAGGCCGACTCAATATCGAGACATGTCGTGTGACCCAAAACCAGTACCTAGCCATGTTGAGGTAGCCAACCACCTGCAAGGTCGTGTTTGTGATGTGATTAAGCAGAAATCCTTATATTGTAACTAACTAGGCCCGAAACGTCAAGCTTTCCTGCTCCTCTGATGCTGCCTGGCCTGCTGTGTTCATTCAGCTCTACACCTTGTTATCTCGGTTTCTCCAGCATCTGCAGTACCTATTATCTCTTGTAACTAGCCTTTGTGCTTCATCAGCTAAGGTTAAACTGATCTAAGTAACAGTTCAGTTAAGCATTTCAAAGGTTACATAAGCGATGGCAAGCAACTGCTAAGAACTCAAGCCCAGTTTAGCCCTTTCTTGCTCTGCAAGGTTTCAATAAATTCTTCCCCATTCCTCGTTCAGCCCTCTTCCCCAGCCCTCTTCCCCACCCCTCTCCCCGCTTAGCCCATGGGGCACAGATTGCATCATTACAATAGCCTCGTCTCTTTCCCCCATATCCTTCTGTCTAGTTTTGTGTGGGATCCTATTTCTGAGCGGGTTAACAAGCCGTTCAACAGCCTGGTTCAACTCCTGTCTAGTGGTGGTCATCTTCAAGCAGGTATATACAATTAATATAGGTAGAATAACTAACTAAATAATAGCCAGACAATACATGCCCATGGATGGACATTCATGTCTAAACCCTCAATTCCACAGTCTGTTCCACCACAGCTGAACACGGAGTCTGAGTTACATCTTTGTTTCATAATAATAGCTGTCAGGTTATGCCATTTGTGTCTGTTCAGGAGCTTCCCTCACAAGGTGTTGCCATGGTATTTTAACATGTTTTAGCTGGGGGTGGGGGTATGTGCTATTGTAGGGTTCGCAGTAACTGAGTCCAGTTCCAGCTTGTTTCTCTACATGTTGCAACAGAAGGGTTGATGGTAGCATTCTATCTTCGAGCGTAATTGCACCGTTTAAAAAGTGGATCTGGACATCGTGACGGGGTAAAGGACAATACCTGCCCCTCTGGGTGTAGAACTGGGCTGAAATGGTTAAATAGGTTAGCCCATGACTCGAGACAAAGTCGGTACAGATTTATTCATCCACTGGATATCACAGTCAGAGGAATGGTGTAGTCCGCACACAGACTGCAATATACAATCTCTGCCACATGAATATGTTCGCTGCTGAGCATACAGGCATTTGCTGATGTTAATCCCAACTTTACAATGTTGCGGGGCATGCTTCAAGGTGACTTGGAGGGCAGCCATTTCCTGTACCCATATCATACAGTTTTATAAAGATCTGCTTGCTGTAGGGTGTGCAGTACTCAGAGGTTTGATAATAATCCTTTGCTTCCCATCTTTGTGCCATATCGTGCACAACAGGTACCGTAAATTCAGGGGAATATTCTCCTGCACAAGAAGTGTTTGTCCATTTGGAAAATAACTCGGGAGTGATCCTAGAGAGCACCAGTCCACTCTGTAACGCTAACAGCTGCACCTTCAGGTCCATGTATACAGCGGTCGCTATGGATGGGCATAAGTTTTCTGCCTTGTCAGCATATATCTCATTATTATCAAGATCAACTAGAACATTAAGGGCGGTTTCAATTAAGTTGTTCAAAGTAACTGTTTTTGTCTGCAAAGCAGATCTTTCCTTATTCAACTTTGTAGCTACTTCTTGTAAATCTAGATTATCTTCAATTACATCTTCCAATTTTTCTTTCAGGGTTCTAATTTCTCCTGGAGCAAGGAATTGTATACAGCATTGCGAGTGGAACTCCCTGTCACTCCTCCTAGTCCCATTCCCTCATTTCTGTCGCCTGCTTTTCCTAATTTTCCTAACATCTGCTGGGTGTGTACCTCTCAGGGCTGCTGAGTATTTGCCTGAATAATCCCTGACTCGCTGAGGAGGGCGCAATTGGAGGGCAGTCTCAGATCAAGTTTCAATAACCCATGGATTGTGGTCACTGAAGGGTTGAGGATGACACGTTCATCCGTATCTAGTAGGATCATTCCATTGGCTCCGACCAGAGCCAATGTGGTTTTCAGAGCAGTTAGGAGGGGGATCGTGTCGTATAGTATACCATGTTGTAATATAGCGGGTAAAATCCTTGTCTGCTGTAGTTTCTTTTTTTTGTGTGGGTGGTGTCCCACTTGTAAAGCATGTCCAGTGTTCAATAGTGCAGTTAAAGCTGCAGATTATCGGTGCCTCTCCGGTTCCACACTGATATGTTGCCTGGCAAGCTGAGCCTGACATGAGTTCTGCTCACATAGAAGGTCATGGTAGGGTTAACGTAGGTTTTATTTTTGTTATACTGAAAATGAGTGCAGTCTTTCAGAGAGGGTGAAGGAGGATGGCACTCGCCTATTCGCACAGGTGAGGGATCCCCAATATGACCCTCCTGGCTAGTTATATTTAGCAGTGGAAAACCATTTCTACACATTACAGCAAGAGAGTTTCCATCATAAACATATACGTTCCTATCATCGCTTCTCAAGCACGATTTTACTGAGAGATAGTAAGAACTGCCGATGCTGCAGTCAGCAATAACACAGTGTGGAGCTGAAGGACCACAGCAGGCCAGGCAGCATCAGAGGAGCATAGGCCCTGCTGTGTTCCGCCAGCTCCACACTGAGTTATCCTAGTAGTCATTGAGTCGTCCCTCTTCAGGCTGTACATTTCTTGCTGTTACTATGCCAAGAAGAATCTTGTGGAGACACAAAGCGAGCGCACAAGCACAGGGCCTCTACAACACTAGTTATCAAACATTTTCAATTGTGATGGGTGCCTCCATTTTCCAATCCCTCCTCCTTCGTCTACCAAAACTCCATGATCCCCTGTGATGATTACCTCATGAGGTCCATTCCACTTAGGTTTAAGCCCCTCCCCCGCCCCTTTTCTCGGAGGCATTATTCGGGTTAAGACCTTAGCTCCTGCCTTTAGGGTTAGGCCTCCTAAGGACATTCCCAGTCACGGACCTGTAGTACCTGGTCTTTTAGTCATTGGAGATGTACGCAAAGTTGACACACGTGCTCCCAAATGCGTCCTTTTGTGTTGATCATTTCAGCCCCTCTGGCAATCAGATCATGTGGTAGGCTCATAGCTCACCCAGTCATCAATTCGAACGCGGTTAGCCCTGTTAGCCAGTGGCGTGTTCCTCAGGAGGCCGGCAGGATGGCCGGCAAAGCTGTGGTCCATTTAACTGCTTCCTGTTGGCAGGCTTTTGTTAAAGCTTGCTTCACTGTCCTGTTAGTCCTTTCTACTAAACCCGAATGCTGAGGGTGGTGGGGAATGTGGAATCTGGCTGATCCCTAGCATCCTACAAGCTGCCTGGAGGTATTTTCTAGTGAGATGGAGTGCCTGGTCTGAGTCTAATTGCTGTGGGACTTTCCACCTCGGAATTAGTTCGGTTGCTAAGATGCACGTAACAGCTTCGGTGCAGCAGTCTTTAGTTGGGAAAGTTTCTACCCAACGTGCGAATTGATCGATTTAAAAACTAGGCAATATAGTTTATTTTTGGCTCTGGGGTTATGGTCCCATAACATTCGTCTGGACATTCTCTCGGAGTCCCTTTGGCCTGGAATGCTGTCCCATTTTTACTTTGCGTGCCTCGCCTGGCTCAGTCCTGGTACATGGAATACAGCATTGGCAGTATTTCACCACGTCTCTACCCATGCCTTTCCACCACCAAAGTTTAGACATTGGGAATAACATTGTCTTTAAAATGGGAAAGCTCACGTAAGTAGACGTCAAGCAGTGTCTGATGAGTACATTGGGGTGCGATTACTACATTCCCCTTTCTCCAGACCCTATCTAGGTCCTGCCTGCCTCCATCCTGTACCCACAGCTGTGGCTGTCGCCTCTATTTCCATTATGTCCCATGTTAGATTATCCTCAACTTTACTCTTTTTAAGGGCATTTACGGATATCTGTTTTCTATGGAGCATTTCTTTAGCTGGAAGATCTGCCCATGCATTTCCCAATTGTAGTGGGGTTGTTATTTTTCAATGTGCCTTAATTTTTATTACTGCCACTTCTTTTGGAAATTGACCAGCTTCAACTAAGGCTCGAACGCAGACTGTTGGATCGGGTCGCCAGGGGATGTGACGAATGCTCGTTGGGCCCAAGCCATCATGAAGAAGCCATCTGAAGACATATGTGATGTCAGTATAAATGTTCACATGCCTTCCTTGAGCCATCGTAAGTGTCTTGGTCAAGGTTATTAATTCTGTGACCTGGGCTGAGAGGGCCCCATTGATCCTTTCTCCTGCTCATGTTGCTCCTTGGTTGTCTACCACTGCCCATGCAGTACGTGGTTCTCCATCCACATACTTTTGCGCTCTGTCTACACCAAGAACTTTTAATTTCTAAAGGATCTTCCTGGACAATTTTGTGTTGCTTGTCTCTGTTGTCTCTGTTGTACCTGTGTCTGACAGTCGTGTGGAGTCCCCTGGGTGACTATGTAGGATGCTGGATTCTCTCTTGTATCATTGACCCAGGTGACAGCATGTGTAGGTTAACTCTATGACTCTATGACTCTATGACTTCCCATTTAGCCCTTCTGGAATCAGTGATTCCTTCCAACATTCCCACTTCTTGAGGTGGAGTGGAGGATGTGGCATAGGGTCCGAGTGGCTGCCACAGCTGACAAGACTACATTGTCCCAAAATCACTGGGGTCTAACTTTCCTGAAAAATCGCAGACTGGTCTCAGTTTGTCACCATGTTCCTGAAGTAGTACTGCCTTCCTCGTGGCAAAATAGGGGAAATGGTTTACTTAGATTAGGCAACCCCAGCGCTGGGGCTGATGTTAAGGTCTGTTTTATTTCACTAAGTGCATGTTCTTGTTTAGGGCCCCAGGATAATTTACCCTGGCTCATCCTTCGTCCTACTGTCAGGTCTTGTGTCAGTCCGATTATCCGGCTGTAATCCTCCATGAAGATCCGACAATAGTTCAGGAGTCCTAGGAGTTTTCAGACTCCCTTTAAGGGAGCTGGGCTTGGCATCCCCGTAACAGCGGTTTTCCTCTGGGATTGATCACTGCCCCTGTCAAGTTATCTGTCCTAGGTGCCTGACTTCAGCTGGGCCTAGTTGGGCTTCACAGAGATTTATTTTTACTTCTGCTTCCATGACTCAGCACACAACACTTCTCAAATGTTCTCTCGCAGTCGAGGAAGCTATCGCTATGTCATTACGTATTGTAAGATGGTTAAAGAAAAATGTTCATCCTGCACTAACTGGTTTCAAAATGGCAGCCATAGCCTGATGGAAAATGGCAGGGCTGGTATGAAACCCTTGGGGAAGCCAGGTCCAGGTATGTTGGTGATCTCCAATTGTGAAGGCAAATTTGTATTGGTCTTCCTCTGTGAGGGGAACTGACCAGAATCCATTAGCAATGTCTAACTGAAAATGTTGTGCTGGGTTCCAATTGTGTTAAGGATGGTGCTTGGATCTGCCACAACAGGCATTAATTTGTCAGCTTATTTGTTCAACTGCGTCTAGTCAATGGTTAGTCTACAGAAGTCATCAACTTTCCAAACAGGCCACATAGGAGAACTGGTAGTAGATTGGGCTTCTTTTAGTACATCCTGAGCTTCCAGTTCCTTTACTATCTCCTCAGTGGCTTTAACTGCCTCTGATCTGATAGGGTATTTTTTTTTAGGAGGATGGACTCAACCAGATATTTTCACTGACTCTATACTAATCTTCCCACAATGTCGTATTTTGTGCCCACAAAGGAGGACACATCGATGCTACCAAATGGTAGGGATTGCTTCAGTCCCACTCCCATTCAGTTTGTGCCTGCGGTAGCAGAAGGTCTAAGGTTTAGGAGTCAGTAAGAATGTTTATTGGAAGATCCCCCAAGTGATAGCTCCGTTTCAATCATCAGTTTTCCCTTTGCGTTTATGATAGCTCCAATTGCTCCATTAAATCCATGCCCAGGATGGATTCTCCTGCATCTGGGACATGCCAGATCTTGGTGGTAACTTCTAGATCTTTAATTTGAATTGGGATCGACACTGATTCGAGACCTTGTGTCCGTCTAGTGACTCCGACTATCCTGAAGGTTTTGCCTGACAGTGGGAGCCCTTACATGTCAGTGATCATAACAGCAGCTCTGGCATCGACTAACATGGTGCATTGCTGGCTCCCTAACAATGCTTCAAAGTAGATTTTCGTTACAGTCTCGACTCCTGAGGGCCACCACCCATCATTACAGCCTGAGGAGCTCCTGGAGTTCCTCCGACTGTTACCTGGACAATGGTCCCGTTGCCTGCTAAAAGTGTCAGAGGGTATTTGTTATCCTCTGTTTTATTCGATCTCTGTTTTGGTCATTGTCTTGCTTGGCTACCTCCGGTGCACCAACAGTCTTTACCCTGAAGCCCGCTTTTCCCACAGTTAGAGCAGTTAGTTGAGCCTTTGTTTTCAATTTGGACCATTAGGGCATTGGATTGAATAGTGGCCTCTGCCTCCACAGGAGAAACCAGTCTCCTTCTCTGGGCTTAGATTTGCATTCTTGTTCTAGGCTCATGACCTGCTGAGCCTGACTTCGACTGCTTACAGCGTGGACTTTATGGGATTTTGTATTTTCTGGTTTGCCTCAGTGGTTATCCCTCAGTTAACTATAGCATTGAAGGTGTCACCTATCAATCAGCTGCTAAGAATTCAAGCCCAGTCTAGCTCTTTCTTGCACTGCAAGGTTCCACTAAGTTCCTCCCTACTCGTCGTTCACCCCTCAGTCAGGCTACACCATCATAGTTCTCTGCCCTGCCCCTGGAGCCATTACCTGGGACGAGCCAGGTGCATCAATATATCAATACTCATTGGGAGCCATGTCTCTCCAGGAGAAATGGGAGCAGAGTCTCATTCTCTTCTTGCTTCCTTAAAGTACCCACCTACCTGGCGTCCTTGGAGGGAAATGTGTGTTGAACTGGCACCTCACAAGGGGATGCTGAATATGCACCCCCCACCCACCACCCCTCCAAGCCTCCTGGGCCAAGGTCACACACCTCAGATACTGAAGCAGTCCACATGCAAATGCAGGAAAATCTGGACGATATCCGGGCAGTAACATCTGTGCCATGCAAATGCCAGTCTATGACTATCACCAATAAAAGACAACCTAGCCACTACCCCCTTTGCAATGGCATTGCTATTACTGAGTCCCCCACCACCAACATCCTCAGGGTTACAATTGACAAGAAACTCAACTGAACTCTCCAAGTAAATGAGCCACAAATTGACCATGAACAGGTCACAGGCTAGGAGTACTGCGGTAAGTAACTCCTCTCCTGACCCCCCACCAAAGCCCATACACCATGTACAAGGCACAGATCAGGAGTGTGATAGAACTGCATCTGTCCTGCCAAGTGTGGAGTATTCTGATAACACACAAGAAGCTTGACATCATCCAGGACAAAGCAGCCCACTTCATTGGCACCACATACACAAGTATCCACTCCCTCCACGACCAAGGCTGTTGCCTTTATTGGTCAGTGCAAGGACTACAGGAGTTAAGATGTTATGTTATGGCTGTACAGGACTTTGGTTTGGCCACTTGTAAGATGTTGTTAAGATTTCCAAGGATGTTGCCAGGGTAGGAGGGTTTGAGCTGTAGGGAGAGGCCGAATAGGCTGGGGCTATTTCATTGTAGCGTTAGAGGCTTTGGGGTGACCTTAGAGGTTTACAAAATCATGAGGGGCACGGATAGGGTGAAAACCATGATTTTCCCCAGAATAGGGGAGTCCAAAAGTAGAGGGCATTGGTTTAAAGTGAGAGGGAAAAGACTTAAAATAGATCTAAGGGGCAACTTTTTCACGCAGAGGGTGGTGCGTGTATGGAACGAGCTGTCAAAGGACGTGGTGGAGGCTGGTACCATCACACCATTTAAAAGGCATCCAGATAGGTACATGAATAGGAAGGGTTTAGCAGATATGGGCCAAATGCTGGCAAATGGGACTAGATTAATTTAGGAAATCTGTTCAGCATGGACAAGTTGGACAGAAGGGTCTGTTTCCATGCTGTACAACTCTGACTCTAGAACCAGGGTGTATGAGGTAGACCATTTAAGACTGAGTGAAGAAATAGTTTCTCATTTCAAAGTAAAATGAAACTGTGGAACTATATAGCACAAGGCAGCAGGTGCCAAGTGAAAGATTTTGCTTAGACTTTAAAGGTCCAGGATATATTAAGGAATACAGAGAGAAAACTGGAATATAACACTGAGATACAGTAGAAGATCAACCCTGATCAGACTGAACAGATCAGGCTTAAATAGCCTCATCCTGCTCCTGGTTTCCAGCTTTCGTCATTGTAAGACTGTTAGCAGGGGGTGCCTCTCCAGAGAAAATGAACTGAATGATTTATTGTCACAGGGATTTACAGGAAAATATAGAGGAAAAGCTTCAACTGTTGCCACAATGGTGAAATGAGTCACGGTGCTGCTGCTTGTAACTTTTTCGGTGGGTCTGGTGTTCGAAATGAAAGAATAAAATCACATTGTATTCAGGCACTGGGAATCGAGACAGTGAGCCCCAGTGCAGGGGAGAGAGAGGATAGTGGTCAGTAGGGAAAGGGGCGGCCTAGGGATCAAGCAATCAAGTCCAGCCCAGGAGAGATAACAGAGTGTAGAGCTGGAGGAACACAGCAGGCCAGGCAGCATCATAGGAGCAGGAAAGCTGATGTTTCCAGTCGGGACCCTTCTGAAGAGGGGCAGTTCTTGCTATCTCAGCCCAGAAGAGAGATCTCCTATTCCCAAAAACCAGCAGAGGCAGCCACAGCTCCTGACTGTGCCACCTGGTCTAGAGGAAGGTGGGCACTGACCTGCTCTATTCTGCCAGGGTAAGAACCAAAACTTTTTCCAGCTATTTACTCTCACTTGCTCTGTCTCTCTGTGGCTGCACCACTTTCCACCCCAGCTCAAGCTTTACCACTCTCACTATCACCTGCAACATCTTCCCTCAATTGCTCTCTCACCCATCCCAACCCTTGCCAGCACTAACCCTGCCTGCCCTCTGTGATGCCTACTCACTCGCCCAGGGCATCTGCATCAACAGTTCCAGCTGTGCCACCCACTTTCAGCTCCCTCCATACTGGGCCTTCTCTCATTCCAGGACACTCCCGAATGGTATGTTGCCTCCCAGGTGCATGGGTCAGGGACGTCTCAGATCAACTGCAGGACATTCTGAAGGGGGAGAATGAACAGCCAGCCGTCATGGTGCACATAGGCACCAATGATATAGGTAATAAGCGGGATGAGGTCCTACAAGCATAATTTAGGGAGTTAGGAGCCAAGTTAAAAAGTAGGACCTCAGAGGTAGTAATTTCAGGATTGCTACCAGTGCCACGTGCTAGTCAGAGCAGAAATGAAAGAATAGGCAGGATAAATGAGTGGCTTGAGAGATGGTGCAGGAGGGAGGGTGTCAGATTTTTGGGACATTGGGACCGGTTCAGGGGGAGGTGGGTCTGTTACAAATCGGACGGTCTACACCTGGGCAGGACTGGAACCAATGTCCAAGGGGTGCTTTTGCTAACGCTGTTGGGGAGGGTTTAAACTAATATGGCAGGGGGGTGGGAACCAAATGAGGAGGTTAGTGGACAGTAAGGAGGTAGTAACTAAAGCCTGTAAGGAACTAGATAATGAAGTCAGTGTGACAAAGGGGAAGAGTAGGCAGGCAGCAGATGATGAACGCAAAGGGACAGGTGGTCTGAGGTGCATTTGTTTTAATGTGAGAAGTGTAGTAGGTAAGGCAGATGAACTTAGGGTTTGGATTAGTACCTGGGAGTATGATGTTACTGCTGTTACTGAGACTTGGTTGAGGGAAGGGCAAGATTGGCAACTGAATATCCCAGGTTATAGATGCTTCAGCCAGGATAGAGAGGGAGGTTAAAGGGGTGGAGGAGTTGCATTACTGGTCAAAGAGGATATCACAGCTGTGCTGAAGGAGGGCACTATGGAGGACCCGAGCAGTGAGGCAATATGGGCAGAGCTCAGAAACAGGAAGGGTGCGGTAACAATGTTGGGGCTGTACTACAGGCCTCCCAACAGCGAGCGTGCGATAGAGGTACAAATATGTAGACAGGTTATGGAAAGATGTAGGAGCAACAGGGTGGTGGTGATGGGAGATTTTTATTTTCCCAACATTGACTGGGATTCACTTAGTGTTAGGGGTTTAGATAGAGCAGAATTTGTAAGAAGCGTCCAAGAGGGTTTTATAGAGCTGTATGTAAATAGTCCAACTCGGGAAATGAGCCCGGCCAGGTAGTTGAAGTTTCAGTAGGGGATTATTTTGGGAATAGTGATCACAATTCCGTAAGTTTTAGAATACTGATGGACAAAGACGAGAGAGGTCCAAAAGGAAGAGTGCGAAATTGGGGGAAGGCCAACTATAGCAAAATTCAGCAGGAGCTGGGGAATGTGGATCGGGAGCAGCTGTTTGAGGGTAAATCCATATTTGATATGTGGGAGGCTTTTAAAGAGAGGTCAATTAGAGTGCAGGACTGACATGCCCCTGTGAAATTGAGGGATAGAAAGGGCAAGATTAGGGAACCATGGATGACAGGTGAAATTGTGAGACTAGCAAAGAGGAAAAAGGAAGCATACACAAGGTCTAAGTGACTGAAAACAGACGAAGCTTTGGAAGAATATCAGGAAAGTAGGACCAATCTGAAACGAGGAATTAGAGGGCTAAAAGGGGTCATGAAATATCTTTAGCAAACAGGGTTAAGGAAAATCCCAAAGCCTTTTATTCGTACATAAGGAGCAAGAGGATAACTAGAGAAAGGGTTGGCCCACTCAAGGACAAAGGAGGGAAGTTATGCAAAGGGTCAGAGAAAATGAGCAAGATTCTTAATGAGTACTTTGTGTCAGTATTCACCGAGATGAGTGACATGACAGATGTTGAGTTTAGGGATAGATGTTTGATTACTCTAGGTCAAATCGGCATAAGGATGGAGGGGGGATGTGTTGGGCATCCTAAAAGGCGTTAGGGTGGACAAATCCCTAGGTCCAGATGGGATCTATCCCAGGTTACTGAGGGACGTGAGAGAGGAAATAGCTGGGGCTTTAACAGATATCTTTGCAGCATCCTTGAGCACGGGCAAGGTCCCGGAGGACTGGAGAATTGCTAATGCTGTCCCCTTGTTTAAGAAGGGTAGCAAGGATAATCCAGGTAATTATAGACCTGTGAGCCTGACGTCAGAGGTGGGGAAGCTGCTGGAGAAGATACTGAGGGATAGGATCTATTTACATTTGGAAGAAAATGGGCTTATTCGTGATAGGCAGCATGGTTTTGTGCAGGGAAGGTCATGTCTTACCAACTTGATAGAATCTTTGAGGAAGTGACAAAGTTGATAGATGAAGGAAGGGCTGCAGATGTCATATACATGGACTTCAGTAAGGCGTTTGATAAGGTTCCCCATGGTAGGCTGATGGAGAAAGTGAAGTCACGTGTGGTCCAGGGTGTATGAGCTAGATGGATAGAGAACTGGCTGGGCAACAGGAGACAGAGTTTTGTCGTGGAAGGGAGTTTCTCAAAATGGAGAACTGTGACCAATGGTGTTCCACAGGGATCCGTGCTGGGTCCACTGTTCTTTGTGATGTACATAAATGATCTGGAGGAAGATATAGATGGTCTGATTAGCAAGTTTGCAGATGACACTAAGATTGGTGGAGTAGCACATAGTGAAGGGGACTGTCGGAGAATGCAGCAGAATATAGATAGATTGGAGAGTTGGGCGGAGAAATGGCAGATGGAGTTCAATCCAGGCAAATGCGAGTTGATGCATTTTGGAAGATCCAATTCAAGAGTGAACTATACAGTAAATGGAAAAGCCCTGGGGGAAATTGATGCACAGAGAGATCTGGGTGTTCAGGTCCATTGTACCCTGAAGGTGGCAATGCAGGTCAATAGAGTGGTCAAGAAGGCATACGGCATGCTTTCATTCATCGGACGGGGTATTGAGTACAAGAGTTGGCAGGTCATGTTACAGTTGTATGGGACTTTGGTTCGACCCCATTGTGTTCAGTGTGTTCAGTTGCGGTCGCCACATTACCAAAAGGATGTGGATGCTTTGTAGAGGGTACAAAGGAGGTTCACCAGAATGTTGCCTGGTATGGAGGGTGCTAGCTATGAAGAGAGGTTGAGTAGATTAGGATTATTTACATTAGAAAGACAGAGGTTGAGGGGGGACCTGATTGAGGTCTACAAAATCATGAGAGGTATAGACAGGGTGGATAGCAAGAAGCTTTTTCCCATAGTGGGGGACTCAATTACTAGGGGTCACGATTTCAAGGTGAGAGAGGAAAAGTTTAAGGGAGATATGTGTGGAAAATTCTTTACGCAGATGGTGGTGGGTGCCTGGAACACGTTGCCTGCGGAGGTGGTAGAGGAGGGCATGATAGCATCATTTAAGATGTATCTAGACAGATACATGAATGGGCAGGAAGCAGAGGGATACAGATCCTTGGAAAATAGGTGACAGGTTTAGATAGAGGATCTGGATCGGCTCAGGCTTGGAGGTCCCAAGGGCCTGTTCCTGTGCTGCAATTTTCTTTGTTGGCTGTTTACCTCAAAGAAAAAAGAACAATAGAGCAGAAAGATTCAAGCCAGGGGGTGGAGTGGACCCTGACCTCCCTGAGCAGCTGACTGTGGCCAAGTCTCTGTTCGGGGGGTCCTGGCACTGTAAAGGCAGCCTCTGATGGCAGAACAAAGGCTATGCCACTTAACTTGACTGAGGCCTGTGAACAAACATGTCAAGCTTCCTTCCTGTGAGTATTGTTGAATATCTGTCTGTTTAGCACAAGAGTCTGCTATCGCTGGCTGAGGTACAAGGTGCAAAAAGCCAAGGGTACCAGGAGCACTCGGATAGCACTCGGTCACTCTGAGCCTGAAGAACAACCCAACAGCCTGAAGAAATCCTTGTTGTATCCACAATGATTGCTGCACCTACAGGCTAAATAGCAACTGAAGTTCTGAAGTGAAGCCGAGTGTGCTGGAGATGTGTAATGAGAGTTCATGGAGGTCGGCATAAGCCAGATACTAGTTTCTGTAGATTTGGGGTGTAGGTGGCTGATGGCTCATGCCCTGAGATTCTGATGCCTATTTACCAGCTGAATGTTTCCAGAGATTATACGAAGCCATCGTACCTTTTCATCATGTTTGAGCACTTTGACTCTGACAGCGGAGGAGCAAATATCATTTGAGTATTTTAGCCTCTTTTCTGGATCCAGGGCTTGTTCCAAATGGCCATTTAATGTCAGTTAATTCCAAGTACAATTCTGATTATTTGAGAGCCTCTTTGAATGCTAGACCTGATTGAGACCCACACCAGATGGATGGCAGCAGTTCAAGCTGGCAGTTTATCACCTGAAAAACGATTAGGGATGGGATATAAATCCTGTCGTCGCCATTGAAGGCCACACCCTGAGGAGGAATACAAAAAGTCTTCATTGCCTCCTGAAATGGTGCTGATGATTCAGATTGCTTCTTTCTTTGTGTTCAAGGAAGTTATACTTGGTCATCAGGGCACAAACAGCTCCAAACAAACATCTCTAAGTATTCGACTTACAGATCATAGAATCCTTACAATGTTGAAACGGGGCCTTTGGCCCAACAAGTCCACACCAACCCTCATAGCATCCCATCCAGACCCATACCTCTATATACCCACCTAATCTATGCATCCCTCAAAACTGCAGGCAAGACTTCTTCCCCAGAAACACACAATACAGAATTCTGCTCATCTTCCTTGGAAAATGACATTTGTAGGTGGTAATGCAGCTGGGAGGGATAAGAAGGGAAACCTGATGGCCATTCTTTCAGCAAAGACTGGACCTGGCCATGCTGCAGAGCTCCGACCATCTGGTGACAGAGTGAGAGAAGATGATCACATGAGAGACTAATCTTCGCCAAGTTCACCAGATCTGACCTCACATGCAAGTATAACTGCATGGGTAGGACCTGGTCCGAGTCTAGGAGCCAGCGATAGTTTATAGAAGGATCGTGACAGACTTAACATTGCGATTGGTAGAATAATTTCAAAATTGGAAGTTTCATCACAAAAGAGCATGTCTTTTTGATAATATTCAATCACATGGCCTATGTCTTTTCTGTATTTTGTGAATAAAATTGCATTGTCAACTCTGACCCCTTGTCCATCTCATGTAGAGTACTGGCATAAAACAATTTTGCGCAGAAACTGGAAGCACGGATAACATCCTCATTATCTTCTGCCTGGCCTACGCAGAATCATCACCGACCAAGAGTCACTAGACCTGAAATGTTATCTCTGATTTCGCACCACAGATGCTGCCAGACCTGCTGAGATTTTCCAGCCATTTCTGTTTTTGGTCCAGATTTTCAGCATCAGCAGTTCTTTTGGGGTTTTTTTTTTGTTTAGGCAGAATTGTAATTGTTCTTCAGTTTTGTTGACATTGAGAGAAAGGTTATTATCATTGCACCATGTTCCAAAGCCCTCTACCTCCTTTCTGTATTCTGACTCAATATCTGTCCTACCACACTGTTGTCAGATAATTTATAGATGGTGTTCCATTGGAATTCGGCTACACAGTCGTAGATGTATAGGAGGATGGGAACGCATCCTTGTGGGGCTCCCGTGTTGTGTGTTATTGTGGAGGTGCAGCAGTTGTGGACCAGCTGGTGGAGGTATTCACTGACATCTTCAACCTCTCCCTCCTACAAGCTGAAGTCCCCACCTGATTGTGGCCTGTGGGTCCGGAAGCTGAGGATCCAGTTGCAGAGGGCAGAGCTGAGATTAAGGTCTCAGAGTTTTGAGATTAATCTGGAGGGGATAATGGTGTTGAAGATGGAGCTATAGTCAATGAGCAGGAGTCTAACGTAGGTGTCTTTGTTGTCCATATGTTCTAGGGATGAGTGCATGGCTAGGGAAGTGGTGTCCACTGTAGACCTGTTTTGTCAGTAGGCAAATTGTAGAGGAATGAGGCAGGCTAGGAGATTTGAGTTGACGTTGGCCATGACCAGGTTCTCAAAGCACTTCACGATAATGGAAGTCAGAGGCACTGGGCAGTAGTTATTAAGGCACACTGCATGTGCTTTCTTTGGTACTGAGATGAGGGTGGTCTTCTTGAAGCAGGTGGGGACTTCGGCTTGTAGGAGGGAGAAGTTGAAGATATCAGTGAATATCTCCTCCAGCTGGCCTGCACAGCATCTAAGCACACAGCTGGGGACTCTGTCCAGGCCCATCACCTTCCGTGCATTGTCTCCCAGGAAGACTGATTTGACATCTGCAGCAGTGAGAGGGAGCAGGTGTGTCTGGGGATGTCAGGCCAGGAGACACAGCTGCTGGAATTCTGCATGAACCAAGCAAGGAAAACATTGAGTGCATCAGGGAGGGAAGTGTCTTTGTCCACTGTCTTGCTCTGTTTCATTTTATATCCCCATTATCTAAATTACCACAGACCATGGACAGGCCTTGCTTATTATTGTGCATAATTCCTTGTAATGGGGCTGGAATCACACTGACAATCCAATTGCTGCATACTATTTGTTGACTTCGCAAATTACTGAAAGACATTTCATTGGATTGTACCTACCCATTTTACCATTTAATATTGATTTTCTCGATTCCATCTCTAATCCTTTCATTTAAATACCCCCATTAATTATGACTCTCTTGTTCAGGATCCCTAGAGAAACCTTACAGTCCAATGAGAAATCGGGAGTTCTGGGCCGAGGTATTAACTGCCGGAGTCCACTGTTACAGTTACGTGGTAATATATAACTGCAAGCTATGCTTTTAAAAGACTTGGTCTTGAGGGCAATGCCTTCTCTTCAGGGATAAAGATCTTAAGACGAGGGAGGTACTAAATTAAAGATGTTCCATCTTTAATATAAAATTGGTTAGACAATTATTTGTGGAATTGATACAGTAATGTGGTGAGTTGCTATTTCAGGTAATCAGGAAAGAAAGGCTTTGCTGAAATGTAAACAAACAATAAACAGTGAAAAGTAGTTCACATGTTTTAAGCTTTTTTCTTAAAGAAATTGTTACCTAAAGCAAAGGATGGACAAACAAAACATGGTAATGCCAAGAATTAAGAACATTTTATTTCTATTTGAATTTTGTTTTTGAAGATGCTGCATGAGAACACAGAACAGTACAGCACAGTACAGGCCCTTCGGCCCACAATGTTGTGCCAAAATTTTACCTTGAACCTAAGGTCTATCTAACCTCCACCGTTACATTATACTATTATCCATATGCCTATCTAATAGCCCTTAAATGCCCCTAATGAGGCTGATTCCACTACCCTCTCTGGCAATGCATTCCACGCCCCGACCACTCTCTGAGTAAAGAACCTACCTCTGACGTCTCCCCGACATCTACCTCCTTTCACTTTAAAACTATGTCCCCTCGTAATAGCTACCTCCACCCTAGGAAAAAGTATCTGGCTGTCTACTCTATCTATACCTCTGATCATTTTGTACACCTCTATCAAGTCACCTCTCATCCTTTGTCGTTCTAAAGAGAAAAGCCCTAGCTCTCTCAACCTTTCCTCGTAAGACCTTCCCTCCGTTCCAGGCAACATCCTGGAAAATCTCCTCTGCACTTTTTCTAACGCTTCCACATCTTTTCTGTAATGAGGTGACCAGAACAGGACACAATACTCCAGATGTGGCCGAACCAGGCTTTTGTTTAGCTGGAGCATAACATCACGGCTCTTGAACTCAATCCCTCTATTAATGGAAGCTAACACACCATACACCTTCTTAACAACTCTATCCACCTGGGTGGCAGCTCTCAGGGAACTGTGAACATGAACCCCAAGATCCCTCTGCTCCTCCACATTGCCAAGAATCTTTCCGTTAACCCTGTATTCTGCTTTCAAGTTTGTCCTTCCAAAATGAATCACCTCACACTTTTCAGGGTTAAACTCCATCTGCCACTTCTCAGTCCAGCTCTGCATTCTATCAATGTCCCTTTGTAATCTAGAACAGCCCTCCACACTGTCCACAACGTGACCCATCTTCATATCATCCGTGAACTTGCTAATCCACCCTTCCACTCCTTCATCCAAATCATTTACAAAAATCACAAATAGAAGAGGACCCAGAACAGATCCTTGTGGTACACCACTCGTAACTGAGCACCATGTTGAATATTTTCCATCCACTACCACCCTTTGTCTTCTAAGGGTCAGCCAATTCCGAATCCAAACTGCCACATTTCCCCCTATCCCATGCCTCCTTACCTTCTGCATGGCCCGACCATGGGGAACCTTATCAAATGCCTGACTGAAATCCATGTATACCACATCCACTGCTCCACCTTCATCCACGTGTTTGGTCGCCTCTTCAAAGAATTCAATAAGGTTTGTGAGGCATGACCTATCCCTCACAAATCCATGCTGACTATCACAAATCAAACTGTGTCTTTCCAAGTGATTGTAAACCCTGTCTCTGAGCCCTTTCCAATAATTTGCTCACCACTGATGTAAGACTAACTGGTCTGTAATTTTCGGGGTTATCCCTGTTCCCTTTTTTGAACAAGGGAATGAAGTTTGCCTCTTTCCAATCTTCCGGCACGATACCCGTGGACAGTGAGGACGAAAGGATTATCACCAAAGGCCCTGCAATCTCCTCCCTCACTTCCCAGAGAATCCTTGGATAAATCCCATCAGGCCTGGGGGACTTATCTATCTTCAACTTCGTCAGAATTCCTAGCACATCTTCTTTACTAACATCAAACTCCTCTAGCCGACCTGCCTGTTTTACAACGTCCTCCTCTCCAACCAGGTCCCTCTCAGTTGTGAATACTGAAGAAAAGTATCTATTAAGGACCTCTCCTATCTCTCTAGGCTCTGTGTACAAATTCCCTTTACAATCCTTGATCGGCCCTACTCTTTCTCTGGTCATTCTCTTGTTCTGCATATACGTGTAAAAAGCCTTGGAGTTTTCCTTGATCCTATCCGCCAAGGTTCTCTCATGCCCCCTTATAGCTCTCCTAAGTACGTTCAATGTTCTATATTACCACATGACTATAACAGTGACTCCTGCAGTTAATATCTTGGCCCCGAACTCCCAATTTCTGTTGTAACCACTCTGAGGTTAACCCGATCAAAAAAAACCCACTTTCCTTTTCAGTGTAAGTCTGGCCATTTCTGCATGCCTTGCCACCAGAAGGGATATTTCATTGCCTTTAAGTGCACAAGCGTACAGATTTAAACAAAAAATGGACACGATAACTTCTGTAACATTTCTTAATTTTCTTTTACACATCAAAGATACTTGATCAAAATAGAAAATGTACTTGTACTTTCATTATTCTAAGTGTAATTTGTTAAATATTACCAAATGTTAAAATGAACTCTCTCCAGTTAATGAGTGCGATTAGATGGCAAGGGTGGGAGTGAGTTAAGTGGGGGGTTGTTGGGCAGATTGATGAGGGCTACATTATCTTAATTATATCTTAAGCCTGGATCAAGATAGGAATTAAAGATTACTTAAATTTTGATTACTGCAAATAAACCTCCTGCCAGCCCTTAAATTAGTGGAAAGAGTTGAATTTCAACAATTCATCAGATTCAATATGACCCACCCCTCAGCCATTTGTTCTTTGTCTCAGTTAATTTTTTCATTGATCCCTTTCCCTTTCACCGGGTGCAATTCCTTCAGTCCAACCGGTCCATGCAAATCAAGTTTCCCCAAACGAAAATGGTCCCATTTGCCTGCATTTGGCCCGTATCCCTCAAAACCTTTCCTAATCATGTACCTGTCCAAATGTCTTGTAACTGTACTTACATCTACCACTTCCTCTGGCACTTCATTCCAAATACAAACTAACACTGAAAACATTGCCCCTCAGGTTCCTTTTTAAACCTTTTTCCTCAACTTAAAAATACGCTCCCTAGGTTTGAACTCCCCACCCATAAGGAATTGATCTTTGCTATCCACCCTGTCTAGGCCTCTCATGATTTTATAAACCTCTATGAGGTAACCCCTTCTACTGCCCAGTGAGAAAAGCCCCAGCCTATACTTATAATTCAAGCCATCCAGTCTCAGTAACATCCTGATTAATTTTTTATTCTGAACCCTGTCCAATTTAATAATCTGCTTCCTATAACAGGGTGACCAGAACTGTACACAGTACTCCAAAAGTGGCCTCGCCAACATCCTGTACAACATCAATATGACATCCCAACTCCAACACTGACCAATGAAGGCACACACCTTCTTAACTACCCTGTTGCAAGTTTTGAAGAATTATGTACCTGAACCCATAGGTCTCTGCTCAACAACACTATCCAAGGCCCTACCATTAATTGTACAAGTCCTTCCCTTGTTTGTTTTACCAAAATCCAATACCTTGCATTTATCTAAATTAAACTCCATCTGCCACTCCTCAGTACATTGGCACAATTGATCAAGATCCCTTTGTAATTTTAAAGAACCTTAACTGGCAACTATACCAACAACTTTGGGTCATCCGCAAACTTCCTAACCATACCTAAGTTCTGACCAAATCGTTTGTTGAAAATGAGAAACAGAAGTGGACCCAACACCAATCCCTTTGGTCGTTATTTGGGCATTAGCAGAATTAAAACCTATTTAACTCTACTTTTTCTGGCTAACTATTCATGAAAAAGAGTCGGACAAAACCTTCCAAAATCTGACTTTTTATTTATTTCATTCACTGGATGTGGATGTCACTGGCTTACTCCATAAAAGCCATTTGGATAAGTACATGAATAGGAAAGGTTTAAGGGATACGAGCGAGGAGCAGCAGGCAGGTAGGACTAGTTTAGTTTGGGAACATGGCTGGTGTGGACTGCTTGGACTAAAGGATCTGTTTCCATGCTGCATGAGTCTCATTGCCCAGAGGGCAGTTTAAGATTCAACCACATTGCTATGGGTCTAGAGTCACATATCAGCCAGACCAGGTAAGTGGCAGCTTTCTTCCCTGAAGGACATTAGAGTCATATAATGACCATAAATCCATTGTCGATTGTCAGGAAACACTCATCTGGTTCTCTAAATTCTAGACTATTGTTGAATTTAAATTCCACCATCTGCTGTAGCAGGATTTGAACCCAGAACTCCACGACATTACCTGGGTCTCTAGGGTTGGGGACTTTCTTGGAGGTTTCCACACACTGGGTAATTACCCATCAGAAGTTACAACAGTTCCTGTGCAGACAGGTGCAGACAGGTGCATCCAGACTTCATGGTGCTCACCCACATCTCCCTTCCATACTGCTCCAATGATGATGATCTTCCCACCAGAAGATCTGGACCCTTGTCTCTCAAGGGTGTGATCACACAGTTCAGTAGATCACTCATAGCTGGATCTTTTTGTTTAAAATCCAGGTTCCATATAAATAAGCTGCAAGGAACAAACTGAAAAATTTCACTACAGAAGATTATTTTGTTGATTAATATCTGCCAATTTAGAAACAAAACTCCTATCCTTCCACCTTTTAGCTTTAAAGAAAATCCAACTCCTCAATTGTCCCAATTTCTAATTAACAGGCATTTGGTTATTTTACAGATGACAGTTGGCAGCGTGATTTTCAGAGTCTCAGCAGGAGTCTGATGGAATTCACATTCTTGTATCATAAATTTATTTTAATCACTCCACTTTCCTCCACAGTTCCTAACTGTCAGCATGAATTCAGATATTAATTACTTGGGAATAGCTACTATTGTGAACAGTGCGTGTGTAAGAAGTTGTGCATTAGTTTTGTCAGATCACAGAACTAAGACCCAAGGCTGCAGGTTTCCCCTAAGATTTTCCATCTTCCTATCCCTCATACTTTGTTCTGTTCAATAGATCAACAAACCCCACTAATATTTGCTCACCTAAGTGCAGGTCTGAACTTATTACATTAATCAATACAACATCGAACAGGTGCTCCCACCACTCTTGTTCCTTCTTCAGGTGCCTTTTCAAAATGAGTAAATAAGACAGAAAAACACACACCGTTTAACAACAGTTTTCAACATTCTTCCTCCAAAAACAAGATCCAAACTTCCTCAGTTTGTAAGCTTTCAAGCATTTTCGCCCAGGCTGGTATTTTAAGAGATTTTACTGTAATCTTAGAGTTAGATTTATACGGCACTGAAACAGGCTGTTCGGCCCATTATGTCTATGCCGATTAACAAACACCTGCCTCCTCTCCACCTATCCTCTCCTCTATCCATCTTCTATCCGCCTCCCCCTCTCTCCCTATTTATTTCAGAACCCTCTTCCCCTCCCCCATTTCTGATGAAGGGTTTAGGCCCGAAACGTCGAGTTTTCCTGCTCCTATGATGCTGCTTGACCTGCTGTGTTCATCCAGCCCCATGCTTGTTATACCAAATTACACTAATCCCATTTATCTGCCTTGAATGCATTTTAAAAATTCCACTCTATCTAATCCTTTCCCATTAAAGTGATCCCATGTAATAATGACCACAAGATATAGGAGCAGAATTAGGCCATTCAGCCCATTGTGTCTGCTCCACCATTTGATCATGACTGCTACATTTCTCAATCCCATTCTCCTGCTTCTCCCTGTAACCCTTGATCCCCTTACCAATCTCTGCCTTAAATGTACATTGTCACAGAAGGCTGTGGAGGGCAAGTCATTGAGATCCACAGATTCACCACCCTCTGGCTGAAGAAATTCCTCATCTCAATTCCAAAGGGGCATTCCCTCACACTGAGGCTGTGCCCTTGGGTCTTGTCTCTCTTACTTGTGGAAACATCTTCTCCATGCCCACTCTATCCAGCTTCTCAGTATTCTGTAGGTTTCAATGAGATCCTCCCTAATCTTTCTAAACTCCATCGAGTACAGACCTAGAGTCCTCAACTGCTCTTCATATGACAAGCCCTTCATCCCTGGGATCATTCTTGGAAACCTCCTCCAATGACAGCACATCCTTAGATTTGGGGCCCCAAACTGCTCACAAGTATTCCAAATGCAAGCTGACCAGGTGGAATTTCTTCTGAGGGTTGAGTGCCTTTGGAACTCTTCGCCACAGAGAGCTGTGGGAGTAGAGTCGTTGTGTATATTTAAGGCTGATAGATCCTGATCAGTCAGGCAAATAAAGGGTTACAGAGAAAGGGCAGGAACATGGACATGAGGAATGTTGGATCAGACATGATCCTGTTGGATGGCACAGCAGGTTTAAGGGCCAAATGGCCTCCTCCTGTTCCCATTTCCAGTGGGTTATGGTCTTAATCTACTCGTCCAAGAATTGTACACTGTTACACCTTTATAATCTGTCCACAATGTGTTACATTTGTGTAAAGCTATTCATGTCACTAAACCTCGTCCTCCCAAAAACTACTGCTATCTTCCTTAATTGGAGTGCATTGTCACATATCATGCCATCTGCAAATTGAAGCTATGCTCTTTATATGTAAATAACTATTTTAAGAGTGAGAATTGCCGCATGATTTGAAAGCAAGTGAATGGGTACTGAGTGTGAGGACTGTTTGCACATCAGTGGAGGTACTGAAGTGTTTGCAGACGAACCGGAGTGAGTGATTGTGTACAGATCAAGGGTGATCCATAAGCTGGTTTGGTTTGTGGCCAGTTATCGATGACAAAGGCTTTCTGTCTGCCAACAACCATGTATTTGGTTCACAGGTAAAGAAAGAGCTTGGGGCTGGGAATAAGATAGAGAAGACATCAAGTCTCCACCAGCCAGGAGCACACTCTCTGATCTCTGCAATAAGCCATTTTAAACCTGAAGGAAGCCAGAATCTTAGCTTGCAGCCACAGCTGAAGGTGACTTAAATTGATTATACAGAGACTTATATACAGGTGAACCAACCACCCTGTACCTCTTGTAAGCCAGTGGAATCATCTGGAGAAGGATGACTGAGAAGCACTATTGATCAGCTCTAGGTGTGTGCATATGTATACATACCATATAAACTGAAGTGCTTGTAGAATCAAGAGCCAGTATGGACCAAGTTATGATTTTTCTAAACAGGATCAAGTATTTCTACAGCCTCGCCTTTTAAGTAAATTGGTCTTTAGATTAAATTACCAATTTTTAAAGCATAAGGATTGAGGTCCCTGGCATTTGTTTACTATTCCTTAAACTAGAGAAAATAAAGGGAAGGAGTGTAATGTAAGGGCCATGGTAGGGCAGCTCGGCCCAGTGAAATGCTCCTCCTGTACGTTGTGAGCAGTCAGGGACCTTTACCCATTTCCTGTACATGTGGTCACCCTAGAAACATCTCCAGCTGCAGCTGCTATACATCTGTGTTTCAGGGTCTGGAGCAACAGCTGGAGTCTCTGTGGAGTATCTGAGAGACAGAGCTTCATGGATAGCATTTTTAGGGAAATGGTCAAGCACATGGAGTAGTACAGGCAGAGAGGGAATGGCTGAACACCAGACAGAGTAAAAAGCCCCAGTCAGGTGATACAGGAATCCCCTGGGGCCATCCCTCTCTCTCTCTGATTTTCCAGCTTGAAGCACAGCTGGAGATGGTTTCCCAGTGAATGCAGCGAGACCCAGGTCCTTTGTACACTACGAGTGGCTCAGCTGCTTGGGAGCAGGGAAGAGAAAAAGTAGGAGAGCAGGAGTTAAGAGGATTCTATTGTAAGGAGAACAGAGATGTTTCTGTGGTGGCAGATCTGACACTAGTATGTTCTGGTGTCTCATTGGAGCCACGGTCAAAGATTGTCTTGCTGCCATTCAGTGACTGTGGGATGTAGGAGGAAGAACAGCCAGAGATTGGAGCCAACATGATCACAATGACATGGGGAAGAGGAATCCTACCTCCCATTGGTTATTATTTCACAGACTGGCATTAGTAACAGGCTGAGTCATCCCACAGGACTGGAGATGCCATTAGAGAACCACCCCATATTTCAGGACCAGCGGTACACCTGGATCTGCCTCCATGAGGTGAATCCAGAAGTCACCCTCCACCTTCCATCAAAGGGGTGAGCCTCTGGCCTAGAAACGGTTTCAGAACCTGAATGTCCAACACAATACGTCGACGACCTGCTGCTGTTACTCGACAGGAACACCTTGTGTGACTGGCAGAATTATTGACCCTATGAGGCAAATTGGGACTGAAGGTCAACCCCAAGGAGGGCCCAGATGATGAAGACAGCTCTCTAGGCTGTCTAGAACCTAGGAACCACCGTTACTCACAGGAAACAGGAGATTGTACAGAAACAGCCACTGAAGGTTTTCATTAATGGGCCCTCCATGATGGGGAATGGGATCAGGAAAACAGCCTGTGCCTTATCCTCTGAGGACCCCAAGGGCAAGCTCAATAGACAGAGCTGTAAGACTCCCCAGCCACGAGTGTGTGAGCTGCTTCCATGCACACGGTCGCTCATCAGGAACAGCTCACCCCCACCACATCCCCCCACCGCCCCCCCACCCCCCACCCCTTAACACCCATTCCCACAGCATGTCCATCCACCACTACCTCACAGCCTCCCTCCCACTCTGGGAAAATTGGGGTGGGATGGTGTTGGTGGTGATGATGTTTGTCTCTGCAGACGGGAAGCCCCTCCCATCCGCACTTCCGCTAAAACATGGTTAGGAGCAAGCACAAGTGCAAAGCTATGGGATCAAAGTTGGAGCCCATCATAATATCACCCATGCCCCCTGCTGTGCACCTCCCCCGCCCCCATCCCCCACCTCTCCCTGAGCAGTAACATTAGAGCAGTGAGCTGGTGAAGCCAGTACCGTTACAACACTGGTATCTACCCAACAGTGTAGAAAATTGCCCAAGTGTGTCCTATACATAAAAAGCAGGACAAATCCAACCCGGCCAGTTACCGCCCAATCAGTCTCTTCTCGATCATCAGTAAAGTGCTGGAAGGTGTTGTCAACAGTGCTATCAAGCAGCACCTGCTCAGTGACGCCCAGTTTGGGTTCCCTCAGGGCTGCTCAGCTCCTGACCCCATTACAGCCTTGGTTCAAACATGGACAAAAGAGCTGAATTCCAGAGGTGAGGAGAGAGTGACAGCCCTTGATATCAAGGCTGCATTCAACCAAGTGTGGCATCAAGGGGCCCTAGCAAAACTGGAATCAATGGGTATCAGGGGGCAAACGCTCCAGTGGTTGGAGTCCTACCTGACACATACGAAGATGGTTGTGGTTGTGACAGGTCAATCATCTCAGCTCCAGGACATCTCTGCAAGAGTTCCTCAGGGCAGTGTCCTAGGCCCAACCAGCTTCAGCTGCTTCATCAATGACCTTCCCTCCATCATAAGGTAAGAAGTGGGGATGTTCGCCGATGATTGCACAATGTTCAGCACCATTCGTGACTCCTCAGATGCTGAAGCAGTCCGTGTTCACATGCAACAAGATCTGGACAATATCCAGGCTTGGGCTGACAAGTGACATTCGCGCCACACAAATGCCAGGCTATGACCATCACCAATAAGAGACAATCTAATCACCATCCTTCAATGGTGTTACCATCACTGAATCCCCCACTATCAACATCCTGGGGGTTATCATTCACCAGAAACTCAACTGGACTCACCACATAAACACCGTGGCTACAAGAGCAGGTCAGAAGCTGGGAATACTGCAGCAAGTAACTCACCTCCTGACTCCCCAAAGCCTGCCCACCATCTACAAGGCACCAGTCAGGAGTGTGATGGAATACTCCCCACTTGCGTGGATAAGCGCAGCCCCAACAACACAAGAAGCTTGACACCATCCAGGACAAAGCAGCTCGCTTGATTGGCATCACATCCACAAGCATTCACTCCCTCCACCTCTGACGCTCCATGGCAGCAGTGTGTACTACCTACAAGATGCACTGCAGAAATTCACCAAAAGATCCTCAGATAGCACGTTCCAAACTCTCAACCACTTCCCATGTGGAAGGGCAAGGGCAGCAGATACATGGTAACACTACCACCTCCAAATTCCTCTTCAAGTCACTCACCATCCTGACTTGGAAATACTGTTCCTTCACTGTTGCTGGGTCAAAATCCTGGATTTCCCTCCCTAATAGCATTGTGGGTCAACCCACAGCAGGAGGAACGCAGTGGCTCAAGAAGGCAGCTCACCACCACCTTCTCAAGGGGCAATTAGGGATGGGCAAGAAATGCTGGGCAGCTAGCAACGCCCACATTCTGCAAATGAATAGAAAAAATTAGGGGCACATCAGGGTCAGCCCTATCAGCTACCAATCCCTGAACCATGGCCATCACAGACAAACCCGGAGGATCTGGAACAGGCTTAAAGTCGTGACCCACAGCCTTCAGGGAGAATACCCAGGCAGCTATAAACATTGCAGAGTAAAACTTCAATCGACAATGGCACGGTCTTAAAAGGTTTGTCGCTATAAGGTACCACTTCAAGACCGTAATCAATTAATTTATCCAAACATCATCCACAGACACCAAGTGGCCGATCCCAGACTCTGTGCGACTGCAGGCTGCTCTCGTAGCTGCTGCTCTGGTGAAGACACTGTCATACACCACCTTCTGGAATGTGCCCTCACAGAGAAAGTCTGGGAGAGAGATGCTGTGGGTTTTGTCGATGTTCGTCCTGGACAGCTCCATGACACAGGAGCATGTGTTCCATGGCCTGTTCCCCAGGGCGCAAACATCGACTGGAGGACCATCAACTCTGCGAAAGGCACTCTTTGGTCTGCCTGAAACCTGTCGGTCTTCCAGAACAAGGAGCTGACCTCAACCGAGTGTTGCAGACTGGCATGTTCCAAGGTCTAGGACTACACATTGAGGGACACACTAAAGCTTGAGACAGCTGCTGCCAAGGCAGTAGGGAAAGATCACTGTGAAGTCCTTCTGCCAAAGGGTATTGTGGTTTCTTTTAGTTATCAGACCTTCTCATTACTTCAAATATATGTAATGAGTGTCCTGTATAAGAAATACCTTGGCTTTATTTTGTAACTGTAGGGAATGCCAAATTCCGTTTGTTTGTTCTTCAAATGCAGAGACTGCTTCAGTGACTGTGTGCACATGAAGATATTTTACAGATGTACGAAAGGATTGAAGCTTTGCGCTGGTGGCCCAAAGACCTAAAACATTACATTGATAACTGCTTAATCTGTGCCCAGGACAACCTGCAGCAGTGCACTAACAAGGGCAACTTAGTACACACACCCAGTAGAGGGCCCCTTGACCAACCTATAGCTCAACTACATTGGACTCCTACCTCCCTGTCCAGGGGGTTTCAAATACATTCTGGTTACCATAGATACCTTTACCAAATGGGTAGAAGCATTCCCCACTCTGAGGTAAGATCAGCTCAGCATGTCAAGGTAGGGCGTTCCCCTGGTGTTGAGTCTGCTCAGGGTGCCCACTTCACTGGGCAAGTCATGGTGCTCCTGGGCATCAAGAAGGTTTCCCATCAGCACCCCCAACCCCAATCCAGGGATAGGAGTGAACACATTAATTCAACCCTTAAAACCAACTTCGGAAAACGTTGCACAGAATAGTACCACATGTGAACGTGTTTAATTACTTTATGTAATAGCGTTACAAGGACAAACGGGAACCAAGGTATCCAGGATAGCTATGGTACAAGCCAGCTGATGCTACAGTGTGTGCATGGATGGGACCCAATGGGCCCATTGTGAAATTAGTTAATGTCAGCTGTAATAGTGTATAGTAAACCCAATGGGAATCCCACACTTTGTCACATGAGGAGTGTAAGGATCATGGATAATTGGTGGGTTCTTTGTGAACAAAGTATAGCAATGGGAAACCTAGCACACAGCCAGGACAAAGGTTTATAGAGTTAGGCTGACGATGGCCCTGGACACTCCACCAGAGAGAATTCCTAGAATGAAATTAAAAACAGAGCAAGGCCAGCAGTTTTCAACTTGACCCCACAACATTCCAGGTCATTGTAACAGACCAGCAATTAAACCCACAGGCAAGAATGTGTTTGATAACATTCACCATGAATTAATGCCAATAGATAGAGGGATCCAGCTACCGGAATGGTGCCCTTCTCCATGGGAAGCGAAACAGGAAGAGATGAGGATGAACTACGTCCTGTAACTAGAGAGCAGGAGCCTCCTTAAATGAACTAACTAGAGAATATGGGGCAGGAGTGTCGATAGTTACTACCCTCGATTTGGCTAATTTGGACAATAAACTCAACATCTTAACCCAACAAGTCAAACCAGCCTTGGAGGAACTGAACGAGGATAGCCAACTGGAGACAGCAGGCCCATTGACGGGCAAATCAGGCGAGGCACCACCTAATGACCCTACACAAAGGTCATGGGAAAATCATCAACCCGATCATCTGGGGAAAGTCACGGATGGCAGCAAGCAGCAAAATCCCATCCTGTGTCGTATCTATGGAAACTGGATGGTTGAACTACTAAGGGAAAGTCCCATCCTGGATCAGCAACAAACAGCTGGAACATCTGGTTCACATTTCCAGATGCCAATTGAGGTAGTGAACAAAGGTGTGATGAGAAACTTGATTATAAAGAAGGCAACGTATCTGGGGTAATGTGGTGCTCTCCCACATGCAGTGGGAAGGGAGGGGACATTGAAAGCAACCAGTCTAAGTAAATGTGAACAAACAGACCATACCATCATATGCCTGTGCTTTGTTTATCCCAATGAACATGCCCCACATGGTTTTAAAACAAGTAATGATTTAAACTGCACCTGAGGCTGGGACTCTGAGGACTGACATCACAAGAGCCTCATTAGGGTCGGGGGGAGTGGGGGGAGCACAGAAGGTGTGGGGATTGGAGGGAGAATTGTGTCACCACCTCACTCCAGGAATACTCATATGGGGATTCAACCTGTAATGTAACTAACACTATTTTCTGTATTAAACCTCACATTCCCACACAAACACAGGCCTGACAGACATAACTGATATCCATTGAAGGGGAGGGACATTCAAACTCAAGTGACTAGTTAAGAGAGTCTCTTGGTAAACATTTTGAGAAATATGACAGATGTAAAATCTCTGGCAGAGAAGCTGGATCAAGTACAAATGAGCACCCAAACTTTTACTCAAAGAATACAACACACAAGGAGATAGATAATATTAAACCCATCAATTGGTGAGATAACTTTTGGAATTGGAGCCCAAATACACACTTTCACACATGGATTTTGTAGGATTGGAGGAAAAATCCCCAATATTTCAAGCACTGGGCAAAACTGTGGACTCTGCAAAAGAGAAAGGGGAGAGCTGGATTGAGTTCTCTGGGAACAAACGACAAACCAGCAGAATGCAGATTGCTGTTTGGGCCTGTTGTTCAGCCTGGAATCCCAATCATCTACAATTGTTATCTACAGTACCTCCAGTGCCTTCAGAAGTGATTCTCCTTGTGGATTCTCAGCTCTACACTGTCATGTGTTGACAACTTCTCTCCCTGCAGTCGACGTTGCCCCAGTTCAGGAACTGTCTCTCCCAGAGCTGCACAGGACCTGAACTGTTCTGTTATCAGAAGGATCCACACCCTCCACAAACTTTTTCTCCAGTCTATCAGACATCAAAGACCATAAGTAGACCAAACAATCCCAATACCTTCCTCCTCAAATATCCAATGTTGTAACCTCATCTCCAACCTTCTGCAGGATCAGCCTGGTGCTCCAAGAACACCTATAGATCGTGCGACTGCCACTTCCACAGACAGAAAACCACGTGACATCCGCCTCAACGTGACTGCCGACATCATTGACAACTGGGTTACTTCCGCTTGCACCCATGGGGCCACTCCAGCGCACACCCCCACTCCTGATGAAGTCTCCACACAGCCGCAGTCCCACATCCTGCTGGGTAATCACCATCACACCCCTGGACCTCCTTACTGAGGACAAACAGTCAGCCCTCAGCAAAGGACTCGCCTTCATTCCCCTGCTCCCACACTTAAACAGATTCCATGCACGGATTTCGAGCTCTTTTTCCACTGACTCCCCCCTGCACCTATTTCTTCAAACAGGAATCCAACCCACCCTCTGATGACCCCTTCTCCCACCTCCAGAAAACTTCATCTCTTCCTGGACAGCCCCTCCCGGCCTCCTACCCTCCCTCAACTTCATCTCCAACTGATGCTGTCTCAATTGCCTGAATCTCTCCCAGCGGAATGCGTAGCCCTCCACTCCCTCCCCAACCTCACTATCAAACCCACTGACTGGGCGTTGGTGGGCACAGTGGTAGTATGGCGAACTAACCTTTATATCACTGAGGCCAGGTGTCAACTCTCCAACATCTCCTCCTACCATTCCCTCGATTATGATACCTCCTCGATCACCAAACCATCATCTCTCAGACCATTAAAAATCTCATCAAAGAGATCAAAGAGATCTCCCATCCACAGCTTCCAACCTAATAGAAACAGGCAATGGGTGGTTGGGGAACTATATCATACCCACATCCACAAACCTGACTGCCGTGGTTGACCCATTGTCTCTGTCTGCTCCTGCCCCACTGACCTCATCTGCTCCTACCTCAACTCCGTTCTTTCTCCTCTAGTCCAGGGGCTCCTCACCTACAGTTGGGACCAAGCCACCTTCTCCAAGACTTTCAATTCCCCGGCTCCCAACCCTTCATCTTCACTATGGACGCTCACTCTCTCGACAGTTGCATCCCTATTATGGAGGGCCCTCCCTTAGGCCCAGCCAGTCCCCCTCCACCAACACACTGATTCGCTTGGTGGAACTTGTCTCACCCTCAACAATTTTTCCTTTAATTCCTCCATACTTTACATACTAAAGGGGGTGACTTTGGGAACCCGCATGGACCCAAGCTATGCCTGCCTCTTTGTATGATAGGTGAAACAGGCCCTCTTCTGCTGTTACACTGGAACTATCCCCCACATCTTCCTCCGCTACATCGATGTTGCTTTGTGCTTCCGCGAGGGACTCGAACAGTTCATCCACTTCAACAAAATTCACCCACGACCTCTCTGACACTTCCCTCCCCTTTCTGGACCTCTCCATCTCCAGCAACCGACTCCGTACTGTCATCCATTTCAAAGCCACCGACTCCCATAGCTACCTGGACTATACCTCCTACCCACCCACCATCCTGGCCAAAAAATAATGCAATCCCTTACTCGCACTTCTTCCGCCTCTGCTCCTGGTATGAAGCGTTCCACTCCCGAACATCACAGATGTCCTCCTACTTCAAGGACTGTAATTTCCCCCTCTCCCACGATTCATAATGCTCTCAACTGCATCTCCTGCATTCCATACACTTGTCCTCAAATCCCCTCCCCACAACAGCAATAAGGATTGAGTCTCTTAGTCCTTATATACACCTAATGTCCAAATCCAACACATCATCCTCTGCTAGTTTCACCAATATGCAATCAGACCACAAAGAGATATCCCCCTCCTCACCACCATCTGTTCTCCCCGCGACTTCCTCGCCCGCTCCACACTCCCACCAACCTTTCCACTGCACCCAGCACCTTTCCCTGCAATCTGCCCCTACATCTCCCCCCTCACCTCCGTCCCAGGCCTCAAACAAACATTCCAAATCTGACAGGGACTCACTTGGACATCTTCTAATCTGCATTGCATCCGATGTAGTCTCCTTTAACATTGGGGAGACTAAGCGTAGACTCTGAAATTTGCGGAGCATCTGCACTCTGCACACTCCAATAAACACCACCTTCCGGTTGCCAGCCATTTCAACTCCCCCTCCCTTGGCGACATGTCCATCCTGGGCTGCCTCCACTGCCACAATGAGGCCACATGTAAACTGGAGGAACAACACCTTATATCCCCCCCTAAGGAGCTTACAGTCCAATAGCCTCAATGTAGAGTTCACCAGCTTCAAAATCTCCCCATCCCCAGCGTAATCCCATGTCTAACCTTCCCTCTCACTGCCACCTCCTTGACCTGATACAGCCTGTCCATCTTCCTTCTCACTAACTGCCCCACCCTTCCCATTGGTCAATCTCTATAACGCCCCACCTATCACCATCCCAACTACCTTCTCCCAGCCCTCCTTCCCTCCCTCCATTCATTTCTGGGCTCTCTTCCTCCTCCCCCTGAAACATGGACTCTCCAGCTCCACGTTATCAACTGACTTCCAGCAGCTGCAATCCTTATTAACCCTAGCCACTGAAAACCATACTTCAAAGCCTTTTCCAAGAATTTCCACCTTGAAGCTCTCCTCCTGTCTCCGAAAAGATCTCAGCAGGTCTCTCTCACACTACAACCCCCAGTTATCTCCTGCACCCCGAAGCTCTTCGACCTACGTCCTGGTACAAACCTGTAACTACAGCCACCTCTCCTTTCTCAATACCTGCCTGTGCAACCAGCCTATCCCCCATGTACTCCAAACAACTTTCAGACCATCCCAATTTGGACCAAACCATGACATAGTTATCTATAGTACCTCCAGAGCCTGCAGAAACTGTTTTCCCTACAGATCCTCAGCTCCAAGCTCACAGCCATGTGCCAACATCTTCTCTCAGCACAGCAAGCCTTGCCCCCAGCTCAGAGCCTCCATCTCCCAGACCTGCAAAGGACCTCTACTTTTGTTTATTCTTCAAAGGACCCACACCATCAACAAATGCTTCTTCTCTGCCCTATCGGACAAAGACTGTAAGTACAAACTTTCTTGTACATTCTTCCAAATACAGACCTCCTCAGCTACCTAGACCCCAACCCTATCCCTGACCATCTCCTGAATCCACCCAGCAACATTAAACATGGGGCCACTTCCACAGGTGCCGACCACATCCCTACTTCACTTCCACCCACATGATTGTTCCCATGTGCACACCCACTTCAGAGACAGTCTCCACCCCCACTCCCAGCTCCACCCTATCACTAAGCCCCAGCCCCAAGCCCTTCCCCTATTGACCTTCCCCTACAGATCTTCCTCACCAGCCCCTCCACCCCCCCACAAGAGGATGAATGGTCTATCCTTTGCAGAGGACTCACCTTCATTCCTCTACACCCAATGAATTCTGCTCATGTCTAAATGTCAAACTCCCTTCCTGTCACCTCCCCTTTTGCACCTATTTCTTTGAATGGGAATCCAACCCACCCCTCCGCAGATGCTTTCTCCCACTTCCACCAAGCTCCATCCCCCTAGACACCACCCCAAGGCCTCCTACCCTCAACCTCTTCATCTCCAACTGCGGTTGTGACATAATTTGCCTTAATGTCTACACCCCGCCCCAACAGAACACAGCCCTCCACTCCAATGCCAACCTCACCACTAATCCCACTGACAAGGGGATGGGCACACTGACTTCTACATTGCTGAGGCCAGACACCAACTCTGACACCTCCTTCAATCGTCCCCTCGATTATGACTCTACCTCTGATCACCAAGCCATCATCTCCCAGACCATCAACAACTGCATCACCGAAGGAGATCTCCCACCCACAGCCTCATCGTTCCCCAAACCCACATCCCCCATTTTTATCTCCTACCCAAAATCCATAAACCCGACTGCCCTGGTTGACCCATTGACTCTGCCTGCTCCTCTCCCACTGAGCTCATCTCCGCCTACCTCAACTCTACTTTTCCCCTCTGTCCAGAAACTTCCCACCTACATTCGAGTCACAACCCACGGCCTCCACCTTTTCCAAAACAGTCAATTCCCCAGCTCCCAACATCTCATCTTTATTGTGGATGTCCAGTTGTTTTACACCTGTATCTCCTGCAGAGGGCCAAAAAGGCCTGCGTTTCTTCCTCTCCTGTAGGCCCAATCGGTCCCCTTCCACTGACACATTTGCTTGGCAGAACTGGTCCCCACCCTCAGCAATATTTCCTTTGGTTTATTGGAAGTGGGAGAAATCAAAGGGGTGGCAATGGGCACCCACATGGGCTCGAGCTATGCCTGCCTCTTCATACGATTTGTGGAATAGTCCCGCTTCAACAATTACACCAGCACCATCCCTCACCTCTTTCTCCACTATATTAATGACTGTATCAGCGCTGCCTTGTGCTCCCGTGAGGAGCTCGAGCAGTTCATCCACTTTGCCAACACCTTCCACCGTGCCCTCAAACTCACCTGGACCGTATTTGACACCTCACTCACTTTTTTGGGCCTCCCAACCTCCATCTGTGGAAATCTGACTCAAAGACATCCATTTCAAACCCATTGACTCCCACAACTACCTCGACTACACCTCCTTTCACCCACCCTCCTGCAAGAATGAGATCCCTTACTCTGGATTCCTCCACCCCCACTGCATCCCAGAATGAGGCGTTCTACTCCAGGGTCTCGCAGACATCGTCCTACTCTAGGGACTGTAGTTTCCTCTCTAATTAAGAACGCCCTCAACCACTTCCCTTCCATTTCCTTCTGCGCTCAAACCCCCTCCCCTCAACAAAAATAAGGATAGAACCCCCTTAGTACTCACCAGCCACCAAATCCAGTGCATCATCTTCCACCGTTTCCACTATCTACAATCAGACTCCACCAAAAAGATATTCCCCCCCACCCCCCGTGTGCTCTCTGCAGGGACCATTCATTCCACACACCCTCGTCAGCTCTACACCTCACCACCACATCCGGTACCTTTCCTTGTAACCACAAAAGGTGCAACACCAGCCCCAACGCCTCCCCTCTCACCTCCATCCAATGCCGCAAACAATCCTTCCAGATCCGAAGATTTACTAGCACTTCTTCTATTGCTCCTGGTGTGGTCTCCTCTACATCAGGGAGGCCAAACGCAGAATCAGAGACTGGTTTGCAAAACATCTGCACTCTGCATCACCCAACCCAATCTTCAAGTTGCCATCCATTTTAAGTCCCCCTCCCACTCCCACTCCTCTGACGACTCGTCCATCCTTGGCCTCCTTCACAGTTAGAATGAGGCCAAACATAAAATGGAGGAACAATGCCGGATATTTCACCTTGGGAGCTTACAGCCAAATGGCCTCAATAATGACTTCACCAGCTTCAAAATCCCTCCACCCCCCAGCCTTATCCCATGTCCAGCCCTCCCCGTCTTTCTCGCCTCCCTGACCTGACCTAATCTGTTCATCTTCCTACTCACCTTTTCATTCCATCCTTCCCACTGACCAATCACAATCACAGTAACCCCCTATCTGCATCTATTTATCACAATCCACCTGCCCTTCCCCCAACCCCTCCCTGTATTTACCTCTGTTCTCCCCACCCCCTCCCCAGTCCTAGGGAAGGGTTTCAACCTAAAACATTCACTTTCCTGCTCCTCGGATGCTGCCTGACCTGTTGTGTTTTTCCAGCTTCACATCAATTGGTGATATGCTTCCAGTCCCACACTAGTCAAAGAGCATGTAAAACAGATAGTAGGAACTGCAGATGCTGGAGAATCTGAGATAACAAGGTGTAGAGCTGGATGAACACAGCAGGCCAAGCAGCATC
>JAHRHZ010000056.1:26196584-26215959 GCA_024137785.1 Ginglymostoma cirratum | reverse complement strand
CCGGGTGTGGTGGGGCTGGAGGGGAGTGTGGAGCAGACAAGGGAGTCGCGGAGGGAGTGGTCCCTCCGGAAGGCAGATAAGGGTGGGGAGGGAAAGATGTCTTTGGTGGTGGGGTCTGACTGTAGATGGCGGAAGTGTCGGAGGATGATGCGTTGGATCCGGAGGTTGGTGGGGTGATATGTGAGGACGAGGGGGATTCTTTTTTGGTTATTGTTGCGGGGACGGGGCGTGAGGGATGTGTTCCGGGAAATGCGGGAGACACGGTCGAGGGCGTTCTCGACCACTGTGGGGGGGAAGTTGCGGTCCTTGAAGAATGAGGACATTTGAGATGTGCGGGATTGGAATGTCTCATCCTGGAAGCAGATGCGGCGGAGGCGAAGGAATTGGGAATAGGGGATGGCATTTTTGCAGGAGGGTGGGTGGGAGGAGGTGTATTCCAGGTAGCTGTGGGAGTCAATGGGCTTGAAATGGACATCTGTCTCTCGGTGGTTGCCCGAGATGGAGACAGAGAGGTCCAGGAAGGAGAGAGAAGTGTTAGAGATGGTCCAGGTGAACTTCAGGTTGGGGTGGAAAGTGTTGGTGAATTGAATGAACTGTTCGAGCTCCTCGTGGGAGCACGAGGCGGCGCCGATGCAGTCATCAATGTAACGGAGGAAGAGGTGGGGTTTAGGGCCAGTGTAGGTCTGGAAGAGGGATTGTTCCACATAACCTACAAAGAGGCAGGCATAGCTTGGGCCCATGCGGGTACCCATGGCCACCCCCTTTGTCTGTAGGAAGTGGGAGGAATTGAAAGAAAAGTTGTTGAGGGTGAGGACGAGTTCGGCTAGGCGGAAAAGCGACTCCCTTGTCCGCTCCACACTCCCCTCCAGCCCCACCACACCCGGCACTTTTCCTTGTAACCGCAGGAAGTGCTACACCTGCCCCCACACCTCCTCCCTCACCTCAATCCCAGGCCCCAAGAAGACTTTCCACATTTCCACCATTTCAACTCCCCCTCCCATTCCTCAGATGACATGTCCATCCTGGGCCTCCTGCAATGCCACAGTGATGCCACCCGAAGGCTGCAGGAACAGCAAATCATATTCAGCCTGGGAACCCTGCAGCCCAATGGCATCAATGTGGATTTCACAAGCTTCAAAATCTCCCCTCCCCCAACCGCATCCCAAAACCAGCCCAGCTCATCTCCACCTCCCTAACCTGTCCTTCCTCTCACCTATCCCCTCCTTCCACCTCAAGCCCCACCCCCATCTCCTATCTACTAACTTCATCCCGCCCCCTTGACCTGTCCTTCCTCCCTGGACTGACCTATCTCCTCCCTACCCCCCTACCTACACTCACCTTTACTGGCTCCATCCCTGCCTTTTCGACTTGTCTGCCTCCTCTCCACCTATCCTCTCCTCTATCCACCTCCCCCTCTCTCCCTATTTATTTCGGAACCCTCTTCCCCTCCCCCATTTCTGATGAAGGGTTTGGGCCCGAAGCATCAAGTTTTCCTGCTCCTATGATGCTGCTTGACCTGCTGTGTTCATCCAGCCCCATGCTTGTTAAACCAAATGAGGGACAGTTTTTAGAATGAGATTTAAAAACAAAACTGACCAAAACCAGCAATAAAGGGTCCCCCTCCCAGCTTGACGTCACATTACCCCTGGTCCGTGGTACAGACTTGTATTAAAACCGACAGGCAAGATCCTGTTTGACAGGATCCATCATGAATTGCTGCCTGAGATCATGGATAGAACAGGAATTCACCGAGCAGCACGGTGCCCTTCCCTGCTTCACAAGTTGTACCTGCCCCTGACTCAGAGAATCCTGGGACTGGGGATTGGGAGCTACAAAGGCAAGCCTAGACAAGCTGAGTATTCACAGGAACTGAGACCTGATCAACAACCTAGCTACTGCTTATGGGGCAGGAATGCTGACTGTTAATACTCATGACGTGGCCGATCTGGATACCATGCTCAGAGTCTCGACCCAACAAGTTAAACATGCCTGGGGGGAATAAATGAGAATGACCAGCAGGGCTCTGCGAGAGACGACTTGGAACCAAGCTAGTGACCACCTAGTGATCATACTTAAAGGCCATGCAAAACTACCAGGACATTCAGGACAAGATCATTGCTGAGAGCAGACAGCAAACCTGCACCCTATGCAGCATCCATGGGAACTACAGCATTAAGCAGCTGAGACTGGATCTCAGTCAGGCCAGACAGGGGGGAGTCCCAGCCTGGCTCAGTGATGAACAGCTGGAGCATCTGGTTCAGAAACAAATTACATGCTGAGACACCTCAGCAAGATGTGGATGGAGTATGACATTTCTCCATATGGAATTGCAGGGGGATCTAGTGGGGACCACTGAGCAACTGTGAACAAACCGATCAGACCATTGCGTGTCCCCGTTCAGCCTGAGTGAACTGGATTTAGGACAAATATTAAGTTAGACTGCATCCTTGACCGTGACAACTGACATCTTTAGATTTGTCTTCAGTGGGGAAGGTAAATACTGGTGTCACGGTGTCACTCAGGAATACCAGTAGGGGGCAGCAGTGTCCATAACACCACCACCTGTGTCAGCGCTCACGTTCCCCACAGATAGGTCCAATCTAACAGACAGACAGATATTTGTAGAAGTGACTCGTTGACGTGAGTGACAAATTCAAGGATACACTTGGGAATTACTACAAAAAATGACAAGTATAAAACTTCTGCCAGACGGATTGGATCAGGTCTGACCACAGCTGACTCGTGCCTGTAAACCTTTTGCTGGAATAGAACAACACAAAAGAATTGAAGATGAGATTTCGGAGACTGGAACTCAGATTCAGATACACCCATGGATCTGTCTCCTTTCACACTCACCAATTATCCTGATCTGGTATACCTCATTAAACTAAATATCAGTTAAATTTGCCTGGCAGAAAGGGAGCTCTCTAAACTCATAGGCATCGGTGTAGCAGCCAGGAGGCTGCTAAAACAGATGGCTAACTTGGCCAAAAAGGAAGGGATGCTGGGTACATTGGCAAAGTAAAACTTAAATCACAAAACCCGCTCAGATGGTACAAACACAGCAGCCAGGGGGTAATATCATTAACACAATGTTAAAGGCAACAGTTATATCCGCGACAACTTATCCACCAAAGGAGGGCCCAGACAGAAAGGCACCGGGTCCTGCTACAAAAAGAAACTAAAGTAGTAGCAAGCCAGCCAAATGCTTGATAATGTTTCGACCTATTAAGTGAATGACCAGAGCTACAGAAAGATCAAGGAAACTAAGGTATAAAAACAGGATTCACCTGTAGATGTCGCTCTTGAACAGTCTGAGGCCATGGACACCAGCATGGCATCAAGTGATGGTAGTGAAAAGGACACAAAGGTTCTTCAGGCAGCCGTAACTATGACTCTTTGGGATGGGGCCTCCTTGGAGAGTCTTGCCTGCATATAGTTGCCACTGAAAAAAAAATTATGCATCCGTATTTCGCTGTGATTGGTTGAATCTTCACACGGTTCTTGCTGGAAACAGGAATAGATTTGTCTATTAGTTGGCTAAAATTGACTGGAGGAAAAAAGTGAGACACAGCCATCAATCCACATGAATCATGACATTGTGGATCAGCGGTATCACCTGCTAAATAATTTAGAGCATGGAAGGTTTAATAGACCTCCCCAAATCCAGCCGGGTTGTGTCCTGGATAAATAACAATCCCACAGACTCACTGATGGTAACTTGTGCTAAATGCAATAGTGAAAAGTGGGGCAAAAAAATCCCCCCCCCCCCATTATGGATATACCTTGACAAAAACCCTCTGAAGACACAAGCTTGTGGAAATTACATTGGACTAAAAGTCACAGAATTTTGGGTCTCAGGAAACCATAGACCTCAACCAAACCAGGAAAAAGGCTGGTTGGGACAGACTAGGTAATATGCAAGCCCAGGGGCAGATGTCTGGAACAGGGGTTAGCTTGTGAAAGGGACACCCCATTCATGCCCCAGCCTGAAACAATGGAAGCCAGACTGCAGGAAATAAACAAAGTTCAGACCTTCTAGGGCCTACAGCAGTACAAAGCCATTCAATTTCCAACCAGTGCTCAGGCACTGAAATACCAAACATTCCACACCATTGTGCTACATGTAAACCTGTTTCACCTTTGGATGCAATAACATTCACACTACTATTCAAAACACAAATACCCAACTAAGGAAAATACTAGGCAATCCAAACCATTCACCTTAAAAATCGAAAAGCCATTTCACACCACCTCCAGCGATCAGGAAATCCATTCAGCCCCGAGAAGGAACAGTAGCTTGGCAGCCAAAACCGGATCAGGCAGGAGATAAGGGGGCCTGCAGTTGGATACAACTAGAGACCCCCAGGCCCAGCACTGTGCACCACGATACCAGCAACACACCCCGATTCCAACCAAGTGTGTGCTTTGAGGCAGGCTCTGTGCATGAGCAGTTCACGAGGACAGTTTGAACGTTCGAACAAGAAGCAGGCCCTGCATGTGAAGGAGTTCTTGAGCCAAAACTTGGTCTTCCAGGAGCTGACCGACAGTGCTGCAGACTGGCACATTACAAAAAAGGTCCAGGACTGTGTGCTGAGGGTCACACTCAAGCTTGGGGCAGCTGTGCCAAGGCACAATGGGGAAAGACCACTCTGAGGTCTTCCTGAAGGTAAGTAGGGGTCCATTCAGTTATCAGACCCTCAGTGCATCTATACACATAAATATAGTCTTGTACATGTAAGAGTTGCCTTTGGTTTGTTGGGGTAGTCAAACTCCAATTTTTGTTTCTTTCGCATGCTACTGGACAGAACTGAACTGCATTTGTGATTATGTATACATGAAGACATTTATGAATAAAGATATTTTTGAAATAAAAAGTGTGGCCAAAAGGCAGAGACCCACTGACTGTTCAGAGGAAGAAAGCAGCTTCACAGACCCAGACAGACAACTGCAGAGGGACTGCCTAAAAATCCACAGGGAGACTAAGTGTGGTAACCTTAAGGGGCCAAATAAAATTAGAAATAGTATGTTTAGTATTAAAGGTTATTGTAACTTCATTCCCAATAAAGTTGGGACTGCTTTGCATTGGTACCAGCTTGTGTGTTCATATCGATTTAACTGCTTGGGGATTGTGGGACACCTAAGCAAACCCATTCATAACATTCTGGTTAGAAACTTGTTCAAGGAGGTACTTGACAATAATCAGCGTGAAACAAAACAAACTAGCCATATAGAGGAATATGATGAAAGAACTGCAGGTTGCAACTGGTGATTTGTATTGCAGGTATACTTCAGACTATGCATCTTGCTACTTGTACCAGTCATGGAACTGTTTTTTTGCAATGTAACTTATTTATAATTTTACAAAGTTATAATTTTTAGCTAGAAATGTTTTAATATCTTAGGGTGTGTAAGTTAAACCTTTTAAACCTAGCTCATGCCAGTAGCTAAATAAATTTAGAAAAAAAACTTTGTGAATAACTCTAGTTTGGGAGGGTGGCAGTGGGTAAAGTAGTAGAGCCAGACATGACTGGGCTACTCCAGATTTCAAGTAGGAGGCTGAAATAATTGGTTGTCTCAGCAGAAACAAGATGAAGAGTTTAAAAGACAGTGGACTTTATTGATGAGTAGCTGTTCATATGGTTAAAATGAAGAAAGTAGTTTGATAAGATACTGAGACCCTTAATCAATTGGGTCGCTGCTAGCCAAGATGGGCTGAGTGACTAATTGACCTGTATAATTTCCTATGTTCAGTGGACAGGAGCCTGGACTATCCAGAAACGCCCTCCCCCACCGCTCCCCCAGTGTGATCGGCTGACAATTGAAGGGGAACTTGGGTGTAAATGATTCAGTTCCTGTGCTGTAATTTTCTTTGTTCTTTGTTCTCTATATTCTATCAATATTACAAATGGAGTAGTTCTAATGTTACAGAGTGTGAGATTAAAATTAATTAATTGCAGACTAGCTGTTACAGAAGTGTTGGTGCAGGGAAAATGTCACTGAACCAGCAATTCAGATCCCATCTTAATGCTTTGGAGACATGGGTTCAAATCTCACTATGACAAATGGTGAAATTTGAATTAAAATAAAATTCTGGAATTAAAAGTTAATCTCATGGCAGCCATATAACTATTATCAATTGTTACCAAAATCCGTCTGGGTCACTAATGTCCTTTAGGGAAGGAAACTGCCATCCTTTCCTGGTCTGGCCTACATGAGTGGTTCGCATGTGGAATGAAGTTCCTGAGGAAGCGGTGGATGTGGGTACGATTACAATGTTTAAAAGATATTTGTATAAATACATGAATAGGAAAGGTTTGAAGGGATAGGGGCCTGGAGCAGGCAGGTGGGACTAGTTTGGTTTGGGATTATGGTGGGCATGGACTGGTTGGACTGCGCTGTATGACTCCATGACATGTCAAATCCAGACCCACAGCAATATGGTCAAGATGGACAATATATGCTGGGCCAGCCAATGCCACCCACATCGCATGAATAAATAAAACAAGAAGTCCTTAGGTGTGCTTTTGTTGAAAAGCTTAAAGATATTTAACCTGTTTTTATCACGACCACTGCCCAATTTCCATGTGCAGTTACTTGGCCCATGTTTGTACCTCAGTAACAGCTTGGATTTATACAGTATCTTTTATATAGAGTAAAAGATCTTCATAGAGATGGAAGGAAAACTATATACCCAACCAATGAGGACGATATGGGTGGAGGAGTCAATGGCAAAAAAGTTTGGCACAAGAGATGGGATTAAGGATGATCCCAGGTGAGGAGAGGCTGGCAGAAGGTGTAGGGAGAGAATTTTGGAATGATCCAGATAACTGAGGATATGTCTGTCTTGAGTTTGACAGCTCTTTCCAAATGCATGCCCTCTTCCAGCAAGAGGCTAGGAGAGCACACACATGGAGCACCACTATCATACGACCCATCCGCCCCGCATCACACACAATCCCAACTTGGAACAAATTTTTTGATGTTTCTAAGGCCCATGAGGTATGGGCTCATGGGTATCGGGCTATGAGGGTGTTGGGAGAAGGCAAGATGGGCATAGGTTTGCACAGGGTGTAGGTAGAGCCATGCAAGGTAGATACAGGGGCGTCGATTGGAGATGTCAGACAGGAAGTTGTCTGGCAAGCAGCATGTGGATTGAATGAGTGTGAGCCACTTTATACTGTGCATGTTGTACCAGTCACTTACTGAGCAGTGCTAGTGCCACTTACTGGGGAGCCATTGTAAAGCCGTTATGTTCCAATTGGAATGACTTGATCTTCCTGTCTGCCTACAAGGCCAGGGAGCTCACATCAAAGAGATAATCAGAACAGGAGGAGATATCCATGAAATTAGGATATTGACCTCCTCCGAAGAGGAAGGAACTGACTGGGGATAATTGAGAATGATCATTTGCAGAAGGAAAGGCCAGAATTTTAAAATATTCACTTGACAATGCCTCCAGATTGATGGAAAATTGGGTGCTCCCAGGAGTAACAGTGATGGGAAATGGAATTTTATTCCACTCCTTATTCATTCACAGGATGAGGGCGTCACTGGCTAGGCAGCATTTATTGCCCAGAGGGCAGTTTAGAATCAATCACATTGCTGTGGGTCTGGAGTCACATGTAGGCCAGACAAGGTAAGGATGGCAGTTTCCTTCCTGAAAGGACATTAGTGAAACAGGTGGGTTTTTCCTGACAATCAACAATGGAATCATGGTCATCATTAGATTCTTAATTCCAGATATTTATTGAATTCAAATTCCACCATCTGCCATGGCGGGATTCAAACCCAGGTCCCCAGAACATTATCTGTGTCTCTGGATTAACAATCCAGTGATAATACCACTAGGCCATCGCCTCCCCTGGAAATTGAGTATAACTTTGAGCTAATTCTTTGTGTTCTGTACAAGAAACAGCAAGAAGGTAATCCGCCCACATCTGAGGGTAAAGAGGCAGTACATTCAGAGAAAGCAGTGTCACAGCCTCACCCTCCACCTGCCCAGAGACAATCACCTCAGGCACTTCCCATTCTAGGTTCAGCCCAGGGTCACATGCCGTGATTATATCATGGACACGTGCCCACTGCACGTGGAAGCTGAGAGGGTAAAGGTGTCTGACAGAGAGGATGGATGGACACTAGGGTCCTGCTGAGCCCCTTCCAGATGTTGCATCTCTGAAACCAACCATCACAAACCTGTTACTGATACCAGATGGTCAGATAAACCTCTGGTGGAGATCCCAAGGCCACACAGACTTGGATGAATGGGGGATCTTTCCATTCAAGATGAAGGTGCTGGGGCATGTCCCATTTGCATGCATTTGACTTTCTCCATGCAAATGTTGGTGACCTCTGTGGAGAGATGGGCAGGACTGAACGTTCAGTACCTGCTGGATATGTTCCTGGACCAGCATTCCATTGTGCTGGCCTTGATTCAGCGATTGCCAGGCACGAGAAGGGTGAGGCACATCAACCACCCTCCTGGTGTCCCCTTTCCTCCCAGACTCAGAGATGTGCCATCATGAACCAACAGGAAGGATGCTCTGGCTATGGGTTTACTGACTGATTATTTGGACGGCAGGGCTGACATCTGAAGAGCGATTGGATCAGCCTGGACTGTATATTTAGGACCTAAATCTCGAATGTTGAGCTGCCAGTCCCGTCCCTCCCTCAGCTATGTTTCTGTAATAACTATGGTATCGCAGTCCCATGTTCCCATCCATGCCCTGAGTTCATCTGTCTCACCCGTCAGACCCCTTGCATTGAAATAAATGCAATTTATTTCTTCAGAGTTACCTAATTCCCTGACTTGTTGTTTCCCACCATGTCTAATTAACGCTGTCTGTAAACGATTTGGATGAGAATTTAGGAATTAAGTTTGTAAATGGCATCAAAATCGGTGGTACAGTGGACAGTGAAGAAGATTATCTAAGATTAAAAGAAATCTTGATCAGTTGGGCCAATTGGCTGAGAGTGGCAGATTGAGTTTAATATAGATAATATGGCATTTTGGTGAAACAAACAAGGGCAGGACTCATACAGTTAATGTTAGGGCCCAGGGTAGTATTGTAGAACAGAAACCTCAGGGTTCAGGTCCATAGTTCTTTGAAAGTTGCGTCACAGGTAGAGAGGGTGGTAAAGAACATGTTTGGCATGGTTGCCTTCATTGCTAAAACCATTGAATATAGGAATTGGAACGTCATGCTGAAGTGGATAGGATGGATGGTGGAGTAGTGTGTCCAGTTCTGGTTGCCTTGCTATAGAAGGACATTATTAAATTGGAGAGTGTTCAGAAAAGATTTACCAGGATATTGCTGGGAATGGAAGGTTTAAGTTATAAGGACAGGCTCAGACTCATTTTCACCGGGTGGGAGTAGTAGGTTGAGAGGTGAGCTTATAGAGGCTTATGAATTATGAGAGCCACAGGTAAGGTCAGTAACAAAATTCTTTACCCTAGGGTGGGGGAGTTCAAAACTAGAGGGTATATTTTTCAGGTGAGAGGAGAAAGATTTGAAAGGGGTTGGAGGGCAACTTTTTTCATACAGAGGGTGATTTGTATGTGGAATGAAATGTCAGAGGAAGTCATAGATGCAGGTACAGATGCAACGTCTATAAGACACTTGGACAGATATATGAGTAGAAAAGGTTTAGAGGGATATGGGCCAAATGCAGGCAAATGAGACTAGTTTAGTTTGGAAAACTTGGTTGGCATGGACAAATTAGACCAAAGGGTTTGTTTCCATGCTGTATGACTCTGTGACTCTATATTCACTGGAGTTTTGAGGAACGAGGCAGGGGTGTCTCAGAGAAACCTATAAAATTCTAACAGGACTCGACAGGGTAAATGCAGGAAGGATGTTCTTGATAACCAGGGAGTCCAGAACCAAGGGTGACAGTCTAAGGATACGGAGTTGGTCATTTAGGACTGAAGTGGAGAAATTTCTTCACTCAGAGAGTGGTGAGCCTGTGGAATTCTCTGCCACAGAAAGCGGTTGAGGCCAAAACATTGAATGTTTTGAAGAAGGAATTAGATGTAGTTCTTAGGAGTAAAGAGATCAAAGGCTATGGGGAGAGAGCGGGAGCAGGGCACTGAGTTTGATGATCAGCAGAGCAGGCTCAAAGGGCCAAATGGCCTATTGGCCCTCCTATTTTCTACGCGAAGGAGCAACGGCAATCCACCTCACGTGCCAAGGGACTGCAAAATTTTTCATCTCATCCAGCAGCCTGGGGACTATAGCTTGGTCTGGACAGAGAGTTCTGGTTCTGCTCAGAGTCCCACTGTTGGAATCTCGATGTAAGCAAGGGTGTTATAATCCTGTCTGTCACATCACTACCTGCTGCTGGTGCCACCTTGCTCAGAAACATCATCTTCTTCCTCCTTGTCTGAGGACACACTGTGCTCCTCCATTTCGCCGATGGACAATCCCTCCTCCTTTCCCGCATGAACTTGTGTAGGGACCAGCAGGCTACAGTGATCCTGGAAACTCTCTCTGTGGAAGGTGGTCCATGTTCTGTTTTCATGCTGCCCCTTTGTTGAGTCTGCAGTGGGTTTTGAGGAGGTCTCAGTTTGCCCCAGTCTGAGGCCTGTGCTGTGATTCTCGCATTCACTGTATTGAATTTTTGTGATAATTTCAATGTTGTGCTCACCATTCTGTGGGCCATGCATGACCCTGCAGTCTCAGCTGGATATCTGTCCTCACCTCCCCCCCCCCCACCTATACACTGAACACGATATGGTCCAAGAGAAATCCGAGCACGGATATTGGAAATGTTGTGGGTGAACTCAGCCTTAAAGGACCCTGCCAGTCAATTCCTAAGGTGGACACACATTTCGACAATATTGGCACCATCATTAGGACCACCATGTTTTCCTAGGCTGACCATCCCAGCATCCTTTGCCCTCACCCCCATCCTGGACTTCAGGCCCTCCCCCAACCTCTGTCCACCCTGGAGTCCTCCTGCTTTTCCTATTTGCCCTCAACACCATACTGCCCATCTCTCACTGCTGACAGCCCCTTGCCAATCCCACGACTCTGCTGCCACTCTCTCACTGCCCCACCTTGTGCTGTGGAATGAAACATGGAAGCCTTTGATCCCACAGAGGATTACACTGGCACACAGCTATCTCACCTTTAAATACACCTGTGTCAGTGCCATGGGATTCTCACATACTGCCGATATATTCTGATGGTGTGTGATTTTTAAAAAAGGATCATGTGAGCGAGTTATCATACAATGTCACTGTATTACATACACAAACCCGGGAAAGGCCAGGCTGAGCTCAGACTTGTCCCAAACATGGTGCTGACTTTATCTCTGTATCTCATCCCACCATCAGGAAATCAGGGTTTTGGACCCTGCTGAATTCACCCTGTCACTCCTGCTCTGTGTGATTCATAAACCTCACTGCTTTGGAAACGAGACCACCAGGAAAATCAGATTCACTACAATCCCTTTCAGCTAATAGCATGAAGGTTTAAATAAAAGTAAAATACCACAGGACACTGGAAGTGTTCAGTACCAAAGAAAAGTTACACCTGACTCGAAACGTTAACTCTGGTTCTCTCTGCACAGATGCTGCCAGACCCGCTGAGTTTCTCCAGCAATTTCTGTTTTTACTTTGATCTAGATAACACAGTGTAGAGCTGGATGCTGTTTCATCCAGGCTGATGTTTTGAGTCAGCACCCTTCTTCAAAAATTTCTGAAGAAGGGTCCCGACCCGAAAGGTCAGCTTTCCTGCTCCTCTGATGCTGCCTGGCCTGCTGTGTTCCTCCAGCTCCACTCGGTGTTATCTCTGACTCCAGCATCAGCAGTTCTTACTACCTTTTACTTTGATCTGACTCGTTTCCTCAACAGAGCCTTAAATTCTTTCCCTCATCAGAAAAGTGAACTATGTGTCAGTCTATGAATGGCTTGTACCAAAACCTTAAAGTATACTGAGACTTTGTTTGATGTCACAACACTAGGGCCAGAAGCACATGCAACAGTGATTTCTCATACATTGGTTCTTCTCAGTCACTGCTTGGGTACCTTGAGTAATCTCTCTGTTAGACAGCAGAGGGCAACAGCAAGGTGTTCCTGTGTGAAATGTATAGAGCACATTCTGAAGTTTCCAAACACTTTCACATCACAAGCAAAACAGCAGCTGCTAGACAAATGATTAGACTGTGACACTGAAACAGTGAGCACAGTGTCCCTCTGGACTCCAGTTGAGTTGTCAACTGGGATCAGACATATCAAAAAAATTGCTGGAGAAACTCAGCACTGTCTGCGCAGAAGAAACGGAGATGAATGTCCAGTCTGGTGACCCTTCTTCATGACTGGTTATTGAAGTGATTTCATGTATTCCTGGATGTTTCAACACATCATTGCCCCATTGCTTCAGCCACTGATGAGCCAACGCATTCATCTGTGTGATGCACTACCTCCCAGCGCCAATCTGGATGGTGCTTGACTGTCTACCAATTAGAAGTTTTTCTCCCATTTTCAAATATCTGGTATCTGCTTGGTTAACACATTAATTATAGTATGAATTCCAGTCCTGTGTCAACCCTGTGTCTTTAAGTCAGTTACATTAGGATATGTAATGTTTGAGTATAAATGTACCCGCTCTCACCCTCAGTCACTCTCTCTGTGTCATTGAGTCAGTCTGTCAGCTATCTCGTATGTGACATGCAGTAAGATTAGTGAGCACAAAATCCAGACTGTGTGTAAATCTGTGATATTTATCCGTGTGTCGTCCACCAGGACATCGCTTGGCTGGTGGTGAAAGGGGCCCTACCAGTGAGATCATTTATGCACGCCCGGACTCTCTGAGCCACCACACGCTGCCCTCGAGGTGGCTGCGGGGGGGACGAGACTGCCAATCACCTCCTTCTGGAGTGCGCCTACGCGCAGGAGGTCTGGAGGGGAATGCAGTGGTATGTGTCGAGGTTCATCCCGAGCAGCTCCGTGACAGGGGACTCCGTGCTCTACGGGCTGTTTCCCGGGACGCACACCGAGACCAATATCAACTGCGCCTGGAAGACCATCAATGCGGTGAAAGACGCTCTTTGGTCTGTCTGCAACTTGCTGGTCTTCCAGCGGAAAGAACTGACCCCGACCGAGTGTTGTGGACTGGCGCACTCCAAGGTCCAGGACTACGTGCTGAGGGACGCGCTAAAGCTTGGGGCGGCCACCGCCAAGGCGCGATGGGGAAAGACCACCGTGTAAGACCCCTCGGCCGGAATATAACAGGGGCCCTTTTAATAACTGGGTCCAGCAGGGGCCTCCTCCAACTGGTCAGGGGGCCAACCGGGAGATTTTTCCTTTTGTTTTTTTCCTGTAGTTGGTGTACGTAACCCCTGGGTAATCCGGAGCGGATACTATGACCGGGTAGGACTGCAAATTTGTTTATTTTTTATATTTGCATGAATAAAGTATATTTTTTCAAAAAAAAATTATCCGTGTGTCGTCAATGAATTTCAAGACATCTGTCTCAACAAAGACCTGGCTCTTTGAAATGCATGATATATGGGCTATTATGTAGAAAACTGTGTTACCAATCCATAGCATAACTATAATGCTAGCTTCATTTCAACTCTCACGCCTCATGTACTATGGAGGTAAAGAATGGATAAGTGCCACATATTTAGACAGCAAGGAAGGGTTGCCGATAGGGGAAGGGAAGGTAGCTGACCTTACCGGCTTTGGCAGTGGTGGGGGAGATCATTAGACCTCATCTGTAAAAGAATCCATGCCATCAAGAAGGTAGCACTCAGTGCCTGCTGGAAGCAGTTATCATACTCTGGGCATCTCTTTCACCACTGGCACGCCCCTTCCCCGTCCTGCACCAACGCTCCAAGCATGTGCCATGATGACCGATTGCGGCTGCAATTCATCCAGACCCAGTCGCTTGTGTGTTTAGTAACGACTAACTTCACACCCCATGATTTATACGAACCAACCCCAAGGCCAGTCCCACTGTGTGAGGTATGTGAAGCTTTGTCGTACCTTTATCACTATGACAGTGTATGGACCTTTAGGTGGAAAGGATTTTGACAGCAACTCCAGTATGAAGGGTCAGGGAGAGTTTAAGCCAAATCACAGCTGCAACTCAATTTATCAGTCAGAATGTCATTGCCAGAGAGTCAAGAAAACAGACCCTTTGGTCCAACCAGCCCATGCCGACCATGCTCCCAAACTAAATTAGTCCCACCTGCCTGCTTTTGGCCATATCCCTCCAAAGATTTCTTATTCATGCACTTTTAATTCATACATTATAAATGTAACTATTTGCATCCACCATGTCCACTGACAGGTCATTCCACATGCTCTGTGTAAACCAGATACCCTCCTGTTTTTTTGTTAAATCTTCCTCCTCATCCTAAAAATATGCCCCCTAGTCTTGAAATACCCCACCCTATGGAAAAGACTCCTGCCATTCACCTTATCTATGCCCCTCATGATGTTATAAACCTCTATAAGTTCACCCTCGACCTCCTATGCTCCAGTGAAAAATGTCCCAGCCTATCCAGCCTCTCCATATAACTCAAACCCTCCATTCCCAGCAACATTTTGGTAAATCTTTTCCGAACCCTCTCCGGAGGTTTGGAATCACAGCAGAGGTTAAAGATGGCCCAAAACTTTGTGAATCAGAAGCTCAAAGCAAACCAGGTTAGCGTTAATTGATGGGTAGGATATAGGGGTGATGAAGGTGGGGAAGTGTAGACCAAAGAAAGTAGTCAGGAACCTAAAAAAAGACTATATTAAAATATATTAATTATCAGATAAAACCTAAGACAAATAAAATAAATTAAGGGCCAAAAACAGAAATTTTTGGAAAAACTCAACAGGTCTGGTAGCATCCATGGAGAGAAATCAGAGCTAACTTTTTGGTTCCAGTAACCCTCCTTCAAAACTGTTGGTAACTCAAAAAAAGTTGGTATTAATGCAGAAGATGGGGTGGGGGCAGGAAGGACAGTTAACAGTAGGTGGAGATCGAGTCCAAAGAGAGAGAAAACCAGTTGGACAGACAAAAGAGTGGGTAAAGTTCATTCTGGGAGAACAAGTAGCTGCTAATGGGGACTGTTAGTAGCTGGCAATGGGTTGTGTGTGGTAGCTGCCCAGGTGATAACAAGGCCTGGTGTGTGGGGGCTGGGGTAAGAACAAGGGAGAAGATACCTCAAGCCCTAAAATTGTCAAATTCAATATTGAGTTCGGAGGGCTGCAGGGTCCCCAAGAGGAAATGAGGTGTTGTTCTTCCAGCTTGTGCTGAGCTTCGCCAGAGCACTGCAGCAAACTGAAACAGAGATGTTTGACAGGGAACAAAATGGTGTGTTGAAATGGCAGGCAACTGGGAGCTCAGGGTCATTTTTGCAGAGGGAACACATAAAGGATTTAGGGTATTGTATGCAAAAGCAGGAAGTTTTGCTGAAATTTCATGTACCTCTTGTTAGACCACAGTTAGGGACTAGAACTGGGCACTTTACCATAGCTGTGAGCATCCTCGAGAAGGCATGAGAGAGAGTTCTCCAAACAGATCTAAGGATAAGGGATTTCATTTAGAATGTTGGAGTGGAAAAGCTGGGCTTGTTCTCCTTGGAACATGTGAGACTATGGGACGAATTTGATAGAAATGTGGAAAATTATATCAGGTTTTGATAGAACAGACAAGGAAAAGCCATGGTACAAGGACTAGGTGACATAGATTTAAGGTTTTGAGCAAATAGGTGGAAGGATGATTGTGTTTTTAATGCAGCAAATAGTAGTAATCTGGAACTTGCTGTCGGTAAGTGTGACAGGAGCAGAGGCAATAATTTATTGCAAAAGGAAATGGGATGGGCATTCCAAGGGAATCTGGAGATGGCACAGGGGAAGTGGAATGACTGGATTGCACCAGGTGGACTCAATGTGTCAAATGACATCCTTCTGTGCCTCAGTGATTTTATAGCAATAACTCTATTGCACGTCATAGGAAAAGCAGTTTGAAATGCACACTTAGGGTCCAGTTTTTATCTGGGCCCATAAAACCTGGACCCAGGAAAACCCGACCTGCACAATTCTGCAGCTCGCAAAATGTATAGGTGGCCCATTGTGTGATTTTGCAAAGTACTTTTCTCTTTTTGTTGGGAGTGAGGGTTGCGGTGCTATTTGTGAACCCTGACTGAGTCGACACAGAGTGTGGTTGAGGAGGGCCAATAGGGAGGACCATTTTGGTTCTATATCACAGCAGCTCAATTTCCAACATCGTTTAAAGGACCCCAATAAATCACGCTCCTCACCCTCTCATACTTTCACCGACTTTTGTGTCACTCCACATTATCTCCAGTTCCCCCATCCTACTACTTTGCACACTCCGCACACATCCCCAACCCCCATGTAACATCCATAGATAATCACCAATGTACACACAAGTCATTAGCCTTTCCTCATAACTCAAACCTTCCATTCCTGGCAACATCCTGGTAAATCGCTTTTGAACCCTCTCCTGCTTAATAAAATCCTTCCTATAACAGGGTGACCAGAACTGGACACAGTATTCCAGAAGAGGTCTCACCAATGTCCTGTACAACCTCAACCTGACTTCCCAACCCCTATACTCAAAAGTAATGAAGGCAAGCGTGCTAAATGCCTACTCCAGAGGGCTATGGAGGCTCAATCTTTGAGCATATTCGAGATGGAAATCAATAGAGACTAATGACATCTGGGGATGTGGTGAATAATCAGCCATGACCTAAATGAATAGCGGAGAAAGCTCAATGGGCTGAATTGTCTGCTCCTCTTCAAGCTTCACAATATACAGTGTCTGGAGCCATACAATAGCAATGGGAATTATTTCAAAATCATTGGAAAAACATTAAACTGCAAACAATCTAATAAAACTGTGAATTCAAACTCACTATCGTTGATACTGGACCAAAGCAATCCAAGTGAAACAACGTAATCCTTTAAGTGCCTATAAAGCTCATAAACAAGGATAAACAAACCATATCAGTCACATATTCTGTTATAATAGACCCATAAAAGTTTAATTTATTCTTGGATCAATAAGACTATGTGTTGAGTCAAAACATTTGAAACCAAAACAAATCCAAAACTGTGCAGGCTATTTGGATTGGCCGTGGGAAATGTAGGGTTACAGGGGTAAGGTAGGGGGGTGGGTCTGGGTGGGATACTGTTTGGAGGGTTGGTTTGGACTTGATGGGCTGAATGGCCTGCTTCCACACTGTAGGGAATTCTTATTTCTAAGTATTCCCAATGGAGCAATTTTCAAAATTGCAGTTCCACTGACCAGACAGATAACCATCTCCAGTTTGAAGCAGAGTGCCTCAATCCAGGAGCATGGGGCAACAGCAAACCATTTCTATACTTTTAGAATCAGAAAGATTTTCCAGTCCAATTAAATCAATTAAGGGAAGTTGACAGAAGATTACTTTATAAAACCTTTTGTTTTAACATTGTGATGCAATCTCTGTTGAAAATGTAGTGTATTGCATGTGAAATTATAAAATGAAAAGTCAATGTGATCGTCAGCTTATCTTTGTAGGACAAATCCCTGTGACATATCACGAAAATAAAAACACTACTTCATCATATTACAGAACCTAATCATGTTGTGTGAAGGTATCAAACCATCTTATGCTTACCCCACTATTTATTGTTCCACACTATCAAGCCTGTACATTTTTAGCACCTATATATTTTTAATATATCACCCCATCCTTTTTTTATTTACACATGGGACATGGTGTCACTGACTGGACCAGCATTAATTGCTCATCACTAGTTGCCCTTGAGAAGGTGGTGGTGGGCTGCGAACTTGAAACGCTGTAGTCACTGTGCTAAAGGTATAAATCTATGATTCCAACCCAGCAACAGTGAAGGAATGATGATACATTTCCAAGTCAGGACGGTGAGTGGCTTGGAGGGGAATTTAGAGGTGGTCGTGTTCCCATGTATCTGCTACCCTTTTAGATGGAAGTGGTTGTGGGTTTGGAAGGTGTTGTCTAAGGATCTTTGGTGAATTTCTGCAGTGCATCTTGTAGATTGTACACACTGCTGCTACTGAGCATCGGTGGCAGATGTGGCACCAATCAAGCAACAACTTTGTCTTGATCAGTGTCAAGCTTCTTGAGTGTTGTTAGAGCCGCAGTCATCCAGAAAAGTGGGGAGTATTCCTTACTTCAGCCTCGCAGATGGTGAACAGGCTTTGGGGAGTCAAGACATGAGTTACTTAACACAGTATTCCTGTTCTAGTACCATATTATTTGTAATGGTGAGTCTAGTTGAGTTTCTGTTCAATGTTAACCTGCCAGGAGGTTGGTAGTAGCTATTCAGTGATGGTAATGCCATTGAATGTCAAGAAATGATAGTTAGATTGGAGATGGTTATTGCATGGCATTTGTGTGGCACAAATTTTAAACTGAAATGTTTGTGGAACATTCCAAATATTAATTTAGTGTAACCCTTTAATAGTGCAGCATCCTGTAAGCACATTAATGTGTCCTTTTAAGGTGTCCTATTAACATTTTACCATACTTTAAAGAACATTAGAATCTTTTTTCCAGAATCCAGTGTGAACCTTTTTATTCATGTAAACTCCAAGATGCTTTGTGATTGAACACATAGGATCTGCTGTATCTATCATTGTTCAGCCCCAAATGATGGATATCAATTATTTAGCTGGTTTGATCTAATATGAATGGAAAAGGCACAGTATTACGAAGTTTGCCTGAGTTTGACAGTGTGATCTATAGTCCTCATAAAGATATAGAATATTGTCAGGACTCTGCAAGAAAACAGCAACATCAGTCACAGAAAGGGAGAATCTTGCATCTTGGTTTTAAAATATAATATGTTCTCCTGGATAACTCACTTAGATTCTAAAAACAACCCCTCACTTTGGGAATGTAGTCTTTGTGGATGGAAGGTAGCTGCTATCAATCCTCTTTCTTTAGACTAAGTCTAAGGATTTAATTGTTTCACAGAGATACAGGACCGACAACTGGTAAGTCTTAATAAAAACCGAAAGAACTATGGATGCTGTAAATCAAGAACAAAAACAAATTTGCTGGAAAAGCTCAGCAGGTCTGTGAAGGAAAAAACAGAGTTAACGTTTCGGGTCCAGTGATCCTTCCTCAGAACTGGTGATTCTTAACAAGAAGAGGCTTGTATCTGAACAGGAGAGAGTTTATTATATGATAGCAATCAGGAACAAGTTTGACATCGTAACTAAGACTGTGAGAATCCTGTGGAGATGGATCTGCACTGTATGAGATAAGTTGTTCTGCTTAATCTGCAGAGATAGTAGGAACTGCAGATGCTGGAGAATCTGAGATAACAAGGCGTAGAGCTGGATGAACACAGCAGGCCAAGCAGCATCAGAGGAGCAGG
>JAHRHZ010000056.1:26164539-26196184 GCA_024137785.1 Ginglymostoma cirratum | reverse complement strand
AGGAGCAGGAAAACTTGACATTTCGGGCCTAAACCCTTCATCAGAAAGGGTTTAGGCTCGAAACGTCAAGCTTTCCTGCTCCTATGATGCTGCTTGACCTGCTGTGTTCATCCAGCCCCATGCCTGTTATCTCAGTAAAAGGCCACTCAGCTCACCAGGTCCATATCTGATTTTGTGTGACCAATCCAAAACTACTTCCCCTGTCTCTCACACACACAATATCCCTAAAACCCCACATCTGCTCTTGTTCCAAATATGTGTTCATTTTTCTCTTAAAAGATGCAACATTCTCTACCTCAGCCATTTTTCTGCGGAAGAACACCATGGGAGAAACTTAATATTGTAGCGCCACTTCAACATAGACTTGTGGCAACTGCATGTTTGCTTTTCATTGATAACGTTGAGTGCTACTGTGGCCAGTAGCCCTAGACACCATAATGGGTAAATTTCTTCCCACTGGGCCAATTTCGCTGCAGTGACTCCCTGGGTAAGGAGATTCCTCCCAAGCTTAATGTCATTCTCTCAGTGACAAAATTAATTTGATGACACTTCACATAACATAGGAAACAGGAGCAAGAGTAGACCATTCGGCCCCTTGAGCCTTCTCTGACATTCATTAAGATCATGGTAGATTTGATTGTGACCTTAACTCCATTTTCCTGCCTGTCCCCCATAACACTTAACTCTCTTGTAGAACAAAAATCTGTTGAACCCAGCCTTGGATATGTTCAATGACCAGCCCCCTTTGCTGTCTGGGGTGCAGAATTTTGAAAATTCCAAAGAAATTCCTCCTCATCTCCATCTTAAATGGCTTATAGTTCTAGAATCCACTATGGGCGAAAACTTCCTGTCGACACCTATTGTGTCAAGCCCCTACCACCCCCTCTGAGAATTTGTACACCCTCATAAGATCATCTTTCATCCTTCCAAATTCCAATGGGAATACAAACTGTTCACCCTTTCCTCATAAGACGCAACGCTCATCCCAAAATGCAGCCTTATCATCATTCTTTGGATAGTTTCCAATTCACGTATACTCCTCCTTTAAGAAGGGGATTAAAATTGTCACGATACTCTATGTGCAATCGCACGTATGCTACATAACGTTGTAGCAAAACTTCCCTACTTTTATACTGCATCCCCTTTATCATAAGGGTCGACAATCCAGTTGCCTTGCTAATTACTGTTGTATACTGACTTTTTCTGATTTGTGTATGAGGACATTCAGATCCCACAGCATTCTGCAGTGTCTCTTCATTTAAATTATGTTCTGCTTTTTCTATCCTCCCACCAATGTGGACAATCTCACATCTTCCCACATTATACTCCCCCTGTATAATTTTAACCACTTACCTCGCTAATTGATACCTCTCCGTAGACTCTGTGTATCATCCTCACTTGCCTCGCTATATTAGTCTAAGGAGCAAATTTGGTTTCAATCACTTGGCCCCTTCATCTAAATCATTAAATCACCAACCAAGGCAAATCGTTACACCAAACTCAATCAACCCTCACAATTTAAGATAATCTTTATTAAATCTCCTAAGAATCTACTTTGAACCAGTAAAAATTGGCCACAGTATCTCAAAGCCTCAATCACAATTGCAATTCCTGCATCTGGCATCAAACTGGTGATTTTTCATTTTAATCTTTCCTATAGATCTAACATACTTTCTACAAAGAGGCATCAAAAGCACATATTGTTCTCTCACTACGTGCTAATGCTGTGTGGAAAATCATCCATATTTCATTTCTATTGTACACTTTTTATCAATGTATAACACTCAGAATGATAGTCAATGACTCTTAAGAGTCTTAATAAGCTACACATGCAGTTCTTTTGGTTATTGTCACCTTTCAGTTTATTTCTATTGCATAGTCCAGTCTTTGATTTCCTCACCAAATGTACCAGCTCACACTTCTCCAGCTCCAATTCCATCTGTCACTGGTCTTCCACTGGTCCATCTCCGACCTTCCAGTCTCATCGTTGTCCACGCATCATCAGCAGATATTCCTAAGAGTCTACCATTGGTTAATAAGAAAATGAAAGTAGGTCCAGCACTGACACCTAGGACTTAGCCTTTCTGCCTTTCTCCAGCCTAATCACCAATCCATTTCCCACAATCCCTTGTTTTCCTATCTGCCACAAAATACCTATTCCATCTACAACACCTCTTAAGACTCACATCTTTTTCTTTTCTAAAAAGCCTTTCGTGAGACACTTCATCTAGTACTTTCAGGAAATCCATATAAAATATATCCACTGCATTATCTTTGTTCATCCAAATAATAACTTCTTCAGAAATCTCTCATAAATTTCTTGGACATGGCTCGTTTTGAACAAATCCATGCTGTTTGTCCTCAATTCCCCCTTTTTCCTAAATGCTCAGTGGTTTTAATCTCAAATTATGCATTTGGATGCTATATGAATGTTTTAACAACCAGATGGCGGATGGATTTGATACGGGGAAGATCCACTTTGAAAATCTCTTCAGAAAAAAAAGGAATCCAGGAGCCAAGGCTTGGTTAAAGTGACAAGGAAACATCTCGCAACTTGTGTCTTTCCGTCTGTGGTTTGTGATCAGTTCTTACGGTTTAGAGCTTTATGTTTGATGTTGGTCATTGCTCTGAGTTTTTTATTTGATGATTATTTAGGGTCACTCACACTCCCCACTGCTGATGGCCATCAAACGGCTGTCCGTTCAGTTCTCCAAAGAATGCAAACATCGTGATCAACCTGTGTGAGAGAAACAAAGAGAACTGGATCATAGCCGTGAATTCAGGTGATGGAATTCACCTCTTGATGTGGCAGTGGCAGCTCATAAACCTTTACCATAGAATCCCCACAGTGTAGAAGCACGCCATTCAGCCCATCAAGTCCACACCAACACTCTGAACAGCATCCCACCCAGACCCATCCCAGCCTTGTAACATTGCATTTCCCCTGCACATCTGCACATCCCTGGACACTATGGGAAACTTGGCACGGCCAATCCAAACTAACTTGCACATCATTGGACTGTGGGAGGAAACCGCAGCACCCAGAAAAAACCCATGCAGACACGGGGAGAATGTGCAAATTCCACACAGATAGTCACCCGAAGCTGGAATCAAACCCAGGTCCCTGATACTGTGAGGCAGCAGTGCTAACCACTGAGCCACCATGCCACCCCAAACATTTATACCCAGACAATGAATTAAGGAAGAAGCATCACCATCTCCTCAGGCTGGTCACACTCACACAGTACCACCACAGCATGTTCCACAACTCTTCCAGGTAAGTCACACACTCCACATTGTGATGTTCCCAGAGCTAATCATATAAATACTGAACAGTATGAGGTCTTTGAGCCCCTTGAACTTGTTCTATCATTCAATTAAATCATGGTAGATCTGTACTCAACTCTATTTGCCTTAATTTGCTCAATATTCCCTTGATATTCATGTGTAACAAACGTCAATCAGGCTCTGACTATATTATATAAACAGACTCCTAGCATCCATAGTCTTTCACTGGGGGAGAAAGTTCAGAGATTTGGTTACATTTTGTGTAAAAGCTAACTCCTAGAACCTATCATCCTATGACCTACCTCCGGTTCTAAAATTGAAACTGAGGCTGTGAAAGTCTAATTTCTTATGATGTTAGTGTACCTCTGTTAGGGCATTTTAGCTGATACACCAATCCTTATGTTATCTCCCATAATATAAAAAAATCTGTGGATATTGTGTTATTGAAGAATTCAATGGACCTTTATTTACAGCTATTATGTACAAACATTGCATCCCTCAGGCACATAAGTGTCTGGGCTAACACTAAGCTATTAAAATACAGCACAGGAGCATGCATCTAGTGGTGTGTCATGTTTCAAATGATTTGAAGTGAGATGAAGTATGAGATTTTCGGGTATCCGGGTCACTTTTTTGTATGATACTCCAACACAGAGTGGGTAGTAATCTCCACAAACACGGTTGTGGAGACAACCGTGATGCACTTTGTGACAACGCAGCACAAGCAGTAAATTCACACACTGACCGTGAGAAACAAGCCAACACTTTAAATCTCTTTCTGGACAACTATTTTCTAGTTTTCAAGTTCATGGGACAGTTCTGGGGAAAGAGGGGGGCTGTTCCATTGGGACGAGCTCCAGTGAAATTGTGCAGGGACTGGAGCGCTGGTGAATTTCATAATCAGTGAATTGAGTCTATCAGAGAGTGAAGAACACACAGAAAGTATACACCAAAGATTTCTCATAATGAGCTCAGAACCCTACTGGCGAGATGCAACAGCAAACAGAGATCTTGAAACATGATACACTTAGAAGAGGGATGGGTAACTCTCTGGACAAGAGGCCAAGGGGCAGTGGAAACAGAAAAATTGTCCCGGTCGGCACCAGGAGGAATACTCCAACAAAATGGTGAAGCTTCAGGAAAAACCTCAATGACTTCACACATAGTATTTATCCAGTCATCAAATAGCAGACCAACACCACTCCCCGGCACTGCCCAGCCCAAACTCACAACAATCCTCAACAGCTGCTCAATTCACTGGATTCATGTCATCACTAACAATCTCCATCAACCCCCTCTCAACCCTAATGGTCACAAGTGTGATCTCACCTTTACACACTGGGAAAGCCTCACAACTACAAAGGGTGGCACAATGGCTCTGAGCACCAGGGACAGGAGTTCATTTCCACCAACGGCAACTATCTGTATGGAGTTTGCATGTTCTCCCTATGTCTGCGTGGGTTTCCTCCAGGTGGTCTGGTTTTGTCCCACAGTCCAAAGATGTGCAGGTTAGGTGGATTGGTCATAATAAATTTCCCCATAGTGTCTAGGGATGTGCAGGCTAGGTGGGTTAGCCATGGGAAATGCAAGGTTCCAGCGATAGGTCTGGGTGGGATGCTTTTTGGAGGGTTAGTGTAGACTTGATGGGCCAAATAGCCTGCTTCCACACTTTAGGGATTCTATGATAGAATTGGCAGCTATTCAACCTCGACAGTCATATCACCCAAAGACAGTGCACCACGCTCACTGAAATCCTCATAGCAACAGGGATTAATTAGAACACTGCCTGCAATGTTTTAAACCCTCAGGAGGAGGCAATGCTGAGGGCCATGGCCAACGTTGGGTCTGCATTGAGGAAGATGGTATCCATGTACCCAAACCTGTCTCTCCCATCCCATTTCTTGCACATCTTTCAATCTTTGCTCGCTGGAAGCTGCAAGAGGTGTGACCTGGACCTCTCCTATCACCATGACTGAATCCATGACCCCTTTTCATTTCAGAAACCCATAACCGGAGTCTGCCTGGGTGATGGAGGAAGAGGGACATGACACTGAAGATTATGAGATCAGATGGCAGCTCAAAGGAGGGTGAAGATACAGACAAGTCCTGCTGACACAGGATCAGCTGAGGATTTAAATGGGCCATGTTGTATGTGTACCTTGCTTTTAAGAGAATACATCTATAACTTCTCCATGTACAATGCTGTGACTCTGCCAGCCATTGAGTCTGCTGTGAGTATGCAGACTGCAAATCAAAAAGTTAGTTAGTTCATTGTCATGTCTGTTTTGTGACTTATGCCATGTTTTATTGTATTAAATAAACCAACACATGACATTCATCAATTCCTGATGGTCATTATAATTATTATTATCATTAACATGACAGGCAGGTTAGCTCAGTTGGCTGGATGGCTTGTTTGTGATGAATTTTGATGCCACCAGCACGAGTTAATTTCCTGCACCAGCCGAATTTATCATAAAGGACTCTCCCTCTCAACCTTTCCCCTCACCTGAGGCGTGGTGACCTTCAGGTTAAACCACCACTGGTCATCTCTCTCTTTAATGAGAGAGCAGCCTTATGGCTTGGTCTGACTATGGTGACTTTATTGATTCAACCTTAACAGACTACAGAAGAAATGGAATGCATTGGAAAACCTGGCGGAGAGTGTCTCAAGGAGCATTTTCTTTTATTCATTCAAGGGATGTGAGCCATCACTGTCTAGGTTAGCATTTTTATTACCCATCCCTAATTACCCAGAGGGCAGTTAAGAGTGAACCACATTGCTGTGGGTTGGGAGTCACATGCAGACCAGAATAGGTAAGGAGGGCAGATTTCCTTCCCTTGAGGCCATTAGTGAACTGGATGGGTTTCTTCTGACAATTGTTTTATGATCATTAGTAGATTCTTAATTCCAATTTTTTTTAAAATAATTGAATTCAAATTCCATTATCTACTGTGGTGGGATTCGAACCCAGGTCCCCAGAGCATTACTTGGGTCTCAGGACTAAGAGGTCTAGTAATAATGTCACTAGGCCACCGTCTCCCCTGTCCTTTCCAACACTGATGGGATAGTAATCTCTACAAACACTGCTGTGGAAACCACCACCATGATGCAGTATGTGACAATGCAGCACTAGCAGTATCCAGCAAAGCTCAGAATGTTCAGCGAACTCTCATCCTTGTTCTGGATATCACAGTTCAACCTGCAAGATTTGTGAGGCACAGCTCCAGGAGGGTGCTAGTGATTCCAGACTGTATTAACACATCACCCAGTGTCAGACGGACAGCATTCCTGTTTTCTCCCTGTCGCTCCACCCAGGGCTTGGTGTCTGGCAATCAACTGAGGTTTTTCAATCTCAGCTACTTGAAGCCATTCTCCAGCACCATTGCTACCTCCCCAATTCACCGTCAACAGCCTTTCACCCAGCAAGGCTTCAGCCACTAAGGAAGAACCTCTTGGATCACCACAAGAACCAAAGGTGCATGGTACAGATCATAGAGTCATAGAGCCATACAGCATGGAAACAGACCCTTCGGACCAACTAGTCCATGCCGACCATATTCCCAAACCAAACTAGTCCCACTTGCCTGCATTTGGCCCATATCCCTCTAACCTTTCCTACACATGCACTTATCCAAATATCTTTTATATGTTGTAACTGTACCTACATCTACCACTTCCTCTGGCAGTTCATCCCTCATATAAACCAGCCCCTGCGTAAAAAAAAATTTGCCCATTTTTAAATTTTTCTCCTCTCACCTTAAAAATATGCCGTCCAGATGTTATAGGAATAGACAGGGCATTTGGCTTATTTTTGCATGGACTATGTGAACTTATAAACTGGAAGTTGGAATGTGCATTTACTGATGGTTTTTACTGTTATATTTTAGAAATTTAGAAACTAAGAGCAGGAGTAGGCCATTCAGCTCTTTGGGCCTTCTCTGTAAATCAGTATAATCACGGCTAACCATCTAACTCAGTCCCCTTTTCCCATTTGCTCAGCATGCCCTTTGATCCTTGTCGTCCTAAGACCTGTATTTAGTTTCTATATTAACTAACTATATCTAATTCTCATGAGGAAGAGGATGGTGTGATAGTGACAATGAAAACTATACAGGCTAAAGAACCTGTGCTGAACTTGTACAGAATGCTAGTCTCCAAATCTCACAGAAATATCTTTAGGGTATCAGGTTTCGTAAATGGTTAAAATTTAGACTGTCTATTTAATTCCAAGTTGAAATGGATTTGAGGCTCTAGCAGATAGCTGATTGTCATTTCTACTTGGATAGAAGGCCTATGGGATTCACATTGCCATGGAGATGTACTTTGAGAGGGGAACAGTACATAACAAGCCAATGTAGGATAAGATGGCAGATTTTCCTAAGATATCCATAAACCACACAGGCATGGCCAGTCCTCAAGAAAGTGGACAAGAAAAGGAGAGAGACAGAAAACAAAGAAATAGAGATGGTCAATCTCTATTGCTGCTGAATGACAATGATATTGAAGAAATGTGTTTATGAGGATTTAAAATGGGGCTGGAATATTTATTTAGCTTTGGCTCAAAAGAGTAATCTCTGGGGTGACTTTCACTGTGAACATTAGCTTGTGGATTAGACATTATCCAGCTAGAAAATGAGTAAGCAATTCGGAGCTGAGGACAGCTTTGAAAGAGTAAGACATCTACTGATTGACGTGAATTATTGATTATTTAAAAGTCAAATAGGAAATCTGGTTTGACTTTTGCATTATAAATAGGGGAGGCAATGGTATTATTGTTGGACTGTTAATCCGGAGACCCAGGTAATGTTTTGGGGACCTAGGTTCAAATCCCAATATGGCAGATGGTGGAATTTAAATCTAATAAAAATCTGGATTTAAGAGTCTAATGATGACCACAAAGTCATTGTCAGAGGAAACCAATCTGGTTTCCAAATGCTCTTTTAGAGAAGGAAACTGATATCCTTACCTAGGGCACAGTGGCTCAGCGCTTCGCACTGCTGCCCCACAGGTACCCGGGTTCAATTCCAACCTTGCGTGACTGTCTGTGTGGAGTTTTCACATTCTCCCCGTGTCTGCAGGTTTCCTCCAGGCCCTTCAGTTTCCTCTCACAGTCCAAAGATGTGCAGGTTAGGTGAACTGGCCATGCTAAATTCCCAATAGTGTGCAGGCTAGGTGGATTAGCCATGGGAAATGCAGGGTTAGGTGGAATAGGGTGGTTCAGATATTTTCTGAAGAAGGGTCACAGCCCGAAACATCAGCTTTCCTGCTCCCTTGATGCTGCCTGGCCTGCTGTGTTCCTCCAGCTCCACACTGTGTTACCTCTGACTCCAGCATTGGCTGTTCTTACTCCCTCTTCTATAAAAAGTTTTCTGCCTCTACAGGGATTGTAACAAAGGTGATGTACAGTTTGGTCAACAGCACCATGTGCTATGGGAAAGCCTATGATTCCAGCAAACCCCTGAGTGCCGGCCTCATCTGCTTCACTCTGCTGGAAAAAAGATAATGGCATCCTTCTGTGCATAACCAGACTCAGCGATTTTCCTTATGCAACCGTTAGTGCACTGGAAACTATGAGATGTTGTTAATATCTCTATCTATAGCTTTGGCAGGCACAGTGACATAATGGTAAAGAAAAGCAGACACCATGTGAGACACAATGTTGTCCTTCCCCTGTTTTGAGATTGCTGTTCAAGCTTTGACAGTGACATGAATATAAACATATGAATTAGGAGCAGGGTTAGGCCATTCAATCCTTCGAGCCTGCTTTTACTGTTCAATAAGATCACAGCTGATCTGTTTTCATTTCAATTCCATGTTCCTATTTCCTCCCCTGCTTAACAAGAATCGATCTACAACAAAAAAAAAGGAACTGCAGATGCTGGAAGTCAGAAACAAAAACAAAAATTTGCTGGAAAGTCTCAGCAGGTTTGTGGAGTGAAAGCAGAGATAACGTTTCAGCTCCAGTGACACTTCTGAAGAACACCTCCGCCTAGCATTTATTCAGCCTCCACTTCCTTTAGAGGCAGAACATTCCAAAGTTGCACAATGAGAAGAAACCCTGCTATATCTCCGTCCTAAAAGGGTGACTCCTATTGTTTAAGCTCTTCTCTCTGGGCTGAACTACAAGAGGTAACATCCTTCCCAATTCCATCTTGCTAAGATCATACAGGATCTTATACACTTAAAATAAACCACCTCCTCTAAAATCCAGTGAAAAAAGGCTCAGTCTGTCAAATATTTCCTCATAAGACAACTCATTCATTCCTGTTCTCAATCTAATAAACCTTCTCTGAGCTGCCTGCAATGCATTTACATCCTTCCTTATATAATTAGACCAAAACTGCCCACAGTATTTGAGATGTGGTCTACCAACATTCTGTATAACCTAAAGCATAGCATCTTTGTTTCCATGATCAATTTCCCTTGTGATAAAGGATAGCATTCTGTTTGCTTTCCTAATTGCTTCTTGGATCTGCACACTAATTTTTTTCTCAAAGCTTATGAGACCAGAATTTCAGATATCACCTTATTCCTGACCCCCACTTTGAGAAGACTCGCTCCAAAGTGTGAATACAGATTGTTTGCTAAAACTCAGCCAAATTTCCGAAACAGACACATTTCATTTCCCTGAATGCTTTACAAGGCCGAAAGATTTTAAAAAGTGAAAAAGAAGTGTGGAATGCAGCAAGCTGTTTCACAAAGAAAAAGAAGACCATACACAGGAAGGAAGTACTGGGCCACTGTAAAACTCAGACACATCTCGAGACCATATCATTATAAAGAAATGCTCCTGTGAAACACCTTGGGAAATTGCATTGCATTAAAGGAGCTATATAAATGCAAATTGTTGTTAATATTGCTTTCAGCAAAGAATTCAAAATCCTATTGGGCATTTTGTATTTAAGGGATAGTTTATAGGACAATAAGATCCTGTAAAAGTAACTCACAGGTCTACTTCACAGTAAGCTATAAGGTATTGTATTATTACTCAGATATCAGAAAGGCATGAGACTGTTAAGAAAGCTAAATGATATCATGACATGTGATGCTTTTGTACAAGTGGGCTCCATCTTATACTCTGTATATTCAGTCAATTAGTCTGTTGGCAAACAGATAGCCAGAGTGCTGGACAGTCTGCTAGTCAATCTGCTTGTGAGGTTGTTGGCCAGTCTTTTAGCAAAGTCCTGTTAGTCAGTAAGTCACCTATGCATATAATGTAATTGCAATGAAAATTAAGTGCTTGATCTAGACTATAGATGCAAGTCTGTGACGCCAAATCAGTGCACAGTTAATTGTTAATAAACTTCTAGATATCTGACTCCATCTGGACTCTATTATCTATGGTACATGTTATGTAAACTAACGTAGAAAACTACAATCACATTACGAGATGCTGTGAAAGGAAACTCGGGGATGCTGCTGACAGATAATCGATCAGTTGCCAATTAAAGCACTGTGTCGATTCACTGCTGAATTGACCATCTGTTCATCTTCATACATGTGAAGTTTTTATTGATTGGTGCTTGAAATTGAATTAAAGGGGTAAGTCTGAACATGTTCATGTGCCCCAACAACAAGATGTGGCATCAATAATTGATTCTTACTTGGAATCACTTTGATTTTTAAATATAAGGAATTATTCCTGAAATCTCACTGAGGGTCCTTTCTTCTTTTCTAAATATCCACAAGTGTGCTTATTCATGACTGATTTTTTTCCATCAGTGAATCACCTGCGGTATTTTCTCATCTATTAACCACTACAGTAAATCACTCCTTTTTCTAATTGATTATTTTACATGCAAAAGCCCCATTAAGGGCAACGCAGACCATCAAAGGACGGAAAGAGAGAGAGAGAGAGAGAGAGAGAGAGGAAGGGGGCTAAATCAAAATGGAGTTGCAAGGGGAGATAAACCACTGTACCCCCAATGGTTCCTACCATTCTCGAAAAGCAAAGTTGACTTCAGATACTTTCTAATCAACCTGATCAGAGATGTTGTTGTACACCTCTGGAGTCGACAGGACTTGAACATTTGACTCCTGGCTCAGAGGTAGGGACACTACCGCTGTGTCAAAGAGCCCTCACTGAGGGCCCTTGATGCTGATCAATATCGTGATCATATTTGAGGGGCTCAGGTAGGAGTAAAGTTTGAAAATGTCAGGCAGGAAGAAAAGGTTTTGCGGGCTGTGTTATCATTAGAATCTGCGTAGAAAGTGGTAGTGTACATGCTTGCCATATACAGATGGTGCCCATGGTACCTCCTATCAGACATGCGCACATACGAGTCAAACACCATTGATGAGCACAAAGGAAGCTAAATTATGCCTGACAAATAGCTGCTCAGGAGGCTATTTTCTCCTTTACAGATTGAGGCTACTGCTTTGGGCAGCATGGTGGCTCAGTGATTAGTCTTGCTACCTCACAGCGCAAGGGACCCAGTTTCGATTCCACTCTCAGGCAACTGTCTCGGCAGAATTTGTACATTCTTCCCATGACTGCATGGGTTTCCTCCCACCATCCAAAGACATGCAGGTTAGGGTGGATTGGTTATGCTAAATTGTTTATAATGTCCAGGGATGTGCAGGTTAGGTGGGTTAGCCATGGGTAATGCAGGGTTACAGGGATAGGGAAAGGTGTGTATTTGGATGGGATAATACTTGGAAGGTTGGTGTGGACTCAATGGACCGAATGGCCTCTTTCACACTGTAGGAATTCTATGATTCTAACCCCTGTGCACCAGTTAGTGGCAGACACTGAAGCACGTTAGAAATGAAAACAAAACAGTATTGATGTTGAGCACCAAAGAACAGAAACTGCTGGCGAAACTCAGCAAGTCTGACAGTATCAGAGGAGAGAGAAACAGAGTTTTAATATGTTAAGTCCAATGTGACTATTCTTTGGAACTTAGTTATCTGGAAGAGGTAAGTTTTGAAGAGGGATCATATCAGACTTGAAACATTAGCTCTGTTTCTGCCTCCACAGATGCTGCCAGACCTGCTGAGTTTCTGCAGCACTTTTTGGACTTTTTAAAGTCTGGCAGTAAGTTGTCATGCTGGCTTCACAAGTACAGCAAACGTTGAAATGCACAAGTTGAGATTGAGTTGTGTATACATTTTGTGCTGGGAAAGGTTGAAGTGAGAGAACTTTTGGAATGAGGTTACCTCAGCATTTCCATTACACTTTGAAATCCAAGTGTTTTGAATGTTCAATGCCATATCTTCACCATGGCTTCTGGTCAAAGCCTCCTTCTGCACATTCTGCTGTGATTTAAAGCTTCCCTGAAAAGAATTGGAAAACACCTGACAAGAGCCAGACAAAGACAGGTTTTACATTTGAACAGCACCAAATCACATTGACACGTCAAACTGGTTCACTGAGTTGAATTAATGGAAACATAAATGGATTGTTGTAATTGAGGTAAAAGAAAGAGTGGCTCTGCGCCAGCTACAGTGAGACAAGAAATGGGGGCCTCTGTAATTTTTAGTGGTGGCAGTGGTGGGAGGAATGTTAATTGGCAGTTTCTGCCCTGCTTAAGTGTGGAAACATGGGATCGTTTCCATCCCACTGAGCCTTTGCAAGATGAGACTTCAGTTAAGGAAAAGCAGCATCAGCAAGGCAAGGATCATTAGAGAGTCAGAGCTCCATCTCTTGGAATGTGGATTCAAATAACAGTGTGCCAAACCAGTGATAACAGTGCGGCTGAGTGAATCATACAGGCACATGATGCATTAGTGCGCTCGGTTTGAGATTCGTATTACCTTGTTCAAATCACTCTCTCCCCGTCCTCCTCTGTGTGGTCAATGTTGAGATAATATAAATGATGCTGTTTTGAAAGGAGTGTAAGAACCGGGAGACCAGGGATTTGACTGAAACTTTTTGTTTTAAATGTAGCAGGGCAATGTCAAGGTGCTTGGAAACTAACAGATTGGATCTGTAACCTTATGACCAAAGGAACATCAGTCTAATTGAAAACAGGCAAGTTATGTTAAATCTTTTTAAATCACTTATGAGGTGTCTACCAGAGTATAATAACCAGTTCTGAGCACCACACTTTAACAAGAATCCCAACGCTTTAGAGGGAATGTAGAGCAGAAAAATTAAAATATCCTATGGGATAAGGGATTTAAGTTACATAAACTAACTACAAAGCCAAAGTTTTTCACTACGGAGCAGAGCAGGTTATGGAGACATTTAATAGAATGTTCAAAACTATGTTTGTTTCGATACAATAAATGGAAAAAAGTCAGTCAGACTGAGTTATTTCAGTTTGTGGTAGTTAGAAATTTTTTGCCAGTAGTTTACACCAGGGGATTGAATCAGTAATCGAAAAGGAAAGGTTTCCAGGATTCTGGAGAAAGATCAAAGGGATGAGGTTAATTGGATAATTCTTTTGAAGACTGGCTGAGACAGGCTGTGATGAATGGCCGCTTTCTGCGCTTTGTGAGTCTGAGGTTCTAACAGGGTTGTCCCTGCCATCCCATTGACCTAATAAGAATCTGTTGTTCATGGAACTGGTCCCATCATTTCAAGGATACAGTCATGTGACCTCTCCTGTTCCATACTTTGGAACATTGACAGGTTGTGTGGGACACCATTAATGCACAAAGCACTGTGCTCAGCTTCATTCGTCTATACCTCTGCAGCACTCACTGCATTGTGAATTTACTCATTTTTCTCCTGTGTAACCTGTGGCCATTATGGTGCTCAGTTGATATCTGTTTTTTCCACAGATATTGGGGATAAAATCTGCGGCTTCACAGTTTTTATCACTGACTCAGTGGGCTAAGCTCTCTGAACACCTTATCAGAGTCATTATCAGAGTCATTGTGGGTTCGGATACACAACTCGTACCAGTCAGCCAGTATTTATCTATACTTTTCACACCTCACTCGAGTCTGTGCGTGCAGGTAACAAATTCCCCACAAAACAGTAGTTGATTTTAGTCAACGATGCATTTGATAGATTGTTGATAGACAAGGGTGTTAGAAGTTATTGAGGTGGATGGGAAATTGGAGTTGAGAGCACAAACAAATCAGCCTTGATATTAGTGAATGGCAGAGCAGGCTTAAAGGGTCAAATACTGGAGGTAATGGTCTAGTGGTATTATCGCTGACTGTTAATCCTGAGACCCAGACAATGTTCTGGGGTCCTGGCTTTGAATCCTGCCACAGCAGATGGATTTGAATTCAATAAAAATCAAGAATTAAGAGTCCAATGTTGACCATGAATCCGTTGTTGATTATTGGAAAAACCCATCTGGTTCACCCATGTACTTTAGGGAATAAAATCTGCCATCCTTACCAAGTCTGGCCTACATGTGACTCCAGACCCACAGCAATATAGTTGACTGTTAATTCCCCTCTGGGTAATTAGGAATGGGCAATAAATGCTGGCCTAACCAGTGATCTCAAATGAAGAAAAATAAATGACCTAGTTCCTTTCTTAAGTCCAAGAAGGGGAAAGGTTACTTAGATACTTTGTCCCTGGAGGCTAGGTATTGCAGATTTGGTCCTCAGTCAGGGTGAGACTGTAAGCCCCTAACAGGTTCAATGTTTTTGTAGCTTGTTTGCATGAGACCAGGCACTGCAAGAATGATGAACAAATCATGAATAACACCTTAAAAAAACCCAAAAGTACTGCAGATGTTGTAAATCAGGAACAAAAACAAAGTTGCTGGAAAAGCTCAGCAGATCTGGCAGCATCTGTGGAGGAGAAAACAGAGTTAACGTTTCGGGTCCGGTGACCCTGTTCTGATGAATAGCACCTTGATGTATTGAGTGATTTGAATGGGTGGAATGAAAAAGGAAGACGGTAGTGTTAGGGAACTATTTAGTTGGGGTGGTGGTGTTGTGTGGGGAAATGCTGTTGTCTATGGATGAGAGCAGAGTTCTGATGGTTGTTTTGTCTGACAAGATTTCAGAGCGTTACTTAGGGCTGGAGAGGAGCTGGGAATAATAGGACAAGAATCCAGCTGTTTTAGTCCGTATGGGCATTAACTACATTGGTTGTGCTAAGAAAGTGGTTCTGCTGAGAGAGAATGAGCAGCCAGGGACTCAATTAAAAGGATATTTATCCATAGAATACTAACTTAGCAAAGTAAATTAACATAAGGTAAGTAGGATTTAAGTGTTGAGTGTGTGGCTCAATAAATGATGTATGATGAATGGGTTTAAACTAAAATGTATTGCCACCGATACTGAGGAACAGGGAAAGCTGTACTGTTGGTATAACTTTCTCTTCAGCCACTCTGAGGATCAGTATATTGATGAATTATATAAAAGGTATTGTGTGTAGTGGGGGGAGGCTTTCAGCTAATAGTGAAGGGGAGGAATAAAGTGAGGGGATATTTGGAATGTTAGAGAAAGGAAAACGCCATAGTGTAAAATATCAATGCAAATATTGATTACCAAACTGTGACAAGAGGAGAAAGAGTGTGCAAACTTTTGAGTGCAAATAAAAATGGTCAGAGTGGGCTAAAATGATTTTAGAATTGACAGAGCAAATAGAAATAAATGAGCATGCTATTACAAAGAAGTGGTTGCAAAGTGACCAAGGCTTAGACTTGTGTATTCAAGGTTTTTGATATTGATTATTTAAGAGCAAAATGGTATGGATAGAAAGTAGGACTATGGCATTGAGATGGATGATCCACCATGGTCACACTGAATAGTGGAGCAGACCCAGAAGGCTGAATGGCCTACTCTTGTTCCCAGTTTCTTTGCTTCTATGTGAAGGAAAAGGAAGTGGATTAGCTCTATTATTCAAGGATGAGATTTGCAGTCTCTAGTTGTGGCAGAAGGTCTGTGGTTGTGGCAGGATAGTTAGGGTGATGGGTTAGAGATCCACTGGGGCTTCCCCAAAGGTTCCAATCCTGCCGACTATATTACCTTGTTAAATGTTTTAAGGCAAAGACAGATTTTTGACCAGTAAAGGAATTTAGGGTTATGGTGAGGGGATGGGTAAGTGGAGCTGAGTCCATGAAAAAGTCAGCCAGAATCTTATTGAATGTCGAAGCAGGCTCGACGAGCCAGATAGCCTACTCCTGCTCTTATTTCTTATGTTGTCAGTACAGCGGTGAGAAATGATTTCCGGTCAGAAGATCAAGATGTAGAATCAGATTAGATGGAGATGAGTAGCAAAGGAACAAAGTCACTGGTGGGGCTAATTTGTCATTCCACCAACAGTTATACTTTATTACACTTAATTGTGGATTGTGAGAAGAGTACTGCAATAATCATGGGCGATTTTAATCTTTATTTAGATTGGATGAATTCAGTTAACAAAAGTAGGCTAATTCTTATAGTAGAATGAGGACAGTTTCTTCAAACAAAACATTCTGGAATCTACAAGGCAGCTGATAAGGTATAAAGAGACAGATAAATTAATGCGCTCATAGTAAAGGATTTTCTAGGTAAGAGTTATCATAACATGGTAGAATTTTAGTTTGATAGATTATGAATAAAACTACTGTCTTGTAAATAAAGCTAGATAAAAGGGGACACAGACATAGTTGGCCAAAGTAGAATGGGCAAAGGTAGGACAGCAACAGCAAACATTTAAGGAGATATTTTATGACTTTCAACAATCATACATTCCATTGAGAAAAAGAAAGGACAAAGGATGCATTGTCTACAGCTAACTCAGGAAGATAAGGAGGTGTCATTTTGAAGCAAAAGTTGTACAATTCTGTAAATATTAGTGATACGCTAGAAGATTGAAAGAGTTTTAGAACACAGCAAAAGATGACTAAAAATGTGAGAAATTAGCATACAAGAGAAAACAAGCAATAAATATAAAAGCAGATTCTAAAATCTTCCACTGGCACATAAAAAGGATGAGAGTAGCTAAAGTGAATGATAATCAATTAGATGATCAGATTGGCAAATTGATGAGGAACAAGGAAATGGCAGAGACTTTGAAAGAATATTTTGTACCTGCCTTCACACTAACTGAGACTAGAAGCATTCCAAACATTGTAGAAAATCCGATGCAAAACATTGACAATCCCTGAAGCTGACCTACATCCTAAGCTCTTCCTGGAAGTGGCTGCAAAGATAGTGAAGTGGTCTTCTTAATGGTATAGGATTCCAAGGAAGCTTGTGAAAGTAAATGTCATCATCAGAATCCTATATCTTTCAATAAGATCACCCCTCAATCTCTTAAAATTCAAGAACATAGGTTTATCCAGCTCAAATATGAATGGCAGAGCAGGCTCTATGGGCTGAATGGACTCCTCCTCCTCATATTTCTTATCATCTTTATATTCAGTCTTCCAGTGCTTTGTGGGTCTCACAAATTCTTCGATATGAAATGACTAAAGGAAGTTTTCATTTGATTGTAGGGTAAGGACATTGCTGGCAGGCCACCACTTATTGCCCACTCCTAACTTTCCCATGGGCAATGAGGAGTAAACCACATTCTATGAGTCTGGAGTCTTATGGAGGTCAGACCAGGTAAGGATGGCAGATTTCCTTTTCTAAAGGACATTAATCAACCAGATGGGTTTTTACAACAATCAATTGTGGTTACATGGTCACTATTAAATCAGTTTTTGTTCTTTATCCTATATTTTTATTGAATTCAAATTTTACGATTTGCCGTGATGGGATTTTCACTCAGAACCCAGGACAAGAGCCTGGGTTCTGCTTTACAGTCTGGTGACATTACCATTATGCCTCCACCTCCCAGTGGTTTTGTGTATTTTTCACAATATAGCATTGATCATGTAAGGTTGACACTTATAGAAGAGGCCATTCTGCCCACTGCTCCTGTCCCAAGTCTTTGGAAGGACCATCCAGCTGGTCCCACACCCCTGACCTTTCAGACGAAACCTGCAAATTGTCCTCTCCAACGATCCAACCAATTCCCTTTAGGATGCTTGCTTTGTCTATCCTTTCAGGCAGTGCATTTCAGACGACTGCAACACAACTTAGGGAAATTCTCTCCTCATCTTCCCTCTTGTTCTTTTTTGTCAGTTACCCTAAATCCATGTCCTCTGGTAACTGGTCTTTCTGCTACAGGAAACAGCTTTTCCCTGTGTATATTGGAACACCTTATATTTGCGAACATTACTTTATGTTCCTTTAACCTGCTCTCCTTTAAGGAAAACAGTCCCTATATCTCTAGTCTTTTGCCCTGCAATACTGCAGCACAGATGGTCAAATAGAGAATAGCCACTGGGTGACATCTCCTTTGTTGGCCATCTTCAGGTTTAATCCCCATTGGCTAAATATATGGGAGGGATATGGGCCAGGAGCAGGCAGGTGGGATTAGTTTAGGTTGGAATTATGTTCGACATGGACTAGTTGGACTGAAGGGTCCGTTTCCATGCTGTATGACTCTATGACTCTGCAGAGTGGAACTGTTGCATTCCTAGAAATTGCAAAAGGAAACATCTTCAGTGCTTCCTGCATTAATATTAGGTTACAGACTTGTAACCGTAATGAAAAATATAATGTGGATTATAGGAGGAGAGCAGAGGGAGCCAGATAAACCACAGCACAAGAAGAGAGAGATTTGGACTGGGAGATGGAGCCATTAGTCTTTGTTGAAATACAATGAGCTCACACGGGGGGAGGTTGTGTTGGATGAAGGAGGGGATAAAGGAAGAAACTTCAGTGAAGCAGCGGCAATAATAGTTTCTGCACAATTTTACAAAATCCAAGAAATCTACAGAACACATATCACTATCTCCTAGGCGGAGTGGTGACAATTAGGTAACAACAACTTGCATTAGATAGCGCCTTTGAGGAGTGACTGGCAAATAAAATCTGCAGTCAAGCCACATAAAGAGATCATGATTCACTCAACCAAAACCTTGGGGAAAATGGTGGATTTTAAGGATAATCCTGAAGTAAAGATGGATGGGTAGAGAGGCAGAGACGTTTAGGAAGGGATTTCCAGAGTTTGGGGTCCAGGCACCTTCGGGTGTGGCCACCAATACTGGCGCAATAAAACCAGGAGATCAGATATCTTGAAAGGATGTAGTGATGAGGGAAGGTTATGGAGGTAGGGAGAGATTTAAACATGCTAATGAAATTCTAAAATCAAATTTAAGATGATGCTGCTATCTGGGAAGCGTTGTTTAAGGAGAATAAAGAGAAACAAACTACGGAAAGGCAACTCAAGACAAACAAAGCTCAAAGGGAAGAATTGACAGAACAAATCATCAGAAGGAGTGATTACCTGAGTCGGGTGATTCTCACTGAACGGTGTGGATTGAGAGATGGGGGTATGGCTAGCCAATGGGGAACAACTTCCCTGCTGGCTTATTTCAGACAAGAAAGAAGAGTTGATGTGTGGTGTTGAGGAAATCCACAGCTTGCTAAATAAATAAAAGAACATGTTAGAATCTCAGCTGCAGCCAATGGTCTAGTCAGTTTGACCCCCTGAATATCTACAATTATAGCATTCTGTTTGACAACTGGGCTAGCCAGGCTAAAGAAGTTTCCTCAGAGCCCCAGATGCTCTGAGAAGGTTTAAACCAGTTGGCTTAAAATGTGTTATCCAGAGTGAGCAGTCTGGGTAACTTTTTACTTTCTCTCGTTGCACCCAGCCTGCTTACATTCTACCTCAAAGTATAATCACAATGTTGATGGATCACATCACTGACATCTAGAGCCAAAGATATCAGCTTACCAAAAGAGATAAACAAATTAAACCAGTCCAATGAATCACAATGGGGTTTATTTGCATTATGAAGTGGTTTTTTATATTCCCCGTCACATTAGAAACCTGACAACACTTCACATGATACGTTTCTACTCATCGCCAGAATGTTTATCATTTTGCCCAAGGAGCTGTTCTGTACTTCTGAATCTGAATCTGGATGATGAGTGTTGGAAAGCCTTCCAGCTCAGTACACATCGGTCACCAGCTGTGCCTATCAGCATCACTGGATACGGATCAGAAGCAGGAATTCCACTCCTTCCCAATAATGGGAAGACAGGGACATGTTGTAAAACCCAGCTGCTGCCATATCTGGCGTCAACAAGGACAACACAAATGGGGACCCAGGCTGGTGTCTTTCCGATTTATATTTTTCTGTAACGAACATAGAGCACAGAATATAGAGCAGTACAGCACAGGAACAGGCCCTTCAGCCCACCATTTCTGTGCAGACCATAATGCCATTGGAAACTAATGCCATCTGCCTGCATGTGGTCTGTATCCTTCTTCATGCGTTTGGCTAAATGTCTCTCAAACATTACTGTTGTATCTGCTTCTACCATTTCCCAAGGCAGTGCATTCCAGACACCTACTACCGTATATGTAGAGAAAACTTACCCCGCCCCCTACCCCCCATCATAGAATCCCTACAATGTGGAAGCAGGCAATCCCACCCATTGAGTCCACACCAACCCTCCAAAGAGCATCCCACCCAGACCCACGCACCCTAACCTACCCGTGTAACCCTGCATTTCCCATGGTTAAACAACATAGCCTGCACATCCCTGGACACTTCGGGGAATTTAGCATGGCCAATCCACCTAACCGTGGGTGGAAACCAGAACACCCAGAGGAAATGTACGTAGACATGGGGAAAACTATCAGCTAAATGTGGAATTAAACCCATGTCCCTGGCACTGTGAGGCAGCAGTGCTAACCACTGAGTCACTGTGCTGCCATTTCTCACCTTAAACCTATGCCTCTAGTGTTTGACAGTTCCCCTGGGAAAGATCCTCTGACTATCCATCCTATCCATGCCTCTCATGATGTTATATACTTCTATCAGGTTGTTTCTCAGCCTCCAGCTCTCTAATGAAAACAATGAAAGTCTCTCCAAATGAGTAATAAAGAAAGGCTGGATAAGCTGAGACTTTTTCACTGGAATGTAGGAAGTTGAGAGGTAACCTGATAAAAGTTTATAAAATAATGACAGGTATGGGTAGAATTACTGGTAGGAGCAAATTACTGCAGATGCTGGAATCTGTACTGAAAACAACAAATGCTGGAGATCATAGAGAGTCAGACAGCATCCATGGAAAGAGAACAAGCTAATGTTCTGAGTCTAGATCAGAGCTCTGACGAAGAGTCATCCAAACTCGAAACATTAGCTTGCTCTCTCCATGGATGCTATCTGACCCGTTGTGATCTCTAGTATTTCTGTTTTCAGCAGAGTCAATGGTCTTCTCCCTATGATGGGGGATTTCAAGACTAGGGGATGCTTCTTTAAGGTGAGAGGAGAGGTGTGAAAAAGACATGAGTGGCAAATTTTTTACACAGAGAGTGGTTTGTATGTGGAATGAACTTCCCAAGGAAGTGGTGGATGTGGGTACAATTATGACATTTAAAAGACATTTAGGTAAGTACATTATAGGAAGGGTTTGGAATAATACGGGCCAGGAGTGGGCAGGTGGGATTAGTTTGGGATTATGTTCGGTATGGACTGGTTGGACTAAAGGGTCTGTTTCCGTGCTCTATGCCACTTTCAGGGAGCTATGGACTTACACCACAAGACCCCTCTGTATATCAATCCTGCTAAGGGTCCTGCCATTTACTGTGTACTTTCTTCCTGAATTTGACTTCCCAAAATGCATCAACTCACTCTTGTCCACATTAAACTCTGTCTGCCATTTCTCTGCCCAACTTTCCAATTTATCTATATCCTGCTGTATTCTTTGACTTCTTTCCTTACTATCCATAACTGCACCACTTTTCATGTCATCTGCAAACTTATTAATCAGGCCACTCACATTTTCATCCAAATCATTTATATATATTACCAACAATAGAGATCCCAGCACTGATCTTGGTTATAGACCTCCAGTCAGATAAACACCTCTCCACAGTCACCCTCTTTCTTCAATGACCAAACTAATTTTGTATCCAACTTACCAAGTCACCATGGATCCCACGTGACTTAATCTTCTGGACCAGCCTACCACGGGGGGCCTTGTCAAATAGTTTAGTAAAGTCTACATAGTCAACATTCACTACCCTACCCTAAATCATTTTTGTTACTTCCTCAAAAACTCAAATAAACCTGTGAGACAAGACTTCCCTTGTGTAAAGCCACGCTGACCATCTGTAATAAGTCCATTATTTTTCAAATGCATGTAAATCCTGTCCCTCAGAATCTTCTCCTATAATTTCCCTACCACTGATGTGAGGCTCACTGGCCTACAATTTCATGGGTTTTCCCTGTCGTCCTTCTTGAACAAAGAAACAAGATTGGCTATTCTCCAGTCTTCAGGGACCTTGTCTGTGGCTAAAGAGGACATAACAATCTCTGTCAAGTCCCCAGAAAACTCCTCCCTTGCCTCCTTCAATATACTGGGATAGATCCCATCGGGCCTTATCTACTTTACTGTTTTTCAAGACATCCAAAAACATGTCCTTCTTAAAAGTAACATGCTCTCGAACATCAACATACCCTGCTATAAACTTATGATCATCCATGTTTGGGATAGCAAGAACTGCAGATGCTAGAGTCAGACTCAACAAAGTGTGGAACTGGAGGAACGCAGCAGGCCAGGCAGCATCAGAGGAGCAGGAAAGCTGATTTTTCAGGACGGGACCCTTCCTCAGAAATGAAAAAAAAGGGTCCTGACCTGAAACGTCAACTTTCCTGCTCCTCTGATGCCGCCTGGCCTGCTGTGTTCCTCTAGCTCCACACCTTGTTATCATCCATGTTTTTTTCCTTTACCCAGCAACATCCTGGTAAATCTTTTCTGTACCCTTTCCAGTTTAATACTATCCTTCGTATAACAGGGCAACCAGAACTAAACAAAGTTCTCCAGAAGAGGACTCACCAATGTCCTGTACAACCTCAACATGACATCCCAACTCCTATACTTAAAGGTCTGAGCTATGAAAACAAGCATGTTAAACATCATCCTAACCATCCTGTTTACCTGTGATACAAATTTCAAAAAGAGTTATGTACCTGAACTGCCAGGTGTCTCTGATCTACAACACTACCCAGGACTCTAATGTTAATTGTATTAGTCCTATCCTTGTTTGTATTACCAAAATGCAATACCTCACATTTATTCAAATTGAACTCCACCTGCCACTCTTCAACGCATTGACCCATTTGATCAAGATCTATTTGTAATCTTAGATAACTTTCTTCACTGTTCACTATACCACCAATTTTGGTGTCGTCTGCAAACTTACTAACCATGCCTCTTATATTCATATCCAAGTCATTTTTATAAATGTCTACACCAAAATCTATTTATCAAGGTTTCATCTGCTCACTTCACCTTTCAGTAAGTACCCCTCTTCATGTTTATGTTTCCATGTAAAATGCCTGAAACGCTCCCTGTCTTTGTGTCATTGACAAACTTGCAAATGTGGCTTTGTGAGCTTCAACTTCAGCTGAACCATTCTCAGTTGAGAGAATTTACCCAATGCCTTCTGGAAGTCCATGTAAATAACGGGCAAAAACCTCCCCCTATGCATTACTTTAATTCTCTCTTCCAAATAAGTCTAAATTTACCAGCACATACTCTCCACCTCTTCCTCCTCTGCCTCTTGGCCCCAACCATTTCTTTAAGGTAACTGCTGCCAGTCCCATCTATTTTTAAGGTGTTTAAGTGTCATATCCTTAATTACAGATTATAGTCATAATCTGTTCGTATAGAAACATACACATATTGGGCTAACTGGTCCAGAACTCCCTTGATTCCCTCTGACATTTCTTAGACAACAGAATAATATCAGCAAATTGCCTGCCAAAAAAAAAAAAATTCACAAATAAAGAGAAAATCTATAGTGTTCTAACCACCTTCCTTTAAAATCTTTGGCTATAAATTCTTTGGTCCTGGGGATCTGAGGATCTTTCTTTAATTCTTTCATGGGATGAGTCATTATTTTCAATCTGTCGGCCATCTCCAATTGCTACTGAGAAGCTGGTGCTGATGTACCTTGTTGAACTGCTGGAGCCTATCTGAAGCAACTCATGCTTTGTATTGTGCTTTCAACCAAGAGCTGAACATCATTGGGCTGTGAGCATCTGCACATACTAACTAATCAGACCAAGCCACTTCAGGGACAGTGTAAGGCTTATCAACCCGTTATGTCCTGTAACACTTTATCTACATGCATCTATATGTATAGGTTCTCAAATACAGCTCTCTGATGCAGTGTCTAAGATCTCTTTCTTCACATGCTCATTCTAGATTGACAGCTTCCCTCTTACTGATGGTAGAAACATGAGATCAGTGACAGTGGTGTCATGGAATCCCTACTGTATGGAAGCAGGCCATTCAGTCCACTGAGTCCACACCGACCTTCTGAAGAGCATCCCACCAAGACCCACCCTCTTACCCTATCTCTGCACTTCCCATGGCTAATTAACCTAGCCTGAGCATCCCTGGATGCTATGGGTAAATTAGCCTGGCCAATCCATCTAACCTGCACATCTAAGGACTGTGTGAAGAAACCCACGCAGACACGGGGAGAACGTGCAAACTCCACACAAAAAGTAGCCTGGGGGTAGAATCAAACCCGGGTCCCTAGCACTGTGAGGCAGTAGTGCGAACCACTGAGCCATCATGGTAACGTTGCTTGATTAGTAATTCAAAGTCCCCACCTAATGTACTGGGGAACATGGGTTCGAATCCCACCATGTTGATGGTGAAATTTGAATTCTATAAAAACCTGGAATGAAAAGCTAGCCTAACAGCAACCAGGTAAGCATTGTTATTTATTGTAAATACCCATCTGGTTCATTATTGCCCTTTAGGGAGGAAGAGTGCCATCTTTACCCAGTATGGCCTACATGTGACTCCAGACCCAAAGCAATGTGGTTGACTCAGAAGTGGCCGAGGGCAGCCTATCCCCACATTTACTATGGCTAATCAACATAACCTGCACATTCCTGGACACTACAGGACATGGACAGGAACGTGGGTAGGAAAGATTTAGAGCGGTATATACATGAATGGGAAAGTTTTGGAGGGATATGGGTTCAAGGGCAGTTAGGGATCAGCTACAAATGTTGGCCTTGTCAGTAACACCCACATCCTATACATGAAAAAAAACTCGTGATTTACATGAATCTCCTTATACTTCAGGGAGACCTTTGGGAAAAGAGTTCCAGGATTTTAGTCTAGTGACAGTGGGTGTCTCAGAGCAGATTTTTCTACAGATGTCAAGGGTGCCACCTGCTGGTTGGAGGGCCAGTGACAGGCTGATGCTGCCTTTACCAGGCAAGGCCCACTGACCCACACACCAAACAGGCACTGGCAAGACCACCAGCTGGAATCAAGACCCTGACGACAGAAATACAATCTTCCACTCCAGCTCTAGTAAAATCTGTTAGCCAGTCAGGGGATGGTGGCTCTTCAGCTCAGCGGTGCCACAGAAGATGTGATGACTGCTGCAGGAAATGTGACCTACAGGACCAAGAGGACAAGGGACAGAGTGTTTTGGTGTCTTAAGGGCCTCAATGGGCAGGTGGGTGCCAAAGTTGACTATGGGCCTCAGCAACCAGAACTTAATGTTGGCAGAGGTGAGAAAGAAGGGAGGGGTTTGGTTTTGCCACAATCAAGTTGAATTATATGTCATTCCCACTCTCCAGTCCCATCATCTCTAGGACCAGAAGACCATCCATATCTCCAAGTCAAGATGGTGGCTTGGAGGGGCACTGTGGTGTCTGCTAACCTTGTTCTTTAGACGGTATAGAGTGTGGGTTTAGATGGTGCTGTTGGTGACTTGCTGCAGTGCATCCTGTAGATGGCGCACACCATACATTGGTGATGGAGGGTGCGAATGTTTAAGGAATAGCTAAGGATGGCAGATTTCCATTCCTAAAAGACAAAACTGAATCAAATGAGTGTCATTATTTTCTTCATTTTTGTAACTTTGATTTGATTAATTTTGCTGAGTCTCTGTCCCCGATTTAATCATGCTTTTCTTTGGGATTTCTGACATTCTGACTTCCCCTGCAAGTGTCAATACTGTGTGTCAGCCTGGTAAGATATTCAACTAACACCCCAAGAGCCTCAAGGCATTAAAGATTGTAGAGATCTTGGTGTTCAAAAAGTAAGAGAATAACAAACGTAAATACAGACCCTTTAGGGATTAGACCGGAAGAATTATTATGGGTAAAAATCAAAATATTTTGTTAACTATTTTCACAGTAGAAGACACAAGGTCATAGAATCAGAATTCCTACAGTGCAGAAAGAGGCCATTTGTCCCATCGAGTCTACATCAAACCTCCCTGAAGAGCAGCCCACTCAGACCCATCACCCCAGCCTATCCCCACATTTACTATGGCTAATCAACATAACCTGCACATTCCTGGACACTACAGGACATGGACAGGAACATTTAGGAAAGATTTAGAGGGGTAAATACATGAGTGGGAAAGGTTTGGAGGGATATGGGTCAGGAGCAGGCAGGTGGGACTGGTTCAGTTTGGGATTATGGTCAGAAGGGACTGGTTGGACCGAATGGTCTGTTTCCGTGCTATAGGACTTTATCACTCTCTGACTATGATATGGACCAAATGCAGCCACATGAGATTAGTTCAGTTTAGGAAATACGGTTGGCATGGATGAGTTGGACCGAAGGGCCTGTTTCTGTGCTGTATGACTCTATTACTCTGTCTCAATGGACCTATTGGGAGCTTTCCTGGTTTTCCAGCTAATATCCTTTCATTCACATTTTCCCCATTCGGATCGTTACAGCAGCCCACACCTAACTTCAGCTGGTGCCCAAATTTCCAGCAAGCACCAAAGTCAAACATTTTATAGGCAGCAATGTAGCACTGTAAGGCTTCTAATGCAAACATCCACCAGCAGGTCATTTGAAGATAAGGGAACATGCAACGTGTCACCAACCTTCTGGAGTCAAATGTTTGCTGTTCATTTTTTAGAGACCGTAGTTTTACAGCAAAGGCTCCCAGCAGCGTGAGGAATAGGAAAAGAATGAGGAAGCACACCCCAATCAATATACACGTGAGCTGAATCTCCGTAAGAACTGATTGACAGCGTTGTCCTTTGTACCAAGTGTGTTCCTTCTCACTGCACCTAGTCGCAAAGGGAAAGAGTTAGAAGAATGAGCATGAATGATGGACGTCTGAAAATAATGAAACAACAGTGTGATTTAAAGATTTAATTAGATTAGACTGGACTGCATTGGATAGAACTGGGTTGAATGTGATTGAAATAGACTGAACTAGGCCAGAGTGGCCTAGATTGGATGGGTCTGGCAAGATTAGACGAGGGTGGATTGAATCAAGTTAGGCAGGATTAGGTTAGGTTTTCTGGGAAAGCCAAGACCTCCCATTTTACTTTGTTTTCCCATTATTACGCACAAGAGGTCAGGAACACTGGAATGTTACTATTACTGGTAAACAGTGTGTCAGTGACATTAATTAAGTCAAAAACCCAAAGAATTATAGATGCTGGAAATCAGAGACAAAATCAGAAATTGCTGGAAGAACTTAGCAACAGAATTGCTTCGTTCTGATGAAGGGTCACTGAACCCAAAACATTAACTCTGCTTTCTCTCCACAGATGCTGCCAGACCCGTTGAGTTCTTCCAGCAATTTCTGATTTTGTCACCAGCTAGGTCAGCCTTTAAGTGCAATTCATGCTGGTCTGACCAGTTACTTTCACATCCCGTGGATAATGAAAGGAAACTAAATTCCCAACCAGCCTGTGGAAATAGGGAACGAATGAAGGGAGGAGAGAAAGTCATGGGTGATCAGTTTCAGATTATTGGGATTATGATAATGTCTATGGCTTCAGGAACAGGATAATGTTTATTTTGAAACAAAATTGAGTATTCAGAAGCGTTTCATACCTGCAAAACACGCCAATGTTTTCGATGACTCCGCATTTACCTCCATTCAAACAGTAATCGGGAATCACTTCACACACAGACCAACAGGAGTTATTTTCACGGATATATCCTGGTTTACAAACAACCCAGGAATCATTTGAGCTCTGATCTGTATTTGGCTCAGGGACCATTGCTGGTTTGATTGGCCAATGGTCATTTGATATCTTTCGTGTTCTGGTTGATGTTCTCTCTGGAGCTGTCTTACTGTTGTTCTCCCTCCTGCTGTCTACCAACAGCCCATCTGTTGGAGACATGGACTCTTGGAAACTGATGATGGATTTTGTTGGGGTGGTAGCATCTTGTGCTGGCCAAGGATTTAATGTGTGAAGTGTAGTCAAGCTGTTTTCTGGTTGATTTTCTTTGGAAGCAGGAGTTACCAAGCTTTTGTATTTTTCAGTGATTCCTTCACTTTCCGACCCAATTATTCTTTGGGATTCAGGGTCAGTTCCATTACAATCAGGCAGCTGTTCATGCATGTCACCACTTCCCTCCGTTGCCTCACTGAAAGTGGGAACCAAAGGAGCATTTGAGAGAAACCTAGAATTTAAATTTGGGCCTTTCATATCCTGAGGAGATGAGTTTGAAATGCTCAGAAATCCAGGGTCTGGTGTAGCATCAACAGAACAGCCATTGGATATGCATGTGTCAGAGTTCCCAACCTCATTATATTCTTCGTCTCCATTTCCATGGGGGTCTTGTGGAACAGGGTCAGGTAAGATCCTAGTCACGTCGAGAATGGCATCTCTGTTCCCGGTTTGTGATTTGTGAATGGCTAAGGTTTCAAACTGAGGACTTTCGTCAAAAACAATTGGTTCTTCCAAGTTGAGACGGTCAACGACAGCAGCGTTGGGCATGTACTGAGAATGGACAGACTCATAGGTCACACCTGGTGGGTATTCTGCAGACTGCTGCCCTCCACTGTAGGAGACCCTGTCACCAGAGGCTCCAATACCTGTTCAAAATGACAGCATCAAATACAGGTGGTATGTACACAGATCCTGTGTTTTATCTCAAACGTAACAAGTGGCTCGGGGGTGGGTCATCACCAGGCTTTTGACTTGACTGGTTGGGATTTTGTATTTGTGGGCATAATGTGACTGTGTGACCATGTGACAGCAGGATAAAGATTTGGGGAGAGGACAGGGGACTCGCAGTTTGGGTATTGCTCCTTAGGAAGGCCAGCATGGAGCCAATCGATCCAATAGTCTTCTCCTGTGCTGTAATAATTCTACAACTCCGTGGTGACATTTGCCTCCAGTTTTTAAATCATTTGAGTCACTGTGAGAACCTCGTCACAATGTGGCTGAAAAGCTTTCATTCTGGAAACTGTTCCACCCTTTGAAACTCTGGCCCTGAAACTTTCATGGGTAGCAGATGACATCAGCTGGCTTTCTGCCACGGGAGGGTGCCCACTGCATAAGCTGCAATACTGCTTCCCCCTTCTGTGTTCCACAGTGTTTACACAAAGCCTGGCAGAGGTAGAAATGCTCCAAGCATTGATTGAGAGCAGTCAATGCTAATTGGACTTGTATTTAATGGCTGGGTCCTCCCCCTTTCCCTCAGGGATCTGGGAAGGAGGGTGTTGCACACAGCGGTCCCATATAACTACAGATTGTGGGGGTCACGGACTCCCAGCCCACCTGTCTGTTTTCCGGCGCTGTGGAGTCTATAGCCCATGTGTATCTTAATTATGGGTGTTTGCACTCTCTTTTCAGTTATTTGAAGAAACTTTTCCTATGTTTTCGGCTGCACTTCAGCCTCACGCTCCTGATCTTTGGGTACCCAGCACAAAAGGGGGGTGGGGATGTGGAGAGGGTGGGCAGATCGGAGGATCTCTTCATGGGTCTGCTCCTGGGCCTGACCAGGCTAAATATAAACAGGAACAGGCAGTGGGCCATGGAGGGAGCCATCTCTGCCCACTGCCTGCCCCTCTTCTGCAGTTATGTTCATGCCCGGGTGACCCTGGAGAGGGAGCAGCGGTGTTTATAAATGCTCTTGATTCCTTCAGGGAGAGGTGGGCACTGCGCTGGGGGTTGGTGGCGGGGTGTGATCGAGTGCTTCATTCCCCCCTCCAACTCCATTTTGATTTAGCACCATTCTGCTCTCTCTAACCCTCCCTCATCTTTGCTGGTTCACATTACCCACTATGGGCCTCGTTTGGAAATACCCAATTGGAGTTCTGGTGGCAAGTGATAGTTAAAAACAAAGAAAAAGCTAGGGTGATTTAGTGGTGGGAAGGCCATTTGGTTCGATGTAAGAGCACTTCCAGATATAAAAAAGGAAATAAAAGAGCTGAGTTCATCCAGTTCCATTTTTCTTTAGCCCTCTCCCCCACCTTCGGAACCATCACATTGTTCAGAATGGACTCTGCATATAACCTGAACAATCAGAAATCTGAGCCATTTAATGGTGGTGATTAATGGATAAATAATTGCCAAGGGTGACTTGGTGATGGGAAATAAAATGCTCAGTTGTTTATAAGAGCACTTCTGAATATAAAAATAAGAGTTGGGTTCTTCCCCACTGGGGAGTTAGCTTGAGGACAGGGAAATGGTCCAGAAGGGAAGTATGGAAGCTAATGTTTGTGCTAAACTGTAGATCGGCAATAAAACCGTTGTAAATCTCAGAAAGTCCTTTGCTGCCTAATTCAACATATGGATTTTAATGAATAAAAGCCAAATATTACCTCAGTCAGGATTGAATGGGTTAGTATGTAATGACCACATTCATAAGGTATTATAATAGCAAGAGTGGTGGAAATGTGCCCTTCACCTCAAATATCAAACGGCTACCGATTTTAAACTTGTTGCTTAGCGTATCTCCCAACTCACAACTCACCAGCCCCACACAAGAAGACGATTTAGTTTCGATGAATAGTGTACCTTCTATCTGCTCATTGTGACGTTTGCAGTAACAGTGTCCCCTCTCTGACTGCCTTGTTCAGTCTGTGGGCTACCTACCACTCGTATCTCTGCTGATCCCCCCAGCTTGCAACCAGTGATATTAGTCAGCACAACAGAAAATGGGATGGGCAATTGGAAACAGAGATTAATAACACAGCTTGGAAAAATTGTACCCCAAGGTGCTGAAGTCAGGGAATAAGTTGCCAAACAGACATTTGTTGTTGGTTTGGTGGAGTTTCGGAATTAAGTACAGAAAATGGAGTAAATGATTCACCCAAAACCTCAAAAAGCAATCACAATGTAGCAGCAGAACTTCTGACCACTGTGTGTGTGTGTGTGTGTGTGTGTGTGTGAGAGTGAGAGAGAGAGAGAAAGAGCGAATCTGTGTGTGTGTGTGTGTATGAGAGAGAAAAAGAGCGTATCTGTGTATGTGTGTATGTGTGTGTGAGAGAGAGAGAGAGAAAAAGTGGATCTGTGTGTGTGTGAGAGAGAGAAAAAGAGCGTATCTGTGTATGTGTGTGTGTGAGAGAGAGCGAGAGAAATAGTCGGTTTGTATGAGAGAGTCAGTGTGTGTATCTCTGTATGAGACTTTGTGTGTGTGTGAGAGAGAGAGAAAGTATGTGTGTGTGTGTGTATTCTTCTTTGTCTC
>JAHRHZ010000056.1:26126593-26154539 GCA_024137785.1 Ginglymostoma cirratum | reverse complement strand
GTGTTAGAGATGGTCCAGGTGAACTTCAGGTTGGGGTGGAAAGTGTTGGTGAATTGGATGAACTGTTCGAGCTCCTCGTGGGAGCACGAGGCGGCGCCGATGCAGTCATCAATGTAACGGAGGAAGAGGTGGGGTTTATGGCCAGTGTAGGTACGGAAGAGGGATTGTTCCACATAACCTACAAAGAGGCAGGCATAGCTTGGACCCATGCGGGTACCCATGGCCACACCCTTTGTTTGTAGGAAGTGGGAGGAATTGAAAGAAAAGTTGTTGAGGGTGAGGACGAGTTCGGCTAGGCGGATGAGGGTGTCGGTGGAGGGGGATTGGTCCGTTCTGCGGGACAGGAAGAAGCGGAGGGCCTTTAAGCGGAGGGCCTTTAGGCCATCAGCATGGGGAATACAGGTATATAGGGACTGGACGTCCATAGTAAAAATGAGGTGTTGGGGACCTGGGAATTGGAAGTTCTGGAGGAGGTGGAGGGCGTGGGTGGTGTCACGGACGTAGGTAGGGAGTTCCTGGACCAAGGGGGTGAAAATGGAGTCTAGGTAGGTGGAGATGAGTTCGGTGGGGCAGGAGCAGGCGGAGACAATGGGTCGACCAGGGCATTCAGGTTTGTGGATTTTGGGGAGGAGATAGAAGCGGGCGGTGCGGGGTTGGGGAACGATGAGGTTGGAGGCGGTGGGTGGGAGGTCACCTGAGGTGATGAGGTTGTGGATGGTTTGGGAGATGATGGTTTGGTGCTCGGGGATGGGGTCATGATCCAGGGGGCGGTAGGAGGAGGTGTCAGAGAGTTGGCGCCTGGCCTCAGCAATGTAGAGGTCAGTGCGCCATACTACGACTGCCCCTCCCTTGTCCGCGGGTTTTATGGTGAGGTTGGGATTGGAGCGGAGGGAGTGGAGGGCTGCACGTTCTGCGGGGGAGAGGTTGGAGTGTTTGAGAGGGGTGGAGAGGTTGAGACGATTGATGTCTCGACGGCAGTTGGAGATGAAGAGGTCGAGGGAGGGTAGGAGGCCTTGGGGTGGTGTCCAGGAGGAGGGCTTGTGTTGGAGGCGGGAGAAGGGGTCAGTAGAGGGAGGGTTAGATTCGCGGTTGGAGAAGTAAGCGTGGAGGCGGAGGCGGCGGAAAAACTGCTCAATATCCAAACGTGAGCGGTATTCGTTGATATGTGGGTGGAGGGGGACAAAGGTGAGCCCTTTATTGAGGACTGACCGTTCGTCCTCAGTGAGGGGGAGGTCTGGGAGGATGGTGAACACTCGGCAGGGCTCAGTGCTGCTGTCTCCTCTGGAGCTGCTGGCTGTGGAGGCTCATCATCCTCCGACACTTCCGCCATCTACAGTCAGACCCCACCACCAAAGACATCTTTCCCTCCCCACCAATATCTGCCTTCCGGAGGGACCACTCCCTCCGCGACTCCCTTGTCCGCGCCACACTCCCCTCCAGCCCCACCACACCCGGCACTTTTCCTTGTAACCGCAGGAAGTGCTACACCTGCCCCCACACCTCCTCCCTCACCCCAATCCCAGGCCCCAAGAAGACATTCCACATCAGGCAGAGGTTCACCTGCACATCTGCCAATGTGGTATACTGCATCCGCTGTACCCATTGTGGCTTCCTCTACATCGGGGAAACCAAGCGGAGGCTTGGGGACCGCTTTGCAGAACACCTGCGCTCAGTTCGCAACAAACAACTGCACCTCCCAGTCGCGAACCATTTCGACTCCCCCTCCCATTCCTCAGATGACATGTCCATCCTTGGCCTCCTACAATGCCACAGTGATGCCACCCGAAGGCTGCAGGAACAGCAAATCATATTCAGCCTGGGAACCCTGCAGCCCAATGGCATCAATGTGGATTTCACAAGCTTCAAAATCTCCCCTCCCCCAACCGCATCCCAAAACCAGCCCAGCTCATCTCCACCTCCCTAACCTGTTTTTCCTCTCACCTCAAGCCACACCCCCATCTCCTATCCACTAACATCATCCCGCCCCCTGGACCTGGCCGTCCTCCCTGGACTGACCTATCTCCTCCCTACCCCCCTACCTACACTCACCTTTACTGGCTCCGTCCCCGCCTCTTCGACTTGTCTGCCTCCTCTCCACCTATCCTCTCCTCTATCCGCCTCCCCCTCTCTCCCTATTTATTTCAGAACCCTCTTCCCCTCCCCCATTTCTGATGAAGGGTTTAGGCCCGAAACGTCAAGTTTTCCTGCTCCTATGATGCTGCTTGACCTGCTGTGTTCATCCAGCCCCATGCTTGTTATCACCTGAGAAGAGTTGATTCTGTTTAATGTCTACCATCCAGAGCTCCAGATCTTCATTCTTGCCATTGCATTGGATTCACAACTTCATTTGTCCTCTTGGGATGATCATTGTTCCATCATACAGCCTTAACTTTATCTTGGAAGGATTTATTTTCAAGTCCCCAGCTTGAGCTACTCCGCACAGATCTGCCAGACTCATGATGCTACACAAGACACTGATCTGACACTTTATGTTTTATTCATTCACAGGATAAGGCCAGCATTTACTGCCCTAATTGCCCAGATGGCATTTAAGAGTCAACCAAATTTTGTGGGTCTGGAGTCACATGTCAGCCAGACCAGGTAAGGATGGCAGTTTCCATCCCTAAAGGACATTAGCGAACCACATGGATTTTTCCAAAAATTGACAATGAATTCACAGTCATCATTAGGCTTTTAATTCCAGATTTTTATTGAATTCAAATCCCACCATCTGCTGCGGCAGGATTCGAACCCAGGTCCCCAGAACATTACCTGGGTCCCTGGATAGACAGTTCAATGATAATCCCATTAGGGCATCACCTTCCCAAATACTTCATTTCTGAAGAAGAGTCCTGACCTGAAACGTCAATTTTCCTGCTCCTGTGATGCTGCCTGGCCTGCTGTGCTTCTCCAGTTCCACACTGTTTTGTCTCTGTCTCCAACATCTGCAGTTCTTGCTATCTCTGACATTCATTTGATACTCTTTTTCTGCAGTTTTCATTCTGACAGTCACAAACCATTTCTTATCTCGGTTGAGGAAGGGGTCCTGTAAAGACTCCATCCCATTCTCGGTTCCTCCGTCTGCGCCGCATATGTTCAGATGAGGCCAACTTTGACAAGGGAGCCTCCGAAATGTCCACCTGCTTCCTCAACCGAGGATTCCCCAGCTCCATTGTCGACAGGGCCCTCGACCAGTTCCAACCCATCTCCCGCACTTCTGCTCTCACCCCTTCTCTTCCTTCCCACAACAACGATAGGGTTCCCCTTGTCCTTACCTACCATCCCACCAGCATCCACATCCAGAAGATCATCAGGCACCATTTCCACCACATCCAGCAAGATGCCACCACTGGACACATATTCCCCTCCCCTCCCTTGTCTGCCTTCCGCAGGGACTGTTCCCTCCGGGATACGCTGGTCCACAGTTCCTTCACCCCCAACACCCCCTCACAGCCCTATGGCACCTTCCCCTGCAACCGGTGAAGGTGCAACACCTGCCCATTTACCTCCTCCCTCCCCAGTATCCAAGGGCTCAAACATATTTTCTAGGTGAAGCAACATTTCGCCTGCACTTCCCAGAATCTGGTCTACTGCATTTGCTGCTCACAATGTGGTCTCCTCTACATTAGGGAAACGAAGCGTAGACTTGGCGACCGCTTTGCAGAACATCTACGTTCTGCTCGCAAAAGAGACCCTGAACTACCTGTTGCCTGCCACTTTAACGCACCACTCTGCTCCCTGGCCAACATCTCTGTCTCTAACTTGCTGCAGTGTTCCAGCGATGCCCAACACAAGCTGGAGGAACAACACCTTATTTTCCACTTGTGAACCCTGCAGCCCTCTAGACTCAATATTGAGTTCAATAATTTTAGGGCCTAAACTCTCCCATGTCCCAGCCCCCTACCCCACACACCAGATCTTGTTACCACATAGCCTGCCATCACACACCCCCTGTTGTTAGCCACTAACAGTCCCCACTGACACCTATTCACCCTCCCAGCCTGATCATTAGCAACTCCTTTGTCTGTCCAACTGTCTTTCTCTCTCTTTGGGCTCTATCCTATCATTTACTCCCTACCCCACCCACCTCCCTATTTTCTGCATATAAACTGACATTTTCCCAGCCACCATCAGTTCTAAGGAAGGGTCACTGGACCCAGCTACTGGATCAAGAATGAGAGAACTAATTAAAACTTTTCCAGTGTATGGGGAATCTCAAATGAGGCAAAAACAAAATGGAACAACTACATTTTCTAGCTAATGTATATGGATACATTATATAACATAATAAAACATTGACAGGAGTGTTAATCAACAGAATCTGATGTCAGGTCACATAAAAATGATATCAAGGCAGACAACCAAACCTTTGGTCAGGGAGGTTTTGTGATGCGTCTTCAAGTGAGAGATTATGGCTAGAGGTGGAGAGCAGCAGGGATAGCACTCCCGATCTTAAAATCTCAGCAGCTTAATGGCTGCCAATTCGGGATTGAAACAGAGATGTGAAAGGATCAGAATTGAAAGAGATTTGGAGTGGCTACAGGATTAGGCAAAATCATAGAGATAAGTAAGGATTAGAAAACGAGAAGGAGAATTTTAATGTCAATGTACAAGAATCCAATGTGGGTTAGCAAACAGAGGGATGAAAGGGAAAGGAGTCAGTTAGCTCAGTTGTCTGGACAGCTAGATTATGATGCAGAGTTCCGGTTCAAGCAGAGGTCACTATGAAAGTCCTGCCTTCTCAACCTCATGTCTCACCTGAGGCACACCAACCTTCAGGTTAAACTTGCCACCAGTTGTCACTCTCTAATGAGAGAGTCTCCGAGTCTCCAGTTTGAAATCACTTTCACTTCAGGAGAAAGAGGATCATGTTAGTTGCTGGAATGAGAGTATGAAATTCAGGACAATGCAAGAGAGAAACCCTTTTCAGCCAAACAGTTTTCTGAGATAAGCCAGCTATTGACACATTTGGAAATCGTGACTGAGAATTTCTTCTGACCTCATCCTGGTTTACTTTTGGATCTTCACCAGGTGAGTAGCACAATTTAGGAGTGATGTGGCAGGAGGCAGGGAGCTTCTCTTCCGGATATCTGCAATGGATCTCCATCCTCTGCCCAACAGACATACCAGGAAAGCTGCAAAGAATCTGAAGGATTTTCAGAAAAAAACTTTCTGAAGCAGGGTGAGCAAATGCTGTAAACTCAACCAGCAATGCCTACAACCCTTGGGCAAATAAAACAAAAATTGAGCAGTGATTTGCTGATGTGTGTTTGTAATGGGCATAGCTTATTGCATGCAGTGGTGCTCCCATACAGCTGCCTCCCTTCTCCTTGTAGGTGATTGAGGCTGTTGGTTTGGAAGTTGTTGCTAATGATACACACAGCTGCCGCTCGGTGTTGATGGTGGAGCAAGTGAACACTTAAGAGTCATAGAGCTATACAGCATTACAGACCCTTCGGTCCAACTCATCTATGCTGACCATATTCTAAATTAATCTAGTCCCATTTGCCAGCATTTGGCCCATATCCCTCTAAACCCCTTTTTATTCATATACCCATCCAGGTGCCTTTTAAATATTGTAACTTGTACCCACCTCCACCTTTCCTCTGGAAGCTCATACCATACACACACACAACCCTCTGTGTGAAAAAGTTGCCCCTTAGGTCCCTTTTAAATCTTTCCCCTCTCATCTTAAACCTATGCCCTTCGGTTTTGGACTCACCTACCCTGGGGAAAATCATGGTTATTTACCTTATTCACGTCCCTCATGATTTTATAAGATTCTGATGCTCCAGGGAAGATAGCTCCAGCCTATTCGGCTTCTCCCTATAGATCAAATCCTCCAACCCTAGCAACATCTTCGTAAATTTTTTCTGAATCCTTTCAAGTTTAACAACATCTTTCCTATTAGCAGAGAGACCAGAATTGCATGCAGTATTCCGATAGTGGCCTAACCATTGTCCTGTTAAGCCACAACATGACCTCCCAACTCCTATACTCAATGCACTGACCAACAGAAGCAAGCATATCGAACGCCTTCTTCACTATCCTGTCGACCTGCAACTCCACCTTTGAGGAATTTTGAAGCTGCACTCCAAGTTCTCTTAGTTCTGCAACACTCCCCAAGACCTGAAAAGCTGCTAATCGAGCAGGCTGCTTTGTCCTGGATGGCAATGAGCTTCTTGAGTGTTGTTGGAGCTGCAACCATCCAGGCAAGTGGAGAGTACTCCATCACACTCCTGACTTGTGCCTTGTAGATGGTGGGCAGCCATGGGGAGTCAGGAGGTGACCTGCTCTTGTAGCCACTGTGTTTATGTACCTGATCCAATTTGTTAATCCAGAAAGTAGTTGAGATTAGAAGGGAAACAGGTGGTAGTTTTTAATTAATTGATGTCTGAATATGTAAAAGAGGACCAGCTGGGACTGGAAGCTAGACTGTTGAACTCGTGTAGTCAATCTACACAGAAAATCTAAACCTCTTAGATTTTGTTTGATCAAACAGTTTAAAATCCAATAATCCAGCAATTTCTGGTCAATATTGGGTAGGACATAATGCTGGCTAACACCTTCCTGTTGGGAGTGACATTGTTCAAATGAGTCAACATGGGACTTCACTTTCCTCTTATATTGGAGTGAAATATCCCACATTATATGTTTTAGAAAATGACGGTATATTCCGTTAGTTTCTGTTGCAGCATTTATCCTCATTAGCATCTGAGCTGATCATTATTTGCGTTATTTCTGCTTCTGACTGTACATATCAGTTGCCCCTTTATTCTCACATTGTGGCTGTGATTATACTTTCAAAGTGCTCAGCTCGTTTGAAGTGTTGCTTTGCAGTGCCCTGAGGTCATGAATGATGCTATATAAATGCAAATCTTTCTTTTTATCACTCTTCCAGTGCCGACACAGTTTTTATTCACAGCATTAAGCCCAGAATGATTTCCTGAATTCTCAAAATTGCACTGAAACTGAAGGAAAGTTATGAAACACGGATAGAGAGAGAGCTTGTTAAATAGTTCAGTGCACATATCTGTTCGGCTAACAGAAAGAAGGAACCTTACCATTGATGAGGAGAAAGACAATCACTAAGCGAAACATTCCGTCAAAACTGCCGCATCGAGTAATGGATTATGCTATGAGCTCCGGTCTTCACTCCCAATGATGCTATTTTTAATCTAACCCACTCATCCCAGCGGCTCCGAACTGTTCGACACTCCGTTGCAAACGCTGCTGCCTTTTCTGTCTCATGGCTTTCAGACGACAACTTGTCTATGATCTGGCTGCTGGCACATTGCTCGGATAATTGGATACACACTATGTCTCTCCGCTTCTATTAAAACCTCTGTGTTCAATGCTATTGCAACTTAACTCTTTCTTTTCCAATTGACTGTTTTTTTTCTACAGTTGGCAGTTTTTCTCTGCTGCCAGCCCTCAGTTTAATACTCACCGTGAGCAGAAATTAAAATGAGATTAGTGCCCTGACTGTTTTCAGAGACCTCACAACATTGGTCAGTCATGCTGTACAGCATGAACTGAGAAAGTCTGAGACTGTACCAGTGTCTTGCAGTCTAGTTTAATACTGATGTGAGTTTTTAACTCTATAGTCACACAATTACTAAAAGCACCTATTCCTATCACCATAACTTTGCTCAAGTTCACCCCGCCTCAGTTCATCTACTGCTGAAGCTCACATTAGTTTCCAAACACAATCCTAATTTGATCTCTGACATTCTACTCCCTATAAACTTGAGGTCATCCAAAACTCCGTTTCTCAACTTACGCCAAGTCCTGTATCCCTATCACCTCTTGCTCTTTGGCCTACACTTTATGCCTTGACTTTAAAATTCACATTCTTGTTTTCAAACCCCTGTATAGGCTTGTCTCTCCCTTTCTCTGTGATCTCCTCCAGCCCCACTGCCCACTGATATGTCAGCATGTCTCTATTTATAGACACTTACTTTTTCACAATTTTAATTGTTTGGTTACTGGCAGCTATGCCCTCAGTTACGTTGTCCACAAGCTCTGGAAGTTCCTCCTTACACCTTGCCATCTCTCAACCTTAAGTACCTCCTTTAAGACACTCCTTAAAACTTATCTGTTTTATCAAGCTTTTGTTCGTCTGACCCCATGTCTCCTTGATAAATCACTGTGGTTGCTGGGGATCTGAAATAAAGGAGAAATTACTGTAGAAACTCAGCAGGTGTGGCAGCATCAGTGGAAGGAAAACTGAGTTAATGTTTTGACTCCTCTTCAGACCTGGAGATGAATAGTCATATCAGTTTTGAAACATTAACTTATATCAATTCAAGTGACTCAGTGTCATATTTTGGTTTATAATGCTATAGTGAATCACATTGGAATGCTGCATTATGTTAAAGCATAGGTAGCAGATGAAGCTTAATGCAGAGAAATGAGAGGTAATGCACTTTGGTCAGAAGAACATGGACAGACCGTAGAAAATAAGGGGTACAATTCTAAAGTGGGTGCAGGAGCAGAAGGATCTGGGTGTATATGTGCACAGAACAGTCAAGATGACAGGGCAGGTAAGAGGGCAGGTAATAAAGCATACAGTGTCCTCAGCTTTATTAATAGGGGAAAAGAGTACATGAACAAGGAGGTGATGTTAAACTTGTATAAAACACTTGTTAGACCTCAGTTGGAGTATTGTGTACAGTTGTGGGTACTGCCTGATAGGAATGATGTGAATATATTGGAGCGAGTGCAGGATTGATTTACAACAATGGTTCCAGGAATGAGAAACCTCAGCGATGAGGATAGATTGAAAAAGCTGGGACTGTTCTCCTCGGAGAGAAGAAGGATGTAAGGAAATTTGATAGCGGTTTCCAAAATCATGACTGAGTCGGATAGGATATTTAGGGAGAAGCTGTTCCCACTTGTAAAAGGAACAAGAATGAGAAGGCATAGATTGAAAGAGATGCGTAAAAGAAGCAAGATTGATGTGAGAAAAAAACATTTTCATTCACAGAGTCATAGAGTCACAGAGTCACAGAGATGTATAGCTCAGAAACAGACCCTTCAGTCCAACTTATCCATGCCAACAAGATATCCTAAATTAATCTAGTCCCATTTGCCAGCATTTGGCCCATATCCTTCTAAACCCCTTTTTATTTATATACCCACCCAGATGCCTTTTAAATGTTGTAATTGTACCAGCCTCCACCACTTCCTCTGGCAGCTCATTCCATACATGCACCACCCTCTATGTGTAAAGTTGCCCCTCAGGACACTTTTAAATCTTTCCCTGCTCACCTTAAACCTATGTTTGCTAGTTTTGGACTCCTCCACCCTGGGGAAAAGACATTGTCTATTTACCCTGCCCATGCCCCTCAAGTTTTTATAAACCTCTTTAAGGCCAACCCTCAGCCTCTGACACTCCAGGCAAAGTAGCCACAGGCTATTCAGCATCTCCCTATAGCTCAAAAACCTCCAACCCCGGCAACATCCCTATAAATCTTTTCTGAACCCCTTCAAGTTTCACAACATCCTTCTTCTCTCAGGGAGACTAGAATTGTAGACAGTATTCCAAAAGTGGCCTAACCAATGTCCTGTACAGCTGCAACATGACCTCCCAACTCCTATGCTCAATGCACTGACCAATAAAGTTTAGCATACCAGACACCTTCTTCACTATCCTGTCTACCTGAAACTCCAATTTTAAGGAACTATGAAGTGAGTTGTTAGCATATAGAATGCATTGGCTAGAAATACAGGGGAGGCAGGTTCAATTGAAGCATTCAAGAGGGTATAGGCCAATTATTCGGATAGAAATGGTGTGTAGAGAAATGGAGAAAAAATAGGAGATTGACACCATGTAATGATGCTCATTTGAAGACCCAATGGCAGTACAATGGGCCAAATGACCTTCTCTGTATCATAACCATTCTGTGATTTTCTGTATTATAAGAGCTTTTGTTGGTGTAACTTCTATTCCCAGATATGACCTACCTTGACTCTAATGTTCCAGAGACTCTGTTACATCTTGCCCAGAATTCCAAGTACCAGGAAGCATGAAAGGGGATTTTGTTTTTGAATGTTCCCACATTGCAGCAAAGATTACTCGTTGAGAGTGTTTACTTGGCTTGAAAGTGCTTTCAGGCGTCCACAGTTTATGATCAGGAACCAATGAGTTGTACCTGTGGGGACTAACAGAATCCAGTTCCCATCAAAACACTGATGATGTTTGTTCACAATGTGATGATTGGATTGGCTCTAAACATTGGTCTGTCACCCTGACAGCCTGCCACAGTGCTCAAGCACTGTGTAAATTGTCAAACACAGAGTAAATAGTCAAACCCAGAGTAAATTGTTTCGGCATGATTACCCTCACGGTTCTCTGTAACTGAACCAGATGACCAGTGTAAGAATGAAGCTGAAATGTGGACACCATTTAGATCCTCACTAAGATGGAAACAAAGTCTAATCCTGGCTTTGATGATCCTGAACAAAAGTAAGCAAAATACTTGTGATTTTTCAATCATAAAGTCCCTACAGTGTAGAAGAAGGCCAGTTAACCCATCAAGTTCACACCAACCTTCTGAACAGCATCCCACCCAGACCTACCCCCCCTACCCTATCCCTACATTTCTCATGGCTAAACTGCCTAGCCTGCACATCTTTGGACTGTGGGAGAAAACCAGAACACCACACAGACACAGGGAGAACATATAGACTCTACACGGACAGGAGGCTGGAAGTGAAACTGGGATCCTAGTGCTGTGATAACAAGGTGTGGAGCTGGATGAACACAGCAGGCCAAGCAGTATCATAGGAGCAGGAAAGCTTGACGTTTCGGGCCTAGACCCTTCATCAGAAATGGGGGAGGGGAAGAGGGTCCAGAAATAAATAGGGAGAGAGGGGGAGGCGGATAGAAGATGGATAGAGGAGAGGATAGGTGGAGAGGAGGCAGACAAGTCAAAGAGGCGGGGATGGAGCCAGTAAAGGTGAGTGTAGGTGGGGAGGTAGGGAGGAGATAGGTCAGTCCTCTCTCGTTCCCCAACCCCGCACCGCCCGCTTCCATCTCCTTCCCAAAATCCACAAACCTGAATGCCCTGGTCAACCCATTGTCTCCACATGCTCCTGCCCCACCGAACTTATCTCCACCTACCTCGATTCCATTTTCTCCCCCTTGGTCCAGGAACTCCCTACCTACATCCGTGACACCACCCACGCCCTCCACCTCCTCCAGAACTTCCAATTCCCCGGTCCCCAACACCTCATTTTTACTATGGACGTCCAGTCCCTATACACCTGTATTCCCCATGAAGATGGCCTAAAGGCCCTCCGCATCTTCCTGTCCCGCAGACCTGACCAGTCCCCCTCCACTGACACCCTCATCCGCTTAGCTGAACTCGTCCTCACTCTCAACAACTTCTCTTTCAATTCCTCCCACTTCCTACAGACAAAGGGGGTGGTCATGGATACCCGCATGAGCCCAAGCTATGCCTGCCTATTTGTAGGTTACGTGGAACAATCCCTCTTCCGTACCTACACTGGCCCTAAACCCCACCTCTTCCTCCGTTACATTGATGACTGTATCAGTGCCGCCTCGTGCTCCCACGAGGAGCTCGAATAGTTCATCCACTTCACCAACACCTTCCACCACAACCTTAAGTTCACCTGGACCGTCTCTAACACCTCTCTCTCCTTCCTGGACCTCTCTGTCTCCATCTCGGGTAATGACCTAGAAACCAATATCCATTTCAAGCCCACCGACTCCCACAGCTACCTAGAATACACCTCCTCTTACCTACCTTCCTGCAAAAATGCCATCCCCTATTCCCAATTCCTTCACCTCCGCCGCATCTGCTCCCAGGATGAGACATTCCACTCCCGTACATCTCAGATGTCCTCATTCTTCAAGGACCGCAACTTCGCCCCCGCAGTGGTCAAGAACGCCCTCAACCGTGTCTCCTGCATTTCCCGCAACTCATCCCTCACACCCCGTCCCCGCAATAACAACCAAAAAAGAATCCCTATTGTCCTCACGTACCACCCCACCAACCTCCGGATCCAACACATCATCCTCCAACATTTCCGCCATCTGCAATCCGACCCCACCCTCAAAGACATTTTTCCCTCCCCACCCTTGTCTGCTTTCCGGAGGGACCACTCTCTCTGTGACTCCTTTGTCCTCTCCACACTCCCCTCCAGCCCCACCACACCCGGCACTTTTCCCTGCAACCGCAGGAAGTGCTACGCCTGCCCCTACGCATCCTCCCTCACCCCCATCCCAGGCCCCAAGAAGACTTTCCACATCAAGCAGATGTTCACCTGTACATCTGCCAATGTGGTATACTGCATCCGCTGTACCCGTTGTGGCCTCCTCTACATCGGGGAAACCAAGCGGAGGCTTGGGGACCGCTTTGCAGAATACCTGCGCTCGGTTCGCAACAAACAATTGCGCCTCCCAGTCGCGAACCATTTCAACTCCCCCTCCCATTCCTCAGATGACATGTCCATCCTGGGCCTCCTGCAGTGTCACAATGATGCCACCCAAAGGCTGCAGGAACAGCAACTCATATTCAGCTTGGGAACCCTGCAGCCCAATGGCATCAATGTGGATTTCACAAGCTTCAAAATCTCCCCTCCCCCAACCGCATCCCAAAACCAGCCCAGCTCGTCCCCGCCTCCCTAACCTGTTCTTCCTATCACCTATCCCCTCCTCCCACCTCAAGCCCCACCCCCATCTCCTACCTACTAACCTCATCCCGCCCCTTTGACCTGCCCGTCCTCCCTGGACTGACCTATCTCCTCCCTACCCCCCCACCTACACTCACCTTTACTGGCTTCATCCCCACCTCTTTGACTTGTCTGCCTCCTCTCCACCTATCCTCTCCTCTATCCATCTTCTATCCGCCTCCCCCTCTCTCCCTATTTATTTCAGAACCCTCTTCCCCTCCCCCATTTCTGATGAAGGGTCTAGGCCCGAAATGTCAAGCTTTCCTGCTCCTCTGATGCTGCTTGGCCTGCTGTGTTCATCCAGCTCCACACCTTGTTATCTTGGATTCTCCAGCATCTGCAGTTCCTATTATCTCTGATCCTAGTGCTGTGAGACAGCAGCGCTAACTACTGACCAACCAGTGCATTGTGTTGGGGTGTCACATGTAGACAGATTCTTGGTTCTTGCTGGGGTTCAGTTCTCAGAAAGAGATTCCCTATTGGATCAAGTGAATGTTGCCTTAAAAAGAATTCCCAGGGAAGAGATCGTTTCCAGCAGACTCGGGAGAATGTATGGCCAATGCTCTGTTGTCACAACGAGCAGAGGATTTGTGTGCGATTTGATTTATTACTGTCACATGTCCTGTGATACAGTGAAAAGTATTGTTTTGTGTGCTAACCAGACAAATCATACCTTACATAAATACATCAGGGTAATAGAAAAGAATGCAGAATTTGTGGTACAGAGAAGGTGCAGAGAAAGATCAATTCTAATATTTGAGAGGCTAACGCTGATAACAGCGGGGAAGATGCTGTTCCTGAATCTATTGGTAAGTTTTCAAACATTTGTACCTTCTGCCCAATGGAAGAGGGTGGAAGAGAGTATAATAGAGCATGGGAGGGGTCTTTGATTGTGTTTGCTGCTTTCCCGAGGCAGTAAAACGTGTAGACAGTGTCAATGGAAGGAAGGCTGGCTTTCATGATGAACTGGGCTGTGTTCACAGCTCTGTAATTTCTTCTGGTCTTGGTAGAGGAGCTGCCATACCAAGCTGTGATACATCTGCTTAAGATGCTTTCTATGGGTGCATCTATAAAAATTGCTAAGAGGCGTTGTGGACTTGCCGAATTTCCTTGGAAATGTGGAATTAGAGACGTTGGTGAGCTTTCTTGATGATTTAGTTAACATGAATGGAGATTTGTTGGTGATATTTACTCCTCGTAACTTGAATCTCTCAACGATCTCCACCTCAGTCCCATTGATACAGACAGGGCTGTTCCTCCACTCCACTTCCTGAAATTGATGACCAGCTCCTTCGTTTTGCTGACATTGTGGGAGAGATTGTTTTCTTTGCACCATGCCACTAAGCTCTCTATCTCTTTCCTGTACTCTGTCTTGTTGTTGTTTGAAATTTGAACCACTGAGGTGGTGTCACTGCTAAGTTTCAAGATCATAAGGAAAGATTTAGAGACAGGATAAATGAGATTGAAAGCAAATTTAGTACATCTGGAATTGCAGCAGAAGACAGGATTGACAGCAATAATGGGTGAGTGAACCCCAGGGGACATTTAATCTGATGTTCAGACATGACTCAGAATATTATCATTACAATTATCTTTTCAAAGGTCCTCAAAAAGAATTGTCAGACTTCAGAAGATAATATACAATTGGACAATGGTCAATTTCAAACCAACAACCATTACCATCTAGAAGGAAATGGGCAGCAGATACATGGGAACATCACCCTGTGAGATCCCCTCCAAACCACTCACCATCCTGACTTGGAAATATATCGTTGTTCCTTTAATGTTACTGGTTCAAAATCCTGGAATTCCCTTCCTAGAAGCGCAATGGGTGTACCAGGTCCTAAGAACTGTAACGATTCAAGAAAGTGGCCCACATCTACCTTCTCAAGGGAAATTATGGATGGGCAATAAATGCTGCCAAAAAAACATAATTGGAAGTCACACGAAGCTTTAGTTTGGTAATAGTTTGCTAGTCGTTCAACTGTGCTCTGTTGGATGGTGGTTGCACTTTAACAGCATGTGAAACAAATTGGTTAAATGTTGCCTAGGATCACTTGCTGTGAAAATCCTATATTCTTTTTAAGGTTTCGTGATGATAGCATTTTGAAATCACTAAAAAGAGTATGTTTCCATGCAAAATAACTGGGTTAAGTAAATTTATCAACAGGTCTCTGTGCTGTTGAGTAAACCTTCCATGGAACAAAAAAGTACAAATGAAACAGGCCATGGAGGATGATAGAGCAATTTTATTTTTTCTCTCTGAAGTCGGTGGATCTGCAGTTTATCCAATCAAGACATTGTTCCTTCCCCTAATAATATCTGATATTTCTAATCAGTGTTAGAGAAATAGCAGACAAGAATCCAGTGTTGTTGATGAAGAGAATACAATGTTCTTCAAAGAGATTAGTGCAAGGTTTAAAGTTGGTAAAAAGTTTTGGAGGCCATCTCCCCACTCTATTGTAAGTCTTTCATTGGCATTTGAAATTAACAAGGTAGTTGCCATGGATCTAAAGGTATGGGATAACAAAAGAAATATGTTCATTCTGCATTTTATAGACACGGCGACCAGACTGGGGCTCTCTCCACTTACATACAGCAAGGACCAAAGGGTGATTATAGAGACTGGACTTGGGACACCAGCTAAGTTTCTGATTGATAGTGGAGGTGAAAGACAAGTTTTGAGCCATGTGTGAAGACATTGTAGCCTTGAACACTGTGGCTGAAAGTCCTTACAGTTTGATTGGTTTTTTATTATCACATGTACCTAGGTACAGTAAAAAGTTTTGTTTTATGTGCAGTACAGGCAGATCATACCATACAAGCGCATTAGGATAATAGAGTAGAGCAAAGAATATAGCATTCATAGAATCCCTAAAGTGTGGGGAGCAGGCAATTTGACCCATCAAGTCCACACAAAATGTCTAAAGAGCATCTCACCCGGACCTATAACCCTGCATTTCCCATGGCTAACCCATACACTATGGGCAATTTAGCATGAGCAATCCACCACATCCTGATCCAGAAAATACATCAAATAATTCCATTTTTTCTACATATTTGAAAACTTTACAACCAGAAAGAAAGTATTTAATCAAAACTGAGAACTAGGTAAAAAAAAACTGGAGAGCTCTAAATAAGAATATTTTGAGATACACTTTCACTTGGGAGACTTGATGCATTATTGAATGAGATAGCCATAAGAAACATAAAGGCCCAAGGAGTGTAATATACCCCGATGGTACGTCAGTGCTTATGTTAATCAAACTGTTAAGATTTCTCCCTCACAGTTACTGTCTGAGCAGTTTGTAGCAGGTGAAATAGTTTTCTGTACCTCACACATTCTGTTATCACACTGCTGAGGAACAGCCTATGATAGATATCCCTACAGTGTGGAAGCAGGCCCTTCGGCCCAGATCAACTGTTGAATGATAGTAAGACTAGTGATTATGATGCCCCAAACAGGCTATCACAACCAGCAACCAAATGCCGAAAGTAGAATCTTAGCTTGCATACATTCCAGAGAGATTCAATTAAAGGGAGAGAAGTCACCAGTTATGGGCTATGCAGGAGAAGCCACTGACAAGCATAAAAGTTGATCAATTTGTTACAGCCAGATGAGGAGAGGTGAATCAGCTCACTCTTCCTAATCCTTCGGCTAATTGCAACAAAGACTTGTAATTCTTTTCAGTTTGCAGCTAAGTCACACTTCAATTAAGGCGTAGCATTTAAGATTAAATAGCCAATTACAAAGTTTTCTTGACAAAAAGAACAAAGTGTTTCATTACTAACTGCAAGAAAACAAGCACAGATAAACGCACAGGTATAAAGGGTAAAGAGGGGAGAGTATCTCACCAAGAGAAGGTCAAGAAAATACAGAGATAACAAGGTGTAGAGCAGGATGAACACAGCAGGCCAAGCAGCATCAGAGGAGCAGGAAGGCTGACGTTTCGGGCCTAGGCCCTTCTTCTTGGCCCAAGACGTCAGCCTTCCTGCTCCTCTGATGCTGCTTGGTCTGCTGTGTTCATTCAGCTCTACACCTCGTTATCTCAGATTCTCCAGCATCTGCAGTTCCTACTATCTCTCAAGAAAATACAGCTTACAAACCTGTATATGAGTGTTAGACTTGAGCCTGAGGGCAAGGTTAATTAATGGATATCTTCTGTCCTCTGCAATGGCAAAATCTGTAAATATCGTTGAGTTCTGTGGGCATGGATGTTTCTCCAATTTACCTTATTCCAGGTTTTGTTTCCCAAGTCGCTGAATGAGATGGGCAGAGGGTTGGTGGGAATAGGGGAGAGAGAAAAAGAAAGAGAGAGACAGAGGCAAAGACAGAAAGAGTCTTCCAATTCCATTGTTAAAAATCCATTTCTTTTGTCTCTCTGCCCAAAAGCTGGCGTTCGTGTGTATTCCCACGCCTGGTGTCTTTATTATTAATCTGGATAAGTTGCAGACGATTTTCATCTCTGTGTGTGAAGCTTCCAGAAATGCGTAAAACAAAAATACGAGTCAAGAGTTTCTTCATGATTAACAGAGCGTCAGTGCATCTTGATGAAATGTTAATTTTGGCTCAGGTCATCTCCTTTTATTTATTTATCCATGAGACTTGGGCCTCATTGGCTGGCCAGCATTTATTACCTGTCCCTAGTAGCCCTCGAGAAGGTGGTGGGGAGCTGTCTCCTTGAACTGTAGCTATCCATTTGCTGTGGGTTGACCCACAGTGCCCTTAGAGAGGAAATTCCAGGATTTTGACCCAGCGACAGTGAAGGAACAGCAATGTATTTTCAAGTCAGGATGCTGAGTGGCTTGGAGGGGAACTCACAGATGGTGGTGTTCCCATGTATCTGCTGCCCCTTGTCCTTCTAGATGGAAGTGGTCGTGGATTTGGAAGGTTCTGTCTAATTTCAAAATGTCAGCAGTGCATCTTGTAGGTGGTACATTGCTGTTACTGAGTGACGGTGCTGATGGGAGTGATGCCTGTGGATGTAATGCCAATCAAGCAGGCTGCTTTGTTCTGAAGCTTCTGGAGTGTTGTTGGAGCAGCATGAATTCTACCAGACTCCTGACTTGTGCCGTATTGATGGTGGACAGACACTGAGGAGCCATGAGACTGGAGTCTCACCCGATGTTGTAGTCACTGTATTTATGTAGTGAGTCTGGCTCACTTTACGGCTAATGGTAACCCCAGGATGTTGCTAGTGGGAGATTCAATGATAACTATACCATTGAATGTCAAGGGCCAGTGGTTAGATTGTCTCCTATTAGTGATGGCCATTGCCTGGCAATTGTGCGGCTCAAATATTACTTGCCATTTGTCAGCCCAAGCTTGGCTATTGTTTAGATCTCGTTGCTTCCGTATCTGAGGAGTCATGAATGGTGCTGAACTTTGTGCAATCATTGGCGAACATCCCCACTTCTGACCTCATGATGGAGGGAAGGTCATTGATGAAGCAGCTGAAGATGATTCGGCCTGGGATACTACCCTGAGGAACTCCTGCAGAGATAGAGCTGAGAAGTTTAACCCGAACAATCACAATCTTCCTTTATGCCAAGTACGACTCCAACCAGTGAAGAGCTTTTCACCAGATTTCCATCGGCTCCAGTTTTGACAGGGCTCCTTGATGCCACACTCGGTCAAATGCAGCCTTGATGTTAAGGGCTGTCGCTCTCATCTCACCTCTGGAATTCAGCTCTTTTGTCCATGTTTGAACCAAGGCTGTAATGGGGTCAGGAGCTGAGTGGCTCTGGCAGAACCCAAACTGGGCGTCACTGAGCAGGTTATTGCTGAGCAGGTGCTGCTTGATAGCACTGTTACTGACGCCTTCCATCACTTTCCTGATGATTGGGATTAGGCTGATGTGGATGTAATTGGTTGGATTTGATTTGTCCTACTTGTGGTTTACAGGATGTATTTGGGCAATTTTTCACATTGTTGGGTAGATGCCAGTGTTGTAACTGTACTGGAAGAACCTGGCTAGGGGAGTGGTGAGTTCTGGGCACAAGCCTTCAGTCCTATTGCCGGAATGCTGCCAGGGCCTTTGGCCTTTGCAGTATCCAGTGCCTCCAATTATTTCTTGATATCACATGGATCAAATTGGCTGAAAACTGGCATTTGTGGTGCTGGGGACCTCTGGAAGAGGCTGAGATGGATCATCTACTCAGCATTTCTGGTGGAAGATTGCTGGGAATCCTTCAGCCTTGTCTTTTGCACTGATGTGCTGGACTCCCCCATCATTGAGGATGGGGATTACTAGTTCCCATGACATTTTACTACATGATAGATTCACTTTGTTTACTTTATATTGGTTTCATAAGCTTGGCTCAGTCTGGTCAGGTGACCACTGCAGCCATCTCAATGCAGTGTTTCCCTCATTTAACAAAAAGCTCCAGTCAAAGCTAGATGACTATAACCAAATGACAGAATTTGAAAATTGACAGTTCATATTTTACAGCTATCATGACAGAATGTTCAGAATGTTGGTCAAGTAGTGAGGTCCCATGGACAGCCAAATGGGGTGAAACAGTGTGTGGGCGTTGTGTGAGCTCCTTGTGGGTCTGCTCCTGGGCCTGGCCAGTCTGGCTATAGACAGGTCCAGGCCGTGGAGAGGGTCATCTCTGCCGACTGCCTGCCCCTCGTCCGTGGTTATATTCAAGCCCGAGTGTCCTTGAAGAGGGAGCATGAGGTGCCCAACAATACTTTCGATGTCTTTAGAGAGAGGTGGGCACTGCGGTGGGGTGAAATCCTTTATTTCCCCCTCCAGCTCTGTTTTGATTTAAACCCCCTCCCTCTCTCTCTACTACTCACCCCTCCCCTTACCTTTGATGGTTTACATTGACTGTACTGGGCATTGTGTGTAAATGCTGAATTAGCTACACAGGTATTTTCACTGGTGGCTATTCGTTTAAAGAAAATGCACAAAAAAAAGTCCCTGGTGATTTTGGTGCTGGGGAGGTCGCTCAGTTGTGCATTATAACACTTCTGGAAAAAAAGGTAATTTATGAAGAAATACTTGGCTGTATGTTGTGTGTCCTTGAGGTGCCCAGGTTACTTGCCTGCCCAGGTTGTATTAGGGGACAGTTCCTGCTTTGTTTACTGAGGGGACTACTTCAGATGTTTTGGCCTCACTCCAGCCCCACAATCCTAAACCTTGGCCAGTCAATGTAAGGGCAGTTTGAAGAACATCCCTTTGGCCTGCCCCTGGGCCATTGACAAATCCAGGAAGTAGGCCATGGGAGACGCCATTGGGCCCATCTGCCTGCCTGCTTGCCACTTCTTCTGTGGTTGTCCACACTTGGGTGGTTCTGGCAAAGGAACTAAGTGTCCACTGGTAGCTTCTGCAAAAGGTTGACACAACAGGAGGTAGAATGCACAATCTCTACCCAAAATGGCATTTTTGTTCAAATTTGACAGACCCCTACCATAAATTTGGCTTTGTTAAGGGCGGCACTGTGGTGAGCACTGCTGCCTCACAGCGACGTGGTCCTGGGTTCATTCCCACCCTCGGGTGACTGTCTGTGCAGAGTTTGCACATTCTCCCCATATCTGTGTGGGTTTCCTCCCACAGTCCAAAGATGTGCAGTTTAGGTGGATTGGCCCATAGTGTGCAGTTTGGGTGGATTGGCCATGCTAAATTGCCCCATAGTGCCTGCGGATGTGTAGGTTAATTGAGTTAAATGCAGGGTTACAGGGATAGGGTGGGCGGGGGTAGGTTTGGAACACTCTTTGAAGGATTGGTGCAGACTTGATGGGCCAAACATCCTCTATCTGCACTGCAGGAATTCTATAGAACTTCCTCAATTTGATTTGTCAAGAGTATAAAGTGATGCTGACAAAGGAATAGAATCAGGAGTCTAATACCAATGATGTTTCACTCGGTAAATAAATACATTCGAAGCAAAGAAGACTGTGATGAGGCTCATTTACCTTTCTTTCTTTTCAAACAGTTAGGTCCAATAAAAAAGAACTAAACATTCTGTTTTGATCTGCAGGAAGTCGCAGCCCCGTCAGCAGATCCCCAGCACTTCCCCGTCACAGTGCAAACATCTGTCAGCATCTGGCTGACACCCTGCCCCCTCCAGATGTGGAGGAACTGTTTCAGCTTCAGGCCATCAAAATGTTCTTTCAACCTTTTACAAGGTCTCATTTCCATGGAGCAATAACATTCACAAAATGAATTAGAAATAAAGTTCTATTTGTTTTCCTTTCGCAATTTCATTTCAGTGATACAAGATGAATATAAGATACAGATGTTTCTTGAAATCTATTTTGCTTTACAAGATACAGTTGCATTGAAATCTGTAATGAATTATCGACTGCAGAAGGCTTCTCCGTTGTCAAGAAAGGTACATTTTCAGAAAATCTTACTGGAACCACTCAATTACCAGAAACATGCTTCAGGCTGGTCAGAGATAAGTGTTAAGTGTGTATTTTAATCATGAACACGTTTAACACACCTCCAGCTCAGGTGGGAATTGAACTCATGCCTTCTGGCCTCTATATAGGGACACTACACCTGCACCACGAATCCCTTATGGCAGCTAAGTATCCAAACACCGGCCCCAGGTTGTCCAGCCCAGCTCAGGTGTTGTCTTGGGTCTGTCAGTCCCATCTCACACGTTGTGCTCCATTTAGTCCAATGACTGTCTGACACGCCAAGCCTAGCTTCTGCCCCGGGTCAAGCTCCACTCTCTGGCTGTGGATCTCTGAGAGCTACATCTGTGCTGCCTCAGCTCAGGCTGCAGTATTTTGGACTGATCCCTGTATTATTTTCACTATCGCCAGTTTTCAGGCCTCAGCCTCAGAGTTTCCTTGCTCTTGCAGTCAGTGTATGTGCATGAGTTTGCTTGTTTACGTAAACAGTGTGGATGTGTGTGTGTGAGTGAGTGTGTATGCATCTTTGTTTGTTTGTCCCTGTGTCTGAGTTTGTGCTTGTAGCCACAGTTGTGTATCCCTGTGGCTCTCTGTGAGCTGTTTACTCTTAAAACACCGAGCTGGTCCAGGTTTGTCTCTGTACATGTGCTTTATGGAAAGGTCCATAGTTAAAGAGTTTGGATCAATGCCATACTCATTGTACATTCACTTAAGGACATCTAAAATGGTGTGTGGTGTTCCTACCTCTGGACTGGAAGCTTCAGGATCACATCCTTCCTCTAGACTAGATGGACATGGAAGATGTGTGATCCCTTGACCAACTGATTGATCCTCAGTCTGTGATCATTCCCAATACACCCACAGCAGCCAGTAAGAATGCAACTTTTCCTGGGCAGCCAGAATTGTGTGGAAGCTGCAGCATCACGGCCTCCCACATGAACAATCTCACACCCAAGGTCTTGCCATGAGTGAGGGTTACCTTCCTTCTGAAGAACACACCCCACACAGACTCACTTTCCTCATCTTCCCACTGGCTACATTTAAGCCAACTGTTTAGATCATGACAATACGTGAGGGTGGGGCTTCCCAGAGTGATGAACACAAAGGCTCGTACTCAGGAGATCTGTCTCCTCGATGTGACCTGGCTCAATGCCAGGGTTTGAGGTGCTAGCCTTGCTCCAGCTGCCTGGGTAACTGATCAGGTTCACTTTGATGAGTTTGCTCAAGTGTATTGTGGAAGGTGCTGAGGGACAAATGCTCAGGTCAAACAGGTACAAGGCAAAGCTTTAGTAAGGCCAGCAAACCCTCCAGGAACATAGAATCTTTACAGTGTGGAAGTAGGCCATTCAGTCCATTGAGTCCACACTGACCCTCCAAAGAGCACCCCACCCAGACCCATCTCATCCCTGTAACCCTGCATTTCCCATGGCTAGTCTGCATGTTCCATGTTTTGCGTGGCCAATCCACCTAGCCTGCACATCTTTGGACTGTGGGAGGAAACCGGAGCACCTGAAGGAAACCCACGCAGACATGGGGGAACGTGCAAACTCCACACAGACTGTCACCCGAGGGTGGAATTGAACCCAGGTCCCTGGTGCTGTGAGGCAGCAGTGCTAACCACTGAGCCACCGTGCCACCCAAACGTGGACAAGGCATCGCTGTCACCCACAGGAAGACAAATCTGGGAGGCGGAGGGGTAGGGTGTGGAAGCAAGTCACAGAAACCCCAACCCCAGGTGCCAGGTGCACTAGTGTAGAATCCCAGACCCATGGAAACAGAAACATTACCCTTCTTCCAGATGCTGGACACCCCATTAATAGGAAATGGTTGGGGTACAGTCATTGCCTCTCTGAATTCTGAAGAAGGAAATTATAGATTTCTTGCATGCTGTGCTGATGGAGATGAGTCACATGGAGCAGCATTTCTTTCTTGAGGGAAACCATCAATTTTGAGCAATGTTAACAAGCTCCACATTTAATTCCAGTCGACTCTGGTATCCTCCCGAGCTGATTGGATGGCAGAGGATCCTGACCAGAGTAACAGAGTGTTGGTCTCCAGTCATCTTTCTGGTTGCGTCGAAGCCACATCTTCAGCCTTGAAAGTAATGATGTTTTTTCTATTTTCCCAGCCCCACCCAGCTCCCTGGTTTTTTCTGCCCCACCCATCGCAAAGCATTTTTCTCTCTCATCTCAAAGCTGCAAAGTTGCTGAGCTGATCCTGGCATTTTCTCATTCCCTGGAAATGTTGGCTCCAAACATGGGATCTTCCCTAAAAGCTTTGCGGTACCCACATGCCGCCTTTGTCAGCTCCTTAATGCAGCTCCGTTTCCAAACCACAGCTTTTGATTAAAAGATCACGTAGACTGCATTGTGGCAGAGTCAACAGACAATTTGATACATCAGTAGGAATCAGCAGCATCATGGGTTAAACTGGAGGGACAGCGGCTACTAGACTTTCCTAAGAATTAAATGGAAATCTTTCAGGCAGAGCAAAGCCTAGAAAAATAGTTTAGAGATCCTCACAAGGAAAAGGCCCAAATTGACAGGAGAAGAGGCAGACACAATGTATGGACATAATCTTGCAAGGTAGTAGTGGGTTTTGCTGTCTTCTGAAGAGTCATAGAGGTCTACAACACAGTAAAAGGCCCTTTAGCACATTAAGTCTACACCAGTCAAAGATAACCACCTAAATATTCTAACCCTATTGCCCATCACTTGGCACATAGCCTTGTATGCCCTGGCACTGCAAATGCACATTTAAATATTTATTAAATGTGACTCAGTGAGACTTCACTCCACATAGCTTATTTTCAAGAACGGCTTGTGTGCAGTTCTGGTCACCACACCACCAGAAGGATGTGGAGGCTTTGGAAAGGGTACAGGAATGGCTACCAGGATGTTGCCTGGTTTGGAGCGTATTAGCGAGGATCAGAGATTGGACAAATTGGTTTGTTTTCATTTGAATGTCAAAGGAAGAGGGGATGACTTAACAGATGTTTACAAAATTATGAGAGGCAAGGATAGAATGGATAGTCAGAGTCTTTTACCCTAGTAATTGAAATGTCAATTACTAGGGGACATAGTCAGAAGTCACACAACACCAGGCTATAGTCCAACAGGATTATTTAAAATAAAACTGTCAAACTATACAAAATCTGGAAAAGCTCAGGAGGTCTGGCAACATCTGTGAAGAGAAAACCAGAGTTAACGTTTCGGGTCCAGTGACCCTTCTTCAGAACTATATCCTGGCGTCATGTGACTTCTGACTTTGTCCTCTCCAGTGCAACACCGGCACCTCCACATTATAGGGGACATGGATTTAAGGTAAAAAGAGTTAAGTTTAAAGGAGATTCAGAGATAGTAAGAACTGCCAATGCTGCAGTCTGAGATAACAAGGTGTAGAGCTGGATGAACACAGCAGGCCAAGCAGCATCAGGGGAGCAGGAAAGCTGACTTTTCGGGTCTGGACCCTTCTTCAGAAATGGGGAAGAGGGGAGGGAGCTCAGAAATAAATCGAGAGGAGTGAGGGTGCTGGGGAAAGTAGATGGGATGGTGATAGGTGAGTGCAGGTGGGCAGTGGCGGGGATTGGTCAGTGAAATGGGGGGGCAAATAGGTGGGAAAAAAAAAGACAGGTCAACGAGGCGGGGATGAGACGGAGGGTTGATCATGGGATAAAGCTGGGGGTGGGGAGATATTAAAACTCGTAAAATCCACAGTGAGACCATTGGGTTGTATTCTTCCAAGGTGGAATATGAGGTGCTGCTCCTCCAGTTTCCGGGTGGCATTGTTGTGGCACTGGAGGAGGCCCAGGATGGACATGTCGTCCAAGGAGTGGGAGGGAGAGTTGAAGTGGTTCGCGACTGGGAGGTGCAGTCATTTGTCATGAACCGAGCGTAGGTGTTCTGCAAAGCGGTCTCCAAGCCTCCGCTTGGTTTCCCCAATGTAGAGGAAGCCACAACAGGTACAGCGGATGCAGTATACCACATTGGCAGATGTGCAGGTGAAAATCTGCTTAATGTGGAAAGTTTTCCTGGGGCCTGGGATTGGGGTGAGGGGGGGTGGTGTAGGGGCAGGTATAGCCCTTCCTTCAGTTGCAGGGAAAAGTGCCGGGTTGGTGGGGCTGGTGGGGATTGTGGACCAGATGAGTGAATCACGGAAAAAGTCGTCCCCCCGGAAGGCAGATAAGGGTGGGGAGGGAAAAATGTCTTTGGTAGTGTGGTCGGATTGCAGATGGCGGAAATGTCTGAGGATGATGCGTTGGATCCGGAGGTTGGTGGGGTGGTACGTGAGGACGAGGGGGATTCTGTTTTGGTTGTTATTGCGGGGACGGGGTGTGAGGGATGAGTTGCGGGAAATGCGGGAGATGTGGTCGAGGGGCTTTTCAACCATTGTGGAGGGGAAGTTGCGGTCCTTGAAAAACGAGGACATCTGGGATATCAGGGAGTGGAATGCCTCATCTAGGGAGCAGATGCGGTGCAGGCGAAGGAATTGGGAACAGGCATGGCATTTATGCAAGAAGGTGGGTGAGAGGAGGTGTACTTTGGAAACTGTGGGAGTCGGTTCCTACAGACAAAGGGGGTGGCCATGGGTACTTGCATGGGCCCAAGCTATGCCTGCCTCTTTGTAGGTTACGTGGAACAATCCCTCTTCCGTACCTACATTGGCACTATCCCCCACCTCTTCCCCCATTATATCGTTGACAGTATCGGCATCGCCTCATGGTCTTACCAGGAGCTTGACCAGTTCATCCACTTCACTAACACCTTCCACCCCAACCTTAAGTTCAACTGGACCATCTTCGATACCTCTCTCTCCTTCCTGGACCTCCCTGTTTCCATCTCTGGTAACCACCTGGAAACCGATACCCATTTCAAGCCTACTAACTCCCACAGCTTCCTACAGCACACCTCCTCTCACCCACCTTCCTGCAAAAATGCCATCCCCTATTCCCAATTCCTTCGCCTCTGCCACATCTGCTCCCCAGAGGAGGCATTCCACTCCCGTACATCTCAGATATCCTCGTTTTTCAAGGACTGCAACTTCCCCTCCACAGTGGGTAAAAAGGCCCTCGACCGCATCTCTCGCATTTCCTGCATCTCATCCCTCACAGCCCCTCCCCGCAATAACAACAAAACAGAATCCCCCTCATCCTCACGTACCACCCCACCAACCTCCGGATCCAACGCATCATCCTTCACCACTTCTGCCACCTGCAATCTGACCCCACTACCAAGGATATATTTCCCTTCCCATCCTTATCTGCCTTCCGGAGGGACCACTCTCTCCGCGACTCCCTTGTCTGCTCCACACTCCCCTCCAGCCCCACCACCTCCGGCACTTTTCCCTGCAACCACAGGAAGTGCTATACCTGCCCCTACACCTTACCCCCTCACCCCCATCCCAGGCCCCAAGAAAACCTTCCACATTAAGCAGATGTTCACCTGCACATCCGTTAATGTGGTATACTGTATCCGCTGTTCCCGTTCTGGCCTCCTCTACATTGGGGAAGCCAAGCTGAGGCTTGGAGACCGCTTTGCAGAACACCTACACTCGGTTCGCACTAAACAACTGCACCTCCCAGTCGCGAACCATTTCAACTCCCCCTCCCATTCCTCAGATGACATGTCCATCCTGGGCCTCCTGCCGTGCCACAACGATGGCACCCGAAGGCTGCAGGAACAGCAACTCATGTTCCGCTTGGGAACCCTGCAGCCCAATGGTATCAATGTGGACTTTACAAGCTTCAAAATCTCCCCACCCCCGACCGCATCCCAAAACTAGCCCAGCTCGTCCCCGCATCCCTAACCTGTCCTTCCTCCCACTTATCCCCTCCTCCCACCTCAAGCCCCAATCCCCAATCCCATCTCCTACCTACCAGCCTCATCCCTGCCTCCTTGACCTGTCCGTCCTCCCTGGACTGACCTATCCAGTCCCTAACTCCCCACCTACACTGATCTTTACTGACTCCACCCCTGCATCTTTGACCTGCCCGTCTCCTCTTCACCTATCTTCTCCATTATCCATCTTCCATCCGCCTCCTTCTCTCCCTATTTATTTCAGAGCCCACTTCCCCTCCCCCATTTCTGAAGAAGGGTCTATTGCCAAAATGTCAGCTTTCCTGCTCCTCTGCTGCTTGGCCTGCTGTGTTCATCCAGCTCCACACCTTGTTATCTAAGTTTAAAGGAGATGTGAGAGGCAGTTTTTTTACACAGAGGGTGGTAAGTGCTGGAATGTGCTGCCAGAAGAAGTGGTGGAGGTGAGTATAATAGCAATGTTTCAAAGGCGTCTTGACAAATACATGAATAGGCAGGGAATGGTGGGATGTTCGAAGTCATTGATTGGGGTTGTTAGCCTGGGCTAATGAGGAAAGTCCTGGCTGACCAATATTAACAAGAGATTTAGAATCCCCTCAGTTCAGGGGACTGACTCCAAGCTTCTGGTCACTGTACACAAGTAAATAAAGGGTGACTTGATGCAGTTATTTCAGGTTTTTGAGCTTAGAAAGGCATCATGTGATGATGCAGTCTTGGTGGGCTGAAGGGCCTGTTCCTGTGCTGTACTGTTCTTTGTTCTTTGGCATTCAGGCACTTAATCAGACAGTCTTCTCCTGAGATCAAGGACCCCGATGCCTTGCCCACTAACAGCTGCCAGCCAAGTAGAGGTTAGCTGCTTTTCCTTCATTGGCAATCATACTTACAAGGCAATGGTTGCTGCTGCTCCTAGCCAAATCAGGGACCCAAACAAAACAGTGGCATGGGTTTGGATAGATAAGTGATGGCAGGAAGGAGCTCATGGGTTTGGATAGATAAGTGATGGCAGGAAGGAACTCATGGGTTTGGATAGATAAGTGATGGCAGGAAGGAGCTCATGGGT
>JAHRHZ010000056.1:26082993-26126583 GCA_024137785.1 Ginglymostoma cirratum | reverse complement strand
CTCATGGGTTTGGATAGATAAGTGATGGCAGGAAGGAGCTCATGGGTTTGGATAGATAAGTGATGGCAGGAAGGAGCTCATGGGTTTGGATAGATAAGTGATGGCAGGAAGGAGCTCATGGGTTTGGAGATGGGAGTCAGCACAGAGGACAAGTGAGTGGCGCTCAGGTTGCCCTGTCCACATTCCGATGCCAGCCCCTCAATTAGACACTGACTATCTTTAAAATCACCACTATTCTCTAATTCTAGGAGCCTGAAAGAAAATGTGGCATGGTCCTGCATGTGAGCCTCCCTCTCCCCAACACCAATCATGGAGGTGTGAGGCCCTCACATAGATATTAATTGGCCATTTAACCACCTAATGTGGCCAGGAGGTAAGAAGGCCATTCACAAGCCTTCCTGCACTGGACTGAACCAGGGTGGATGTGGGAAGGGGCCAGGGTCCCCATTCACCAGCTGTTTGCCTAATTCAATACTCCTGGCACCAAACCCACTCCTGAGGATGGCACAAGATTATATGAGCCTACAATTTGCCTCAGGCAATGCATGAGAAGATTTAATGACCTCACAAGATAAGGGAGACAACTGACAGGTCCAGAAGGGCTCAGCTCAACCTATTACCTCTCACATCTTTGGTTTTTATTTGGGTAAACAAAAAACAAAAACAAGGAGCTTCAGCAAACCATATTTGAAATAACTCCACAGAGGCTGGTATCCTGTCACTTAGTCTCTCTTTATTAACACATGGAGCATCCTTGACACTGATCCAGCTCCCTCAGGGCCAGCTCTCAGAGTGGACAGAACCTCTGACACTCCTGTTCTTCTCTGTCAGCCAGGGCTCCCTGACTGGGGCTGTTAATCTGGTTCAATCAGGGAGCTCATATTCTATGAGGTCCATCCAGCTGAGCTCATTACAATCACTGCAACATTGCCTCAGAAGAAAGTTGGGCACTTGGTTCTCACAAGGCCTATCACCAAGATGTTTGCTGGCCCTAAGTTAGTGCTGTTTATAGACAGTCAGCACGTCTAAGTCTGATAATCTAAAGTGTGTGAGTAATGAGCAGCGTCCTTGCCAAGTCCTTTACTCTGTTCCTTCATTGTGTAGAACTAGTGGCAATGGTCTGTGATCAGAGACAAGAATTGGTCTTGATAGTTTTGATGGTGAGTTTACATTGTGCTTCACAATCAGGGCTGTAGCCACATCTAACTAACACAACCAGTACTGTCAACCATTTATTGCCTATCCTCACTCTTGGCTGAACTGGCGCTGTGGGAACCAGAGCTCCCGCTGAAAGTAGGCAAGAGATTTGTGCAGGCTCACAAAGCAAATTTGCAAAATATTATAAATGGTTTAAAGCAGAGGTAAACCCTATGGCCCAACAGGCCTATTCCCCACACAAGCCTCCATCCACCCATCTTCATCCCACCCTAACATTCCAGTCCTTGCTTGCACATATTCGTTTAGCTTTCCCTTAATTGTACTGATAAAGTTGACTTCAACTACGGCTTGTGGTTGAGTTCCACATTGTCATGCAGAAGTTTATATTGAGTGCCTATTTGAATTTACGCGTGTTCTCTAACAATTATGATCCCTTGTTTCTGATCGGACCCACAAGTGGAAACATCTCCTCTACATCTGTCCTCTCATGATCTTAAAGATCCTTGAATCCTCTCACGATCTTAAACACTTCTATCATTCAACCTCCAGTTTCTCCTTTCCTGGAAGAAAGCACCATTCTAGTCAACCGTTTCTGCACATCCTCCAGTTCCTCTGTGTCCTGTTATGTAATATGGAGACACAGAAATGTTCAGAGTTTGCCAATTACAGTCTGAACAAGATTCTACATAGGGTTACCCAAGAGTCACTGCGTTTTGCTTTATTCTACCCCTCTTTAAATGAAGAACAGAGAGATCTAGGTCTTCAGGTACATAATTCTTTAAAGTTCGCATCAAAAGTAGGCAGAGTGGTTAAGAAGGTGTTCAGCACGCTTGCTTTCATTGCTCAGACATTTGAGTATTGGAGTTGGGGCATAAACTGAGGTTGTAAAGGACATTGGTGAGGCCCCTTCTGGAGTATTGTGTACTGTTCTGATCGCCCTGCTATAGGAAGGAGCTTATTAAGCTGGAGCACTTTCAGAAAAGATTTACCAGGATGTTGCCAGGAATGGAGGTTTGGAGTTACAAGAGAGGCAGGATTGGCTAGAACTTTTTTCACTGAAGCATTGGAGATTGAGGGGTGACCTTTTAGACGTTTATAAAATCATGAGGGGTATTGATAAGGTGAATGGCAGGTGTCTTTTCACTGGGGTGAGGAATTTCAAGACTAGGGGCCATACTTTTAAGGTGAGATGAGAACGACTTAAAAAAGATATTATGGGCAAATTTTTTACACAGGGAGTGGTTCGTGTATGGAATGAACTTCCAGAGAAAGTGGTGGATGTGGGAACAGTTACAACATTTAAAAGACATGGATGAGTACATGAATAAAAAATGTTTGGAGTGATATGGGCCAAGCGCACACAGGTGGGATTAGTTTAGTTTCAGAACATGGTCGGCATGGACTGGTTGGACTGAAGGGTCTGTTTCCACGCTGTATGACTCTATGACACCACTGCTATGTTTGCTTGTATATAACATTGTTAAATTGTGTTATTAATTTTAGTGATGGATATACTGTCAACACAAGGGTCTATCCCACAATATGGAAAATTGCCCAGGAGCAAAATGTTCTCCCCACAAGAATCAGGTTAAACCCAACTTGGCCAGTTAGCATCCCATCAGTTTCTTTACTGATTTACTTGTTCAGGGGTTGTGTACTTTGCTGTTTAAACCAGCATTTATTGGCCATCGTTTGTTGTCCAGAGAAGGCTGTGGTGAGCTGCCTTCAAACTTCAGTTGATATGGTATAACGCTGTTGAGAGATGAAGCCTACTCTACAATCAGGAAAGTGATGGAAGATTTTACTGACAATGCTAAAAAGCAGCACTTACATTGCAATAGTCTGCTCAGTTTGGATTGTGCTAAGTCTGGTCAACTCCAAATCTAATTACAGCCTTGATTCAAACACTGGAAAAAATTGCAAAGATTTAAGGTGAAAGTCATAGTCTTTGATGTCAAGACAGTAGCTGACCAGGTCAGGTATCAAACAGCTCAAGGAAAACTGATGTTACTGCAAATCAAGAGAAAGAACCTTACACTGGCTAGAGTCATATCTAATCCTGAGGGAGATGGTTGTCAGAAGAGAGAAAATATTGATGAACATAGGGCTGAGCACCAACTACAACTCCTCTGACACTAACACAGTCTCTGTCCACATTCTGTAAGAACTGGCCGACATCCAGGCTGGGACAAAAAAAAATGTCGCTCTGGCATCACTCAAGTTCCAGGCAATGATCACTTCCAACAAAAGAGAATCCAGCCGTATCCCTTTGATATTTTCATGGTGTTGCTACCACTGAATTCCCTTATTATCTTACATGTTAGCATTGAGCAGAAATTAACACGTCCAGCTATACAAATCCCAAATCTGATTTGTGCTGATGTTACTATCACCTTGGCCGTGTTATTTCCATGGTCTATAATAATATCATAACTGTAAAGCCTGCATTATTCTCCCCTAGTGGATTCTGGCCTGCTTTAGGTATCTGTACGGGGCTCTGAGGCTGTTCCACTTGGTTAACCTGTTCCTATACTGAGTCTGCTGAGTCCCTGTTTTTACCTCATCGAAGAGCACCATGTGTCTGAGTGTCAGTGGGTGCTGTAAACTCTTTATTTAAATTCCAATAGCGTAACGATTGTAGCTCTCCACTACAGTTCTTCCATTCCACTGTCTTTATAGTCTCAATACACGTGACTGTTGATATCAGCGTTACATCATCACTTACATCATCATCACCAACATAGTCCTTTCCATTATACGTCAACGGCTACAAGAGCAGGTCAGAGGCCAGGAATACTGCAGCGAGTAACTCACCTCCTGACCCCCCAAAGCCTGTCCGCCATCTACAAGACACAAGTCAGGAGTGTGACCGAATACTTGCCTGGATGGGTGCAGCTCCAATAACAAGAAGCTTGACACCATCCGAGGCAAACCAGCCTGCTTAATTCGCAAAACATTTACAAACATTCACTCCCTTCACTACCACAAGTGTGTACCATCTACTGCAGCAGCTCATCAAGCTTCCTTGGACAGTACCTTCCAAACCCATGATCATGACCGTCTAGAAGGACAAGGGTGGCAAATACATGGGAACCACCTGCAGGTTCCCTTCCAAGCCACTCACTATCCCGACTTGGAGATCCATAGAATTCCTACAGTGTGGAAACAGGCCATTCGGCCCAACAAGTCCACTCTGACCTTCCAAAAACCATCCCACCTAAACCAACCCCCTACCCTTTCCCTGTAACCTTACATTTCCCATGGCTAACGGACCTAACTTACAGATTCCTAGACACTGTGGGGAATTTAGCAAGGCCAACCTACCTAACCTGCAGATCCTTGAACTATGGAAGGAAACCAGAGCTCCAAGAGGAAGCCCACGCAGACACAGGCAGAACGTGCAGTGCGAACCCAGGTCCCTCGCGACGTGAGGCAGCAGCAATAACCACTGAGCCATTGTGCATTAAGCCACTGGGTCAAAATCCTGGAACGGTCTCCTGAACAGCACTGTCAGCCTTCCTACACTAACTGACTGCAGTGGTTCAAGAAGGCAGTTCAATACCACCTTTCCGGGGGCAATTAGGGATGGAGAATAACTGCTGGTGTAACCTGCAACAACCACATCCCGTAAGTGAATAAAACAAGTGTCTTGAATCATTTGTAACCAAAGAAGTATTTGCATTTACGGAGAGCTTACAGTACTTCTCCAGGCTTCAGTCAATCGATTTCTTTTAAAGTCCAAACTTTTGTTGCTAATGGAACAGGAAATGTGTGCATATGGAGATCTCATAACCAACAATTAGCTCAATTTTCTATAGCCTGCAGATAAAGACACCTTCAGATTTAACAGCCTTTTATAAAAAATATATTCAAACCCCATGCACCCAATGACTTACTATTCATAAATATTTTGTTACTGATTTAAATGATGAAATTGATTTCAGTCAATATGCAGCGCACTTCCAGAATGCATTGGATAAGTTGCTTTGCGAAAGGTTTGTTTAAAAACTTCAAGCATATGGTACAAGAGAAAATACAGTCATATGTTCCAAAAGTTATATGACGAACAGGAAACCGAGTAATTGTGCCTTACACTGAGTGGAAAATGGTGTACCCTGGCAGTCTTTGCCCCATCCAGTATTGATTTCAGTATATTACTGAAATGGATTGGCTGCAGGCAAGATTATTAAAAATGTATTAATGGCATTAAACTACACAATGAAGTAAACTGCTAGGAGAATTAGGTGAAAATAATTCATTTGCAAACTGAATAGAATGGCCAAACACGATGCTGTTGAATACTGCTGGAAATGTGCCGTAATAAATCTGGAGGCTGAAAGCAGAGAGGGGAATACACTCAAAGTGAACTTGTTGAGGCTATGGAAGGCTCTGCATGGGGTGACTGTGATGTAGTGGTAATACCACTGGACTAGCAATCCCAAGTCCTAGGTTAATGTTCTGGGGACACTACCTCGGCAGCTAGTGAAATGTAAATTCAATCAGTAAAATCTGAAATTAAAAGCTAGTTTCATTAATGGCGATACCCAATGCCTCCATTAAATGAATCATCAAAGATTGTCAAAACTTGTCTGTTTACTAATGCCATATAGGGAAGGAAACCTGCCATCCCTGCCTGGTGTGGCCTACATGTGACTTTTAGCTGCCTTCTGCATTGGCCTAGCCAGATACTGAGTTCAAGGGCAATTGGGGATGGGCAGTGAAATAACTCCACAAAGGCCAGTATCCCATCAACAAGTCACCTTTTATTTACAAGTGTTAGTACATGACTCTGCCCCAGCTAGCCCAGAACCAGCTCCCAGAGTGAGCAGAACCCCTGACACTCCTGTTTGATTCTGTTAGCCAGGGCTCCCTGATTGGGCCATATTAACAGCCCCAATCAAGGAACTCATATTCCATGAGGTCTACCTGGCTGACCTCATTACAATCACTACAGACAGCAATGCTGGCCTAATTTCCAGTGACAAACATATCCCATGTGTGAATAAATTTTTAAAAAATACAGAGAGTGAACTTAGACATATAAGATCATGATAAAGACCTTGTTTGGGGAATTTATACCTTGGAAAGTAGAATACAAAAGCAAAGAAATGTAGATGAATTTATACAAAATGGCACTTAACTTGCTGTTATGATATTTTGCACAATTGTGCCAGTCAGATTATAGGAAGGATAATAGAGGCAAAGAACAATATTGCCACTATAGGGAAACACTTTAGGTTCCAGAGACTGCTTCAAGAGGATTGGAGAAAGCTAAAAGGGAATACCATAAAGCCTTTTTAAAATTATGAAGGACTTTGACAGAATCAATGGATAAAAAAATCTTTGGTTTGGGCTCGGTGACAAGGAGTCATTAATTTAAAACTGTCCTTCAAGAGGACGAGGAGAGAAATTTGAAAAAGTTCTTTACACAGGATGATTGGAATATGTCACAGTTTCCATAGGGAATAGTTGATGCCTCTTTCAAAGGACAGGTAGACAAATATGTGAAGCAGGGGAAGATGTGGGCTGTTGGAAGACTGCAGGATAGCAGGAATTTTAAATCACGCCAACAAAGAAATTGTAAAGACACAGCATTGCCTTGTTACTTTTAATGTGTTGTGTATCAATATTCACAGATCTGCTCCTTCACCAATGACTTAAAGAACTATTTTCCAAGGAATATTTGACTTCGTTATACTTCCCAACAACCTCACATTTAACTATTCTGATTCTCATTTGTCATTGCATGTTCATTCTGTAAATGTATTAATGTCTTCCTGTATTTAGTTCTCTTCGTTCCTCCCGAAATTGTGTCTTGTCCACAATTTTGAAATTGTGCTTCCAGTCACTGAGTCCAAGTCATTGGAGAGCAGCAACTTAACACCAATGCATCTGCTACCTCATTAGCCATTTCTTTTATGATGAAATAAAAGATAAACTTAACGGACCTTGAGACGTGTCAACCCACAGCTCCTTCAGCTTTCTCAATACCAATTCCCTTTTAGTTATTATTTCACAAAGTTCCTCTTTCCCTTCAACCTTCTGATTAACAGTGAGTACTGAGACAGTATTAGTATCCTCTACAGTGAAGACGGAAGCAAAATATTTATTCTTTCTACCTGCCATTTCGTTCTTATTTACCATTAACTCCCCATTCTCACCTTCCAGATGCCCAAAATTTTACTTACTCTTTTCCTTTTTTGATACCTATAGAAACACTTGCTATCTGTTTTTCCATTCCCAGCTAGCTTCTCTTCATCCTCTAAGTTATTTGGCCATGAATAATGTTTTAGTCATTCTGTGCTGTTCTTTATATTCTGAAAAATCATCTGACAAACCATTCATCTTTACTCCCTGTTCTCCAGGTGTGGCCTCATCAAAGCCCTGTACAATCGCAGCAAGACATCCCTGCTCCTGTTCTCAAATCTTCTTGCTATGGAGACCAACATACCATTTGCCTTTCTCGCTGCCTGCCAAACCTACTATCAGCAACTGCTGTACAAGGACACCTAGCTGTCATTGCCCCTTCTTTCCCGAACTATCGCCATTCAGATAATAATGTCTTCCTGTTTTTGTTACCAAGGTGGATAATGTCACATTTATCCACATTACCCTTCATCTGCCATCCATTTGTCCACTCACTCAACTTGTCCAAATCACACTGAACCATCTCTGCATCCTCCAGCCACCTCCGTCCAGAGGATTACCAAACAGGATAGCCCTGGGTAGGGGCCCAAAAATGCACTGGTGCTGCAACCATGTGAGAAACATTAGACACATTGAAAGGGAAATTGGAGGGGTAGCGAGAAAAGAGAAATATGCACGGCTTTTCAGAAAGAACAGTGGGTGTAGGATTGATTGGACAGCTCTTTCAGAAAGCCAAAGGTTTGGAAATAGAGGGGCTAAAAACAATTTACAAAACACTTCCCAGATCCCAATCATGTGTTAGGGACTTTGTGATTAGTATTGGTATTGGTATCGGTACTGGTATTGGTAGGTCCTGATGATTACTGCCCCTGTGGAGCTCAGCCGAATTTGCCCCTGAGTCTGAGTGCTGTGAAAATCCAAGAAACCCACAGCTGCTGTCACTGCAATGTGTACATATGCAGCATCAGAAAAGTGGATAACTGGACAACTCAACCAAAGCATTAGGAACTTTAAGAAACATTAAGTAACGGGGAGGCGATGGTCTTGCAGTATTAATGGCTGGAATGTTTAACCACAGACCCAAGTAATGTCCTAAGGACTGAGGTGAAAATCTCACCATGGAAGATGGTAGATAAAAACCGAAAGAACTGCAGATGTTGTAAATCAGAAACAAAAACAGAAGTTGCTGGAAAATCTCAGCAGGTCTGGCATATCAATAACTAGAAAGAAAAGTTAACGTTTCGGGTCTGAAATGTTAACACTAGTGTCGCTCCACAGATGCTGCCAGACCTGCTGAGTTTTTCCAGCAATTTCTGTTTCTGTTGTTGTTATGGAAGATGGTGGAATTTGAATCCAACAAAAATGTGAAATTAAGAATCTAATGATGACCATTGTTGGTTTGCTGGAAAAACCCATCTGGTTCACTAATGATCTTTAGGAAAGGAAACTGCCATCCTTACCTGGTCTGGCCTACATGTGACTCCAGACCCACAGCAACGTGGCTGACTCTTAACATCCTCTGGGCAATTAAGAGATGGGCAATAAATGCTGCCTAGCCAGTGACACCCACAATCCATGAATGAATTTTAAAAAACTCACAAGCTAATGAGGGGATCTGGGTGAGAAGGTAAAGGGGGGAGGGGCTGTGCTGCTCACTAATGTACAAGCGTCAGCGTAAGTACCATCCAAAATTTTTTTCTCAAAAATGATATTTCCAGAACCATTCATTTGCAGTAAGTACACACTCAGAGAATTCACCTCACAAATAGATCTGTTGTCATGGGTTCTGCCAACATTATAAGTTGCTCTATTTCTTTCAGTCCAGTGGCTGCATGGATCAGTGGATACAGCCAAAGGCATAAGCTCAACTCTTTATCCGACTATGTGCAAACTGCAGCCAGAAAATCCAAATAGCAATAAGACAGGTATATATGTGTACTAGTCATCTCACTGTAGTAAAACACTGAACCATTAATTCAAAGGCGAAGGCTAATGCTGTATGGGCACAGGTTCAAATCCCACTATTAGCAGTTGGTGGAATTTATAGTCAATTCATAAAATCTGGAATTGAAACCTAGTTTCAGTGTTAAAAGTTATTCCTATTTTCTGTATGGTGTCAGATGTCTTCATGCTCAATAGAGCTCAGGGGCAGTAAATTGAGGGACGCATCAGTTAGGAGGGGTTATTGCAATAACTTCACAAAACCTTCATCACTTGTTCCTGACCCGCAGTTCCCCGCTTTGTGTGCCGTCAGTGTGGTTAATTCAGTGACATCACCAATAGTAAGATAATCTCTTACTCAGTGAGACATGACCGTCATTGATCAGAGAACATTAAGAGTTAGGCACCTTGCTGTGGCCAAGTCACTGAGAACATTTAAGACAGAGATAGATAGGTTCTTGAATAGTCAGGGGATAAAAGACTAAGAGGAGTAGGTAGGAGAACAGGATTGAGAAACATATTAGCCACGATCAAATGATGGAGCAGACTCGATGGGCCAAAGGGCCTAATTTTGCTCTTATGTCATATGGTCATTTCTGGAGTCAGCTGTCAGCAAGACCAGGTGAGGATGGCAGATTTTCTTCCTTAAAGTACATTAGTGAACTAGATACATTTTTATGACAATGATTATGAGCTTTTTTTTAAAATCCCTGTTTTTGTTTCCCCTACTCTCTTTTTATATTGAATTCAAATTTAACTAACTGTCATGGTGGGATTTGAAACTTGACCCCAGGACGTTAGCCTGGGTTTCAGGGTATTACTAAGACCAATGACACCGCCACCACAACCATTCTACCTGGCATGGAAGGAGGACTGTGCAAAGCCCCTTACTAGAAGGAAGTCAGCATACAGATAATGCTACTAGACCAATAACCCAGGAACCCAGCCTAATGCTACACCACAGAATCTCACCACAGAAACTAGTGTAATTTATATAAAATTCAACAGTTTGGAATTATAAATGTCTCAATAATAATGACTGTGACAATTATCATCAAATAAGGGTAAAAAATAAACCCATCTAGTTCACAAATGTCCTTAAGGGAAGGAAATATGTTCTCCCTATCAGGCCTGGCTGACCTGTGACTCCAGATCCACAGTAATGAAGCTAACACATAACTATCCTCTGAAATAACCAACCAAGCAATTCAGTTCAAGGACGGTTAGGATCAAGCAACACATGACGTCTTGATGGCAATGTCATATCACATTAAAGATTATATTTTTAAGAAGTAATTTCTTTAATTAGCTTTAAGGAGTAAATGGAATGCTGATTGCATAGCATGCCTACAGCAAATGGACCGTGGGAAGAAGTGTTGAAAAATACTTACATCAATATAAAATTTTTCACCACCTTATGATGATACGAAGTACCAAAACACCTGTCTCAGGTGTTGATTCAGGGACAAACATTGATCAGGGCATCTGGGAGAATTATGTTCTTGTTTGAAACAGTCACATTGGACAGTTCATCTCCAACTGAAAGAGAAAAAGACCATGTGTTGATATCTTTAGTAGAAGGCAGTTCTTCAATATTGTCCCACTCCCTCATTACTGCATGAAGCATCAGTTTAAATCAGTTCTAGCCTCAGGAGTGGAACTTCATAGAATCCCTACAGTGTGGAAACAGGCCCTTTGGCCCAACAGGTCCATACGGACCCTCAGAGCATCCCACCCAGACCCATTCCCCAGACCCATCTAATCTACACATCCCTGAACACTATGGGCAATTTAGCATGGCCAATCTACCTAACCTGCACATCTTTGGACTGTGGGAAGACACTGGAGCACCCGGAGGAAACCAACGCAGACACTGGGAGAACATGCAAACTCCATACAGACAGTTGCCCGAGGATGGAATCAAACCCGGGCCCCTGGCGCTGTGAGGCAGCAGTGCTAACCACTGAGCCACCTATCACAATGGTCTTCAGGACAGTTGTCAACGGAGTCTTTGAAATGACCAAGAGTTTTACTCTACTTCTCTTTCAATGGGGAGTGTTTTGTTGTCAAGAAATTGACACGGTCCTCCACACAAACCATCTCTAGCAGTCTTTCTGTGATATTATCCATGATTTCCATTATACACTGCACTGGTGAGTCCACACTTGTAGTACTGTGCTCACAATGGATCATTTTACTCATGGAGGGATGTCAAATTGTTGGAGGCAGTTATGGAACTAATAACTGATACTAGGGATTGTCTTATGAGGAAAGGTTGGACTGGCGAGGTTTGTACCCACTGGAGTTTAGAAGAGTTAGAGGCAACTCGATTGAAACATATGAGATCCTGAGGTGTCTTGACAGGCTAGATATAGAGAGAACATACCCTCTTACGGGAGAATCTAGAACGAGGGTCACTGTTTAAAAATCAGGGATTGTCCATTCAAATTGGAGATCAAGCAAGATGCTTTCCTTCAGAGGATTGTGAGGATTTGGAACTTCTCTCCCTGAAAAGCTGGTGAAGCAGAGCCCTTGAACATTTTAAAGTCAGAGGTAGTGAGATTCTTGTTCAGCTAGGGATGAAAGGTTATCAGAGGTGGGCAGAATACAAAGTTCATGTATCAATTATGTAAGCTATGATCTTATTGTATGCTGTAGCAAGCTCAAGAGGCTGAACTGCTAGTGTCTGCTCTTAGTTTGTATGCTCACATTATGCCATGATATCATATTGGCCTAAGTGGCCCCTAGAACGACCTCAGCCTAAATCGAGACTGAACCTACCTGTTGGAGTTATTAAGCACCACACTCATCCATTGGGTGGCACAGTGGCTCAGTGGTTAGCACTGCTACCTCACAGTGCCAGGGGCCTGGGCTCAATTCCAGCCTTGAGTGACCATGTGGAGTTTGCATATTCTCCCCATGTCTGTGAGGGTTTCCTCTTGGTGCAAAAATGTATATGCCAGGTGGATTGACCGTACTAAAAATTATCTCCATAAAAACCAAAAGAACTGCGGATGCTGTAAATCAGGAACAAAAACAAAGTTGCTGGAAAAGCTCAGCAGGTCTGGCAGCATCGGTGAAATAGAAACCAGTTAATATTTCGCGACCGGTGACCCTTCCTCAGAACTTTTCTGCTGGGCTTTTCCAGCAACTTTGTTTTTGTTCCTAAAAATGATCTCACAGTGTCCAGGGATGTGCAGGCTACGTGAGTTGGTTGAGGTTATGGGGAGGGGGTGTGGGTCTGGTTGGGATGCTCTTTGGAGGGTCAGTGCCAAATGACCTATTTCTGTACTGTAGGGATTCTATCTGAGCTAATCAGCCGCACCAATTGTGAGATTACTTTGAGTCTTGATGATGAGTGACAGAAGCCAAACTAGTGCAAAGAAATGCAGCCACATGTGGCTATGTCCGTTAGAGACGTAGCCACAATCCTCAAGACCACCTGTACATATCACTATTTCTGAAAAGAGCTCTTGAATGCCATTTCTAAGGTTCTCCAGCATGCTGCCAGCTACGGGTTTAAAAGATTCTTTACTTGTTGAGATCTTTGAGATCAAGTACTATCCAGACCTTGTTTCTAGAGAGCGGAGCCAGAAGGAGGAGCTCCCGGAGCACAGTTAGTATAAATCTGACTTACCTAGGGGATTCGCGGCTTTGTTTCCAGGGAGCAGGGTCAGATGGAAGAGCACACGGACAAACTGAAACCAAACTGAAAATAGTGACGTCACAGGAGGGCCATGACCTCTTTGGCTAGGAAATCTGTCCTGAATTTGAAAAAACCCCGCAGAATTAATTAATAAGTAATTAACTAACCAGGGATTACCTGACAAATAGTAAGTAATTATCTAAGTAGAGATGGCTGGGCAGGTGATGTGCTGTAGCTGTATGATGTGGGAGCTGGCTGACCCCATTGTGAATGGCAGTGACCACATCTGCAGCAAGTGTTGATTGCTGGAGGAGCTTCAAAATTGATGAGCTGGAGTCCGAGCTTTAGACACTGCAGCACATCCGGGAAGGGGAGAAGTACTTGGACACTGTCTCAGGAGGCGGCATTCACAACTGTAGATTAAATATCACAAATTTGGTCAGTGGCCAGGGACAGCAGGGTGTGACTGTACGTGAGTCAGGAAAAGAGGAGCCTCAGCTCTTGACCTTGTCCAACAGGTACGAGGTACTTGCTCCCTGTGAGGATGAGGAAAAGGGCTGCAAGGAGGATGACCCAACTGACCACTGCACCGTAGTACGGGAGGCCATTCAAGAACAGGGAGCAAAAAGACAAGTGGTAGCTGTAGGGGATTCTTTAATTAGGGGGATAGATAGTATCCTTTGTAAGCAGGATCGAGAGTATCGCATGGTGTGTTTCCTGCCCAGTGCTCAGGGTGCAGGACATCTCTGACTAACTTGAAAGGAAATTGAAGAGGGAAAGGGAGGATCCAGTTTTTGTGGTTCACATCAGGACAGACAACATAGGCAAGACTAGGAAAGAGGACCCATTTAGGGGTTATCAGGTACTAGGAACTACATTAAAGAGCAGGTCCGCAAGGGTTATAATCTCCAGATTATTATTCCAAGCCACATGAAAATTGGCATAGGGACACAAGAACAAAGGAAGTAAACACATGGCTAAAAGAGTGGTGTGGGAAAGAGGGGTTCCTTTTCACAGGGCACTGGCACCAGTGTTGGAACAGGGGGGATCTGTACGTTTGGGATGGTCTCCACCTGAACCGAGCTGGGACCAGTGTTCTAGCGAAAAGGGTAAATAGGGTGATCAACAGGACTTTAAACTGGAAAGTTGCGGGGGGGGAGGGAAAGGTAAAACTCAGAAGTATCATGCCAAATGAGAAACAAAGCAGCAGGTTAATGTCTGTGGGGATGGATTCAACTATATGGAAAAATATGAAAACTGTGAAAAGAAAGGAGAACTCGGGTGATTAAAGCTTCCAGCATACACAATAGGACAGTGTATGGAAGGGGTTCGGAATCAAACTTCAAGCACACTGAATAAACAAATGGCAACAAGACGAAGGATCGTCAGTACAGGACTGAAAGTGTTATATCTGAATGCATGCAGTATATGAAATAAGGTAAATGAGCTTGTGGCACAGTTTGAAATTGGCAGGTATGATGTAGGTATCACGAAGATGTGGCTGCAGGGGGACCGGGAGTGGGAGCTAAATACCCAAGGATACACATCCTATCAAAGGCAGGTGGGTAGAGAGGGTGGGGTTGCCTTATTAGGAAGAAACGAAATTAAATCAATAGCAAGAAATAAAGTAGGATTAGATGTAGAAATCTGTGTGGGTAGAGTTGAGGAAACGCAAAAGTAAAAAAGAACCATAATGGGAGTTATGTACAGGCTTCCAAATAGTAGTCAGGATTTGGAGCACAAGACACACCAGGAGATAGAAAAGGTGTGTAAGAGAAGCAAGGTTGCAGTGATCTGGGGGGATTTCAGTATGCTGGTGGACTGGGAAAATCACAATGGTGGATTGTAAGAAAAGAGATTTATGGAATGTCTCAGATTTGACTTTTTGGAGCAGCTTGTGGTGGAATCCACTTGGGAACAGGCAGTTCTGGATTTAGTGTTGTGCGATGAGGCAGACTTGATAAGGGAGCTTAAGGTGAAGGAACCATTTGGAGGCAGTGACCATAATATGATAGAATTTACCCTGCAATTTGAGAGGGAGGAAGTGGAATAAGATGTAACAGTATTACAGTTGAATAAAGGCGACTACAGAGGTATGAGGGAGGGGCTGGGCAGAATTGACTGGAAGAGGAGCCGAGCAGGAAAGATAGCGGAACAGCAATGGCAGGAGTTTCTGGGAGTAATTCAGGAGACGCAGCAAAAATTCATCCCTAGGAAAAAGAAGCATGGTACAGGGAGGATGAGACAACCATGGCTGACTAGGGAAGTCAGGGACAGCATAAAAGCAAAAGAGAAAGCATATAATGTAGTGAAGGGCCGTGGGAAACCAGAGGACTGGGAAGCCTACAAAGACCAACAGGGGACAACGAAAGAAGAAATAAGGAGGGAGAAGATTAAATATGAGGGTAAGCTAGTCAGTAACAGAAAAAAGGATTGCAAGAGTTTATTTAGATATATAAAGAACAAAAGGGAGGCGAAAGTGGACATTGAGCCGCTGGAAAATGAAACTGAAGAAGTAGTAATGGGGAACAAAGAAATGGCAGAGGAACTGAATAAATACTCTGTGTCAGTCTTTATGGTGGAAGACACAAGTAATATCCTAAAACTTCAAAAGAGTCGGTTGGGGTGGGGTGCGGTGGGGGGTGGGGGGAGGGTGGCGAGCGTGGAGGTCAGAGGTGCATTTGTTGACCATCACCAAGGAGAAGGTGCTAGAAAAACTGAAAAGTCTGAAGATGGATTAACCACCTGGACCAGATGGATGAACACCCCAGAGTTCTGAAGGAGATAGCTGAGGTGATAATGGAAGTGTTAATGGTGATCTTTCACTGGAGTCAAGAGCATTCCAGAGGACTGGAAAATTGCTTACTTAACCCCTCTGTTTAACAGGGGAGTAACGCAAAAGACAGGAAATTATAGGCTGATTAGCCTGACCTCAGACATTGGTAAGATTTTAGAGTTCATTGTGAAGGATGAGATTTCTGAATATTTGGAAGTGATTGGTAAAATAGGGCAAAGTCAGCATGGTTTCATCAAGGGGAGGTCATGCCTGACAAATCTGTTAGAAGACTTTGAGGAGGTAATGAGCTGGTTAGACCAAGGAGAGTCAATGGATGTTGTCTACCTGGTCTTCAAGAAGGCCTTTGACAAGGTACTGCACAGGACGCTGCTGCGTAAGATAAGGGCCCATGGTGTAAGAGGCAAGGTACTAGCATGGATAGAAGATTGGCTCTCTGGCAGAAAGCAGAGAGTGGGGTTAAAAAGGTCTTTCTCACAATGGCAGCTGATGACTAGTGGCGTTGCACAAGGGTCAGTGTTGGGACCACAACTATCCACTTTGTACATTAATGATCTCGATGAAGGAACTGTGGGCATTCTGGCTGAGTTTGCAGATGACACAAAGATAGGTGGAGGGGCAGGTAGTTTTGAGGAGGCAGGGAGGCTGCAGAAGGATTTAGACAGGTTAGGAGAGCAGGCAAAGAAGTGGCAAATGGAGTACAATGTGGGAAAGTGTGAGGTTGTGCACTTTGGTAGAAAGAATAGAGGCATAGACCATTTTCCAAATGGGGAGAAAATTCAGAAATCTGAAGTGCAAAGGGACTTAGGAGTTTTGGTCCAGCATTTTCTTAAGGTAAATTTACAGGTTGAGTCAATAGTTAGGAAGACGAATACAATGTTGGCATTTATTTATAGAGCATAAAAGCAGGGATGTATTTCTGAGGAAGGGTCACCGGACCCAAAACATTAACTCTGTTTTTCCCTTCACAGTTGCCGCCAGACCTGCTGAGCTTTTCCAGCAACTTCTGTTTTTGTCCGTGTATTTCTGAGGCTTTAACAAGCTCTGGTCAGACCACATTTAGAATATTATGAGCAATTTTGGCCCCCATACCTCAGGAAGGGGGCCATACCTCAGTCCTGGCCATGGAGCAAGTCTAGATGAGGTTCACAAGAATGATCTGAGAAATGAAAGGCTTAACATATGAGGAACGTTTGAGGACTCTGGGTCTATAATCGATGCAGTTTAGAAGGCTGAGGGGGGATCAAATTGAAATTTGCAGAATACTGAATGTCCTGGACAAAGTGGACATTGAGAAGATGTTTCCACTAGCAGGAGAGACTAGGACTCGAGGACATAGTCTTAGAGTAAAGGGAAGACCCTTTAGAACAGAGATAAGGAAAAACTTCTTCAGCCAGAGAGTGGTGAATATATAGAATTCATTGCCACTGAAGGCTGTGGAGGCCAGGTCATTGAGTATTTAAGACAGAGAGAGATATGTTCCTGATTGTCAAGGGGATCAAAGGTTATGGGGAGAAATTGGAAGAATGGGGTTGAGAAGCTTATCAGCTATGATTGAATGATGGAGCAGACTCGATGGGCTGAATGGCCTACTTTCTGCTCCTATGTCTTATGGTCTTATGGACCTTGTTGTGGGGCAGCATCTCCATTGTGACCTTTTCATGAACCATGATGCGGCCATCACTCCTTCATGAGTGCCCCCAGCCTCTCCACCCTGTTCTTTGTGGACCTTCTCCCCTGAGTGCCACCAGCATCTTCTCTGGCTCGACGTCAGCGTTAGGTTTTGTGCTTCTTACCAGCAAGGCCTCCAAGCCCACAACACCGTGTGTATCACACACTTCTTAGCAGTTCTACATCCAGATCAGTCAGAACATATTGGAAGTGTAGTACCTATGCAGCAGTTCATTCACAAAAAGAAAGACACCTTCCCTCCAAAGCAGCGAAGAGCTAAATGCGTCTTTCATATGTTACATTTTTGGATTTTTGTTCTTTATGTTTGTTTAATATTACTTCCAGCTTTTGTCTGCCTTTTTGTGTAAAGTGTATTCCAAGTTTGCTGAGCTAGGTTTTCTATTCATTTTTGACAAATGTCCTTCCCTAATTTCCTGCGGGCTTTCTGATTAAACCTCTCAACTCGTAATGTGAAGCTGCTCCCACAGTGCTATCACAGAGAGAGTTTCTAAAGATTAATCTTTTGTGCATATCCCATCCACAGGCTGGGAGGAGTGTTAATTGTCAAATTATTGTCTACCCTTGATTCTCCACCATCCCCTGCAGAGTCACTTCTGGGTACCACCAAGAATTGATCCTCAACTCCCTTCTATTTCTCTTCCTCAAGCCACCACTCTCAAGTCTGAAAGAAAGTCATACCACACTTGAAACATGAAATCTGTTTCTCTCTCCACGGATGCTGCCAGACGTGTTGAGTTTCTCCAGCACTGTTTTTATTTCGGATCTCCAGCATCTACTGTAACTTGTTTTAGTTTGCATGGAGGGATCTGCCAGGGCTACATCCAGTGTATCGACAGATTGTTACAGAGTAGATCAAATAGACATGGAACCAGTCTGATAGTGTGTCAGCCTCAAAGCTTTCTACACCCTCTAGATGCAGTCAGGTTGTAATTCCCAGGAAGAGGGTAGGTACAGGAATCACTTCGCCCTCTGCTTTCAGCATCTGATGATCAACTTCAAAGCTAATTATTGCCAAATTTTTGGTTGCAGCTTTAAAAGTGAGTCTGAGGAAACCTGAAGCAAAATATAGCAAAACACTAGACAGCAAAGTTGTCTATCAAAAACCAGATATTCACCACTTTCAGATTTGATCGCAATGGGTTTGATCACATTAGTTTAGGGAGGAGTGGCAGTTCCATTGATGCAAGTTGATATAATTCCGCTTTAGATCACTTTCATTGAGACATCTCTGAGCTGGTACCACACAATATCTTTTCTAATTAACTGCCAATAGCCTGATTATTTAACTTAATGTTTTGTTTAGCAGAGAGTATTTACCTACATAATTCATTGGTTAATGACATGGATAACTTTCAGCTGGGATAGCACTACTGAATTTAACACAAGCTGCATGTACTGAAATAACTACAGTTCATTCCCTAGGAATGTGGGCATCTCTGGCAAGGGCAGGATTTGTTGAGGAGCTGGTGACTGCTGCAGGCATGTGTATGTGTACAATGAGCGATCTATATTTCAGGTACACCCACAGTGCTGTGGAAGGTGTCGCAGATTTTTGAATCAACAATGATGAAAGAACAGTGAGATAAGTTCAAGTTGGAAAGTGCATGAAATGGAGGGGAATTTGTTCCCAGCAGTCATGCTGTCCAGATGGTGGAGACCCAGGGTTTGAAAGGTTTGGCAATAGAAGCTGTTACAAGCTGCTCTGCTGCATCCTATTGATAGTATACTGGAGATGTGCTGGTCAGGTTTACTGTTTAATGTGCTGGATAGGAGGCCAATCAAGCTGACTGTCCTGCCACATAGAAACATAGAAGATAGGAGCAGGAGGAGACCATTTGGCCCTTCGAGCCTGCTCAGTCATTCATCACTATCATGGCTAATTGTCCAACTCAATATCCTAATCCTGCTTTCTCCCTGTAACCTTTGATCCCATTCCCCCCAAGTGCTGTATCTAGTCGCCTCTTGAATACACAATGGTTCAGTGTCTGTTAAGTGTTGATACAGTTGCATTTATCACAGACAATGGGGAGTATTCCATCCTACCCTGATTTCTGTCATGTATTTGGAATCTAGAAGCCTTGGGGAGTCAGGGGCTGAGTCACTTGCTTCAGAATTCCCAGTCTCTTCTCTTGAGTTACTAATGGTCCAGTGGTTTTGGTTATGTTGGGACTCAGTTGCAATTACGCTCAGGGCAATACCTAACAAGCAAGTTGTGACAATTAGTAAAACTATAATAGAATTTACAGTTAATTTTCCTATTCATGTGGATGTTGCCAGTAAGGACAGCATTCAATGCCCATTCTTAATTTCACAGAAAACATTTGAGAGTTGGCCATATTATCATGGATTTGGAGTCAAGTATAGGCTAGACCAGCTGGGAACGGCGGGAATAATGAGGAATTGGTGAGCCAGATGGGCAGTAACGAATGGTTACAATTAGATTCTGAATCTTTGTCGAGATCAAAATTCACCGTCTGCTAACGTGGGATTTGAGGCCATGTCCCCAGAACATTAGCTTGGGTTTGGGATTGCTAACCCTGTGATATTACCACTATGCCACAGTCTTCAAAATACTCCTCTTATTGTAGCAGGAACATAAGGACCAAAAGAAGGAAAACTTTCCCCTAACTAATTTAACCCTTCATTGGCATAGATCTTCTTTAGAAAACCTAAATTTTTAAGACTTAGTTACATAATTTTCTTCGTTAACCTAGGTCTTTCCCTGTGTTTATTAGGGCAGCATAGTGGCAGCAATGCTACCTCACAGTGCCAGGGATCTGAGTTCAATTCCATTGCAAAGCTGTGTGGAATTTGCTGATTCTTCCCCTGTCTATGTGGGTTTCCTCCGGGTGCTCCGATTTCCTCCCACAGTCCAAAGATGCGCAGTTAGGTGGATTGGCCATGGTAAATTCTCCACAGTGTCCAGGGATTTGCAGTCTAGGTGGATTAGCCATGGGAGATGCAGGGTTATAGGGATAAATCAGGGTGAAATGCTCTTTGGAGGGTTGGTGCAGACTTGATGGGCCAAATAGCCTTTTTCACACTGGGAAGGGATTCTATTATTGATTCCCCACAAACAGTCATAGTGTACTGAAGCAGCAAAACATTACATTTATGTTTCTGTTTCCTTCCATCCTTCTCAGGAGAATATCAATGCATTAAAAAAATTAATACATAAGACAGTGTCAGCATCACAGATGCATGTCAATCTGGGTCCATGGATCTCCCATCAGGTTAAGACCACTACATTCTTCACAGCGAAAGACCAGGTCCCAATGTTGCCAGGTAATTGGAAAGGCTGCTGCCAGCTGTCCCCATAGCCCACCTCCACTGGTGCCACCTGGGTATGAGCCAAACTTTATAAAAACCTTCATTCCTCACTAGGCACATCCAAAGGAAAGAGCTGCATTTCTATCGCGCTTTTCACAACTTCAGAATCTTCCAATGAAGGGCTTTTCAAGTATATTCACTGTTATAAAAATAAACACTGCTTCACTCTCTCTGTAATGCAAAGATTGTCCAAGAACCTGGTTTCTGTCTAACCCAGAGGAAGAGACTGGGACTGATGGGCCAGCTGTTTATTTCCTGTCCATTATTTTTGTACGGTTGGGTATAGTGGCCATTACTGTAACTTGTCTTAGTTCCTCCATTGAGTGCCCCAAAAAGAAGCCAGTAAGAAAAGCTGTTAGAGGCTTTCAAAATGGTAACAGACTAAATAGAAAGAAACTGTTCCCATTGGCCAAAGCCAAAGAATCAAAGGATTTAGGTGAATGCCAAGGGAATGTTGTAGTAATTCTAAGGGGGTCAGCCAGATGGAATCTGAGTTCCCTGATTGGGAGTGTTAATCTGGTCCAATTAGGGAGCCCTGGCTGACAGACACAAACAGGAATGTCAAAGGTTCTGTTCACTCTGAGAGCTGACTCTGAGAAAGCTGGGTCAGTGTCAAGGGCTTCCCACATGTAAATAAAGGGTGACTTGGCGATGGAATGCTGACTTTTTTGGAGTTATTTTAAATGTAAGGAAACGTGAGGAAAATAATGATTATCCAGATAGTGGGTAGGGTCTAGAATGTAATGCCTGACAGTGTGAAAGCAGCAGCTTCCGCCTTGGCTTTCAGATTGGATCAGACGATAATATGGGGAGTAAATGCGCAGGACAAAGAAGAAATGGCAGGGTGTTGGGATTAGCTCGTGCAGAGAACCAAAACACACATGAATGGCCTCCTTCTGTGAATCTATAAAGTTCAGCATAAGTGAATATTTTCCCTCAGATCTCCCTTCAGGCTTGGCTGCAACCTGAGCCAAAACAAATTTAATACCATCACCAGTTGGACTAAAAGTAAGAGAACATTCTGTTCATTGCCAGCCTCAGCCCGAGGGGCAAACACTCCAGCAAAAAAAAAATACAAGAAGATAAAAGCAGAATAACAAAAATGGTTGCAGCCAAAGCCATGACTTGTCAATGTAATCCAAACATAATATGTGAATCCTGAAGAATATCATCAACTGCTAATTTGGAACTAACCTGATGTTCACAGCTCACAGATGGTCTACCTGTGACTAGATTTTTTTTTTAGTATGATTATAATTTATTAGGAATGCGGTAAATAAGCAGTTGGATTGTTAAGAATGCCTGTCACTCAGCTTGTGAATGATGGTTACGAAAGTGGCGGACAATTTCAATACACTGTGTTGCCAAGGAAATTGTTTCAAAATGCAATTATGCGAGCTGGTAACAGTGTGAGAGCCATTGATTCAGTCTTTGAGACACTTTTTCTGCTCTTTCTCATTCACCACCAACACTTGATAAATTACCATGAAGATTCCTGAATATTATGGATTTTATATTAATGATAGTGGTGTCAAAGATGATACTAGAGAAGGCAATATCCCTGGAAGAATGGGATCTCTGTGTGAACTAGATATACTCTAGAATGAATAACTACATGCATCATACAGCTCCTTTAGTGTTGTTCCTTGATTAAATTCCAACTTTTCGGAATTTGAATATATCACATTCTAGTTCGTCTTGTTACTTTATTCAAATGCAATGATTACAAGGCAGGATGTGGTTAATTTTGAGGTGTTGCTCTTCATAATTTCAAAGTGATTGCACATCAGATCTTAGTGGGGCATCACAATTGACGATTGTACTGCAAGTGTTCACATACATGATAATTCACAAAGCCCGCTCAGCCCAGCACTTCGAATCTGACTCACACTTCATAAAAACCGAAAGAACCATGGATTCTATAAATCAGAAGCAAAAATGGAAATTGCTAGACAACTTCAGTAATTCTGGCAGCATCTCTGGAGAGGAATCAGTTCTGAAGAAGGGTCACTTGACCTGAAATGTTAACTCTGATTTCTCACCACAGATGCTGTCAGACCTGCTGAGCTTTTCCAGCAATTTCTATTTTTGTTTCTGACTCACACTTCTTCTGCCTATGATTTCTACATACTGTGCATGCTGTCAATAAGACAAATGTGTAAGGGAAACCTTCCATCAGAAGAAAAGCAAAACACACGATCATCTTCTCAATCCCTTCAAATTATCCTGTCGCCTTAATTATAGTGTCTTCTTCAAATCTTCTATCATTTTACTACAATAAACGTTGGAAAGTGTAGGAACAATCCAGGCCATCACAGACATGATTCAGTATGAGGTAAAGGTGATGTGAGATAAAACTTTTTCACTCAGTGAGTCATTAGGGTCTGGGATGTACTGCATGGAAATGTGATGGATGCAGGTTTAATTTAGGCATTCAATGTATCTCAAACATTTGAATAACAGGGGGTGATGATGGCTGTTTCATGCTGCTAATATGCAGAAGCCAATGCAAGTGGTAAGCATCACAAACAGGAAGCCACTGTCAAACTGAAAAGACAATTTGTCTGTTACAAGAATGAGTTTCAGTGCTGGTGTGATTCTGGGTATTTCGACTCTATGTCCCAAACACAGACAGGCCATATCAAACAGCATATTTTTTCAGGCTGTTTGCAACAAGCAATGTACTGTCTGTAACCAACCAGCCCACTCTTGCAAATCTTGCAACACAATGTCCGACATTGAATGTGATTCCACAATTAGATAATATTTCCTGGATAATCCTGCATGTGCAAAGAACCAGACTGATAACTAATTTAGGATTTGCAGTCAGGCTTGAAGTGTTGGGTGCTTATGTGACCATATTGTACCCAATCTCCATATATTAATGCACAGGCCCCTGTTCTTTGCACACAGAAAGAATACACCTATGCACCCCACTGTTAAAATTCTACAAAATAGGTGACAGCCATTCACTGGTTCATTTGTCAGGGTAATTGCCTTAACCAATCAGAGTCAACGTATGTGGTTTAAAATTGAAACATAGCCTGGCAGTTAACTGTCAATTGTCATTAACTTGTGCATTTTCCTCCACAACACCTATACTAATCAACGTACAATTTTCACCATGAGAGATGGCAAAAACTGCAGGTGCTGGAGTCAGAAACAACACAGTGTGAAGCTGGAGGAACACAGCAGGCCAGGCAGCATCAGAGGAGCAAGAACGTTGATGTTTCAGGTTGGAATCCTTCTTCAGAAATGGGGACGGGGAAAGGAGCTCAGAAATAAACAGAGACAGGAGGGGTGGGGCTGGGGAAGGTAGATGGGATGGTGATAGGTGAATGCAGGTAGGGAGCGGTGGGGATTGGTCAGTGAGATGGGTGACATAGACAGGTGTGAGAGAAGGTGGGCAGGTTTTCACCATACAATCATACAGCACAGAAACAGACCCTTTGGTCTAACCAGTCCATGCCGAACATAATCCCAAACTAAACTATTCCCACCTGCCAGCTCCTGGCCCATATCCCTCCGAATATTTCTTATTCATGTACTTATCCAAATGTCTTTTAAATGTTCTAACTGTACCAACATCCACCACTTCCTCTCGAAGTTCATTCCACTGCCCTCAAGTCTTTTTGAAATCTTTCTCCTGTCACCTTAAAAATATTTCCCCTAGTCTCGAAATCCTCCACCTTAGGGAAAAGACACCTGCCATTCACCTTATCTATACCCCTCATGAGCTAATATACCTCTATAAGGGTCAACCCTTAACCTCCTATGCTCCAGTGAAAAAGTCCCAGCCTATCCAGCCTCTCCTTATAACTCAAACACTCCATTCCTGGCAACATCCTGGTAAATCTCTTCTGAAACCTCTCTAGTTTCAAAATGTCCTTCCTATAGCAGGGGGACTAGAACTGCACACAGTTCTCCAGAAGAAGCCTCACCAATGTCCTGTACCGCCTCAACATGATGCTGCAACTCCTATACTCAAAGGGCTGAGCAATGGAGGCAAGCGCGCTAACCACTTTTTTACCCACCCTGTCTATATGTGATACAAACTTCAAAGAGGTATGGACCTGAACTTGTACAACCCTCTGTTCTACAACATCTTCAATCAGCGTTATCCTTTTATATTATATAACACTTTCTCCTTTACATTGTATTCTGGCAAATATAAAAATGAATGAATGCAAAAGACAAAACATTTGGCAAAATGTATCATTTTTGCAGCAGTTATCATTGGACTTATGAATGAGTCCTTTTGTGATGAGGTTGACAGGAGAAAATTAATTAATTAGCTTTATGGTTCACAGAATCTCTACAATGTGGAAGCAGGCCCCTCAGCCCAACAAATCCACACTGACCCCCAGACCCATTCCCATAACCCACCCAATCTACACATCCCTGAACACTACGGGAAATTTAGCATGGCCAATCCACCTAACCTGCATATCTTTGGGCTGTGGAAGGAAACTAGAGCACCTGGAGAAGACCCAGGCAGAGAACGTACAAACTCCACACAGAGTCGCACGAAGGTGGAATCAAACCCAGGTCCATGGCGCTGTGAGGCAGCAGTGTCAACCACTGAGCCACCACGCCACATAGAAGTCAATAACAAATTTGATTTGAACTGGTGAAAAATGAAGATATGAGTTAGATTGTTATCGAGCTAAGTCTGGTCAGGATGCCCAAGACGAATAGAAGTAGGGAATAGTCAATGGTTATAAGTTAATTCATGGATAAATGGATGAGCTGCCAGGTGTGTATCCTTAGTTACGACACACAGCTCCTATGCATTGACCATGAGGGTTTGCAGGTAACCCTCAGACCTCATCAACGTCTGGGACATGGTCCACTCGCACCAGACCTACCCTCCAGCAGGAGTGGCAGCTATGATCAGAGAGAGCCGCTGCTCAGGAATCCGCACCTCTGTAGTCGCCGGTTTGACGGGCTATTGGAGGGGTGGGCCGTGGCTGTGGGGATGACCTAAGTTGGAGACGAGCTGGGTGGCTGGGATCTGGTAATTGGCACACAGGGCAGCAGTAGATATCTGGTTTGTGCCCACTGCCATCTGAAGCCTTAAAACAGCAGTGCTCGGACCCAACGTTGTGCACCAGTTGGAGGGTGTGCTGGGATCCCGCCTGCATGTACCCCTGGACCAATTGGCCCCAGGGTCCTGTACCTCCCCTGGCAGCCTGTGGCTCACAAGCTGAGCCACCTCCAGAATAAGTGTTTTATGTCTTATAGGGATACAAAACGGCGCGGCTTGCAAAGACTGCTGCTGTACACCATCCACCTCTTCTCCTACATCTACCACCCGGACACACCTTGGTGTGCTCATTTACCACTGAGCAGCAGTGATCCCCATTGGAGGGTTTTCTAAGTGGGGGTCCTCCCTGTTTCCCTCAGGGATCTGGCATGGAGGGTGTTGCACGCAGCGGTCCCGTGTAACCGCAGATTGTGGTGGGTCACAGACTCCCAGCCCAACTGTCTGTTTAGCAGCACCGTGGAGCCCGTGGCCCACGTGTAGATTAGTTATGGGTGTTTGCACTCCATTTTCAATTATTTGAAGAAACTTTTCCTGTGTTTTCAGCTGCATTTCAGTCCCACAGTCCCTCCTGATCTATGGGTACCCGGTGCGGAGGGGCATTTCTTCATAGCTCTGTTCCTGGGCCTGGCCAAGTTGGCCATTAACAGGCCCAGGCAGTGGACCGTGATGGGCACCATTATGGCTGATTGGCTGCCCCTCTCCCACAGCTACGTCCAGGCCTGGGTGTCCCTGGAGAGGGAGCACACAGTGTGCCCCAATACTCTCAATGCCTTTAGAGGAGAGGTGGGCACCGCAGTGTGTTGTGGGGGGAGGTGAAAGCTTCCAACTCTATTTTGATTTTGCTCTCTCCCCCCTTTCCCTCACCTTTGATGCTCTTAACAGGTTTTCCAAGTAAATTGATTAATTGCAAACACAAGTGATTTGCTGGTGATGGTTTATAGACAACAAAATATCACAGGTGATTTGGTGTTGGAAAAAAAAATCTTTTATTTGCATGTAAGAGGACTCCTGAATATAACAAAAATATAATCAGTGAATTCTGGCTAGAAAAGTATAGGCCTGGGACTTTGCATAACCAGTATTGATCCTCTGGTGTTTAATGTGTCAAATCATATTGTGTCGTTGTAGATTCCTCATGAGGAGTTACAGAAGGATTTATCTGGGACCTTGGCATTTATTTGCTGGGACTCCAAAATCTCAATTTCCTAGGCACTTCGTCAAAAAGACAATGTTCCGTTTCTCCTGTTGTTTATTGTACATACATCCCAGCAATTTCTTTGCCTTTTTATTTTCTTTGATTGGACAGGAATCGAGCATGAGTCACATGACTTGACTTCTCAAGGTGTCAAATCCACTCAGATCAAGAAGCAGTTGTTGAACATGATCTCATAGAATCGCCAGTGTAGAAGCAGGCCATTTGGCCCATCGAGCCCACACTGCCCTCCGAAGAGCATCCCTCCCAGACCCACCCCCTACCGTACCCCTACATTTCCCACCCTAGATACTATGGGCAATTTAGCATAGCCAATCCACCCAACCTGAACATGCTCTAAATTCGTCAGTTGAACCCAAAAGCCTGGAAATTCTTTATTGACGATGTGTACAATGCTTGGTCCATCTCCTACCAGTCCAGTCAGTCGAAATAATCATACGGCAAATTCATTCACACAGGCTGTTAATCGAGTTCAGGCATTTGAGTCACAGAAATGTATTGAACCTCTCATTAGCATTAAATGACATTACTCCTTTGATTGGGATTAATTGTCAGCATTCACTACAAAGAAATAATGACTTGGTAAATAAATGGAAACAAACTGGAATTCATTGAATCATTCATTTTTAGACCATTCACCCACCATTGTCTGTGTCAGCTCTTTGGTCTAGACACCTCATTAGTATCACTTCTCTGCTCTTTTGGAAAGTTGCATTCTTTAAGTATATTTCCAATTTCCATTGGAAAATTACTATTGATTCAGCCTCCATTATCCTATCAGGCAATATATTCCACATTAGAAACATCACTGAACAGCACAATTTGTGCTCATCTGTTCCCTGGTCCTTCCGCAACAATTTGTCAATAGGTTGTTACTCAGTTGTGGAACTGCAGAGTGTTTTGAAGAGTCTCACGACGTGGGGACAGTAAGCCAAACCAGAAAAGTCAACCACTGGATTTGCAACACAGTGAAATTAGAACATTCAGTGACCCTCAAAACTGCCCAATTGTCCCGAACCACACTTCATGAATCACAGATCCTCGACGTCCAGTTTATAACTTAAATAAAAACTGATAATGTAACCATAGCAGAACACAGATAAACTACAAGGTAATCTAATTAATATCTACTATCTAAAGCCCAATCTTCTTTGATTATAACCCCCACTCAACACACCGACAGACAGGCATACAGTTAAGGAACAAACAGAAAAAGAAAATAAACAAATTTTAATTTGCCAGCTCAATAAACAGTTTCCAACAATTGATGACATGAAACATGAAATCCTTGTTCAATGGGTACACAAACAAGACGAATTGTATATCTTGCTTAAATTCCAAAGTCATTAAGCGTTTCAGTAGGCCTCTAGAAATATTTACTTGTTTCTTACAGACTGGGATTCTTTTCTCTGAACTTTTAAAATTTCGATGACAGAAGAGAAATTAGACAGAGAGCAAAGCCAAGCACAATGTCTCCAGGAGTATCCAAAAAAACATCCTAACTCCTGCTAAATCCCAGTCAGGACTTGTCCGTCTTTGATTGGCCAATTCAACATCCAACCAGCTACCACACTGAGCGTGGCAACAGCTCAATGTCAATTCGTCTACACTGTCCTTAGATCAGTAATTAAATTGCATTATCTTTCCAGGCCAGTTCCCAATAAAAAAAACATTTGTTGTCTCTTAAAACAAGCTGTTGTTCCAAGTTCAATTCTTAATTCCAATCGTAATTCCTTGACCTATCTCGGTCTGCATTACTCTGAGGAACCATCATTTTTGCTAGTGTCTAAAATGGAGCATCAATTTGGAATAATCTCCTAGTGATGTCACACACAATCTCTGTGTGGAGAAAAGGGATTCTATTCCAGCTTTTAGAGGGAGCAGATAAATCTGTACAAACTCCATAAGGTCCCAATAATAATAGCTGACCAAATGTAATTGTACTTATTGTTCTCATAAAGCTTCAATAAACCTCCTTGTGGTCTAAGAATATCACCCTTCTACAAATATTCTTTGGTGGTGTATCTCATCCCACTAATCACTAGATAGGCCCAAGATATATTAAAATCAAAGGAGAATTGGTGTTTGCGAGCTACCTCAAACAATCCATCACTGATGGTCAGGAGCTCAGCATGCACTATCTACAAAGTGCGCCACAGAAACTCACCACGGATCCTCAGATGGCACCTTCCAAACCCATAATCACATCCATCTAGAAGGACAAGGGCAGCAGATGCATGGGAACACCGCCCCCTGCAAATCACCCTCCAAGTCACTCACCATCCTGACTTGGAAATATATCGCTGTTCCATTACTGTCGCTGGGTCAAACTCCTGGAATTCCTTCCCTAAGAGAATAGTGGCTCTACATACAACACCTAGGCTGCAGCGGTTCACAAAAGCAGCTCACCATCACCTTCTCAAGGGTAATTAACAATGCTTGCCCAAACAGTGATGGCCGTGACCCATGATTGAATAAAAATGAGGTGAGTTTACGACTTTTAGTGGATTAGCACTTTATGAAGACACGGTCAGTCAGTCAGAAACACACATCCCCATAGCAAGAGTCTATGCAAACAGCAAAATGCTCAGTGCACCAAAGGGAAAACCTCAAGCCAAAGTTGGTAAGAAGTGCCGGGGAAAGAGTGTGGGCAATGATGAGATTGAAAAGTCAACCACATTTAGAAAGTACAGGGACAATAATGAAGGACGTCCTGTATGGAACGACAGAATGCTCCAGGGATACAGTTGGAAAAGAAAGGCCAGGAAGAATAAAGAGGTCCCAGCTCTCACAATGATCAATGCCTCCATTAACATTCGGCTCCATGAGGCACTGTTGCAGAGAACAGCAGAAGGGCCAGAAATTTATACCAGGGCATGGAGAATTGAGATGGCCTCAGAATGCATTTAAGCTGAAAATTAGAAAATTTAAAGAAATCTATTGAAATAATCTAGCAAAAGAAGGAAAGTCAAGAAAAATTAAATATTTAGAAGCACCTGGAGTCAATGGTTAAGATAAGATTTTGATTTGAAGATGTATAAAGTCTGCAACCAGGGAACGTTACTTAAAAATTAGTGTAGAAGTGCCCACTTAACCCATGAGAAGCTAAAAAACATCCTGGAAAAAAACACAGAAACTCCTGCTGAGGACAGGAAAATGTGGTGAACTCAGAATTGATTGTTAAAAATGACACAAAGGCCTGGAAAAGGTGGGAAAACCCAATACGGAGTATAGAGATACAATACCACAAAGAAACAGATTTTTAATGATTGAATGCAACAAACTAATACAGCCGACCAGTAATGCACTTAAAGCTTTATGAAAGATATCAAAGTAACAATATGGGAATGCAGAGTTTAAAAAAAGGCATCCAAAGAAAATGGTGTAAAATGCTGTGTTGCAGAGTCTAAAAAGCTCTGCAATCACTGAATTTAAAACAGCATTTGTGAATGTAAGTGTACAAGCTTACTGAACTGGAGATTACAAGCAATATTTTGATGACAGATTTTTAAAAGCTTAACAATAGGATTAACTAGTGCATTGAGAAGAAGTCGATGATTTCATACTTCCTAGCAGTTTCAAAAATCAGAAACAGACCACACAGGATGAAAGATTAAACTTCACGAAGGCAGCAGTTCTTCAGATATGACATTGCCTCAAAATCCCACACTAAGTGAAGCTGTATTACATGGCTAAAGAGCTGCAGAAAAGGGAGGAAGTTACGTATGTAAAGACTTTCATATGGTACGTAAATCTTCTTTGGAAAAGGTAACCCAGGCTTTGTAGGGGAAATCCGGGATTCACAGAACTTGGTTATGTCAGTGGACACCCTGTTAAATTAATTCTTGATATAAATGCCAAGGTAACGATCCTGTCAGACCAGTTACCATGATTGCAGGAGCAGAAGCTACTGCTGGCAGAGGTGAAATTACATTCAAAATAATAGGAACTCTGGAAGTTCTGCAACACACATAAGAAAATGAAAATGTGAACTTTGTTCACAATCAGCCAATTTCACTTTTGAGCCATCACGTCATGTGCACATCATGTGGGAGAGGAATAGTTTAACTATTTTCCATGGTCAAGAACAGTCAGAAGTCACAGTCAGATGACAAAGATGCAGAGCTCCAAAAGCTTGTGATTTCAAATAAACCTGTTGGACTATAACCTGGTGTTGTCATATGACTTCTGACATTGTCCATCCTAGTTCAATACCGGCACCTCCACATCAAGAAGAAACAGTGCCTAACAAGTCAAAAGAGGATCAACCAAGTTTAAAAAGAAAGGATTAGCCAATGGGTTGCCATGTGCAATATTGTATAAAAGGATGGCCCTGAAAGTGATTTGACCAAAAGCATTTACTTTGAGCACCTACAACATTTTGCAGCTTTGAGTGATTTACTTGTGTGGGACAAAAGACTCTTTACTCCAACTTGCCTTCGGCAAGATGTGTTGGAAAGGATACACCAGGGTCTCTTAAACATTGCCTGGAGTAGGGCTCAATCTGCATTATAGTCGCCAGGGACCTCTAAAGGGATTAATATCTCACTGCAGGAAGCCCTGCTGGAATCCTTTGCATTCTTACAGTGAATCCATAATGGCTGCTGCTAAGTGGTCCTGGCCCCCAGAGGTCTTCGGCCTATCTGAATGGTCCACTTCAAGGGTCCATTTCATTTCCCCAAAGATAAAACCAAAAACAGCCCCAGCCCAAGAAACAAGACAGAAAAAGCTGAAATAAAAACTTTCTTTTCCAAGTGTTTATTACCCAGAGAAAGCCAGAAATATGAAAAGAATAAATGATCAGTGTATGATCTAATACAAAATTTTTCAAATCTGTTGACTTTCATATTATTTAAATTTGCCGGTGCTATTGCAACTTATTAATTTAATGGTGAATTGAATTCAATGCAGCGCTGTTAATTCAAAGAAGATTTTTATTGAAGAGTTATTCAATATGTCTGATTAAGGAATTTAAATATAACACAAGAGATATCATTTCCAGAGGAGAAAGAAACTAATTAAGCAATAATTTGAGCTAAGCGGCTTGGAAAGAAAAAGATTAGACTGCACAAGCTACACTGCTATCCAGTGTAATCATCAAATTAACAAACAATGCAGTGATACCACTAATTGAGAAGTTCAAACAGGAACTAAAGGATCCCATGACAATATGAAATGAACAGCTGGTAAATTTCTCTTCAATAATGGTTATGTTCCCATTGCTTTTTTTGGGATCTTACTATTCAGTTCGACAGCACCTTCCAAACCCTGGACGTCAACCATCTAAGAAGAACCAAGGCAGCAGATAAATGGGAACACCATCACCTGGAAGTTCCCCTCCAAGCTACTCACCATCCTGACTTGGATATATATTGCCATTCCTTCGGTATCCCAATCAAATTCCTGTGACTCCTTCCCTAGTAGTATTGTGGGCAACAAAATGGACTGCAGCAGTTTAGAGTAGCAGCTTCTCAAGTGCAGCTAGAGATGGCCAATAAATGCTGGCCCAGCCAGTGCCCAGCCAGTGCCCATAGCGCATGAGTGAATAAAGCAAAGAAAATCAAATTTTGCTGCTCTCTCTATTGCATAAACTACAATTCTGAAATATTTATTTTTAATGTATGCATTGATAGGATGCAGGCATTGTTGTCTGGTCCAGCATGTATTACACATCCCTAACCTCCCTTTGGAAATGATGTTGGGACACACACAATGCTGTTAAGGAAGGAATTTTGCACTGAAAAGACAGGAAAATTATTCTCTAAAATTCCTGCATTCGCAACCATCTGAAAAGCAAAAGAAAAACATCACAGGCAACACAGGAGGGACTAGACCCCATTGCTGTGAAAATAGATACAATCAGTGTCAATTTGAGGGTTGCCCAGAAGGAAAAACCAGAACCACCTGGAAATCATAGAATCCCCATCAAATCCACACTGACCCTCTGAAGAGCATACCCACCACCTTACCCTATCCCTGTAAACCTGCATTTCCCATGGAGAACCCACCTAGCCTGCACATCCCTGGAAACTATGGGCAATTTAGCATGGCTAATCCAACTAACTTTCATCTTTTTGGATTATGGGAGGAAACTGGATTACCAGGAGGACACCTATGCAGACATGGGGAGAATGTGCAGACTTCAAACAGACAGTTGCTGGAGGCTGGAAACGAACCTAGGTCCTGTGGGACAGCAGTGCCAACCACTGAGCCACCGTGCCACCCAAAGTGAGTGTATATGTCTCCATTTCAAAGTATACAAAGACAAGCTTGACCAATACATTTCATTCACCAGTTTTACCTTTTCTTTCTCTTCTAGGTGATCTTCTGAACCTCAAAGAAGCATGTAGTTTTTTTAGACCAACCTTTTCAGGCACAATATGACAGACTCTTGGAGCAAGTGGGAATTGAACCTGGAGGTTAGAGGTAACGCCTCTACCATGGTCCCTCAAAATTCTTCCAAGGATGCTAAGCTTCCTTTATAGATGTTTAATTTGGCCACCTAAAACAGGGGTGTGGACTGTAGCATACACAAATAAAGCCAGGACTTTTATTGAAACTGGATTACAATGAGGGTGATCCACACAAGATTGTTAAGCACTCACTGTGGCTTGATATGCAGTAATGTGAAGTATCTGACCAACCTCAGGAGAAGTAACAGGCAGTTTACCTGTTTATTGTGATAAACACCAAAGACCAATTTTGAGTGCTGCTCAGACCAACTTGTTCAGGCACATACAGAAGACCATAAGATATAGGAGCTGAATTAGGCCATTCAGCTTATTGAGTCTGCTCCACCATTTGATCTTGGCTGATATGTTTCTCAAACTCCTTCTCCTGCCTTCTCCCTGTAACCTTTGATCCTGGATTGGTCAAGAACCCATCTATCTCCATCTTAAGTACACTCAGTGACCTGGCCTCCACAGCCTTTTGCAGCAATGAATTCCAAAGATTCACCACCCTCTGGCTGAAGAAATGTTTCTTCATCCCGATTCTAAAGGGCCATCGCTTCTCTCTGAGGTTGTGTCCTTGGGTCCTAGTCTCTCCTGCTAGTGGAAACATCTTGTCTACATCCACTCTATCCACTCTCAATGTTCTGTAAGTTTCAATGAGACTCACCCTCAGCCATCTAAACTCCATTGAGTTCAGACCCAGAGTCCTCAACCTCTCTTCATATGAGCGGATCTTTATCCCAGGCTCATTCTTGTACACCTCCTGTGGACCCCCTCCAAGGCCAGCACATCCTTCCTTAGATATGGGGCCCAAAGCTGCTCACAGTATTCCAAAGTGGTCTAACCAGAGTATTATACAGTTTCAATGGTACATCCCTGCTCTTGTATTCTAGCCCTCTTGAAACGAATATTAACATTGCGTTTGCCTTCCTAACTGCCAACTGAACCTGCATATTAACCTTAATAGAGTCCTGAAGGAGAACTCCCAAGTCCTTCTGTGCTTCAGATTTCTGAGTGGGCACTTCTCCAAATTGAATTCCACATGGCATTGACAAGGCAGCTCTCCCCAGCTCCCCTAACCCCTGTCCTTTTTAATCAGTCAGGATATGATCATAAAATATCGAAGCTGACTGAATTCTGCTCTTTCTTGAACTAAGCAATGTTTGACCACTACAATTCTGTCCTCGAGCTCCAGATCATTTTCAGTTAATAAGAAAATAATTACTTGAGGAAGAAGGCAGAAGATAAAGGCTTTGAAACAGCTCAAACCTTGCCTTTGGCTCTCCTTGTAATGTGTGATATTCCAATTCAATGTACTAATACTGCAGGTAAATATTCTCTAGTCCTCAGGGGTTCTCTCTTAAGGTGGGGACCAGCATAATAATGAAGTCAAACAAATCTTCTCCGACATCTGAATAATTTCCTTTAGCACAAACTGAATGCAGCTCCTTGATTAAGATGCAAGTGGCTTGTTGCTCAGCACGCAGAGGTAAATATCACAAGCTGTGTCGCAACAAAATATTAAACTCGATATTGACAAATCAGACTGTTACTGGAATGACAGAGAGAGAACAATTGCTTGACATGCCTATTTATCCAAACACAATGGTCCAGCTCAAGGTGGAATCTCTGTGCCCAAGGTTTCTTACCTGTAGCGTTGGTACATAACTCAGGAACACAATGTTCATCCTGGAACTGAGTAATATTGCTTCCGAGTCTTTATATTATCTGCTCCTTGCAAGCTTTCCCTGCTGTACCCTGCAGATCCTCAAGTAATTTATAAATTATTTGCAGGAATGCAGCAAAGTTCCAAATTACAATTTAATTAGTCAAATGTACCTATCGATGGTAGTGTTCCAATAAGAAAGCAGAGATTACCTTAGCTCTTCATATATTCACTCTTGCCTGAGTTGGGAGTGTTTTCAGCATCGAGGATGTATGCTGTCGATTCCAGGACACCCTGAAGGGATGGCACAGTGTCTCAGTGGTCAGCACTGCTGCCTTACAGCTCTGGGGACCTGGATTCGATTCCAGTCTCAGTGACTATCTGTATCCTCCCACTGCCCAAAGGTACACAGGTTAGCTGGGTTGGCCATGCTAAATTGCCCAATGTGCAGGTTAGGTGGACTAGCCATGGGGAATGTGGGGTTAAGGGGATGGAGTGGGTCTGGGTGGGATTTTTTTTGTAGGTCGGTGCTGACTGGCCTCTTTCTGTAGTGTAAGGATTCTATGGTACTCCAACACCTACGCTGCCACTGTAGCCAAATATTAATGGAAATTATATTTTCAGAGGTGCTGAATTTCATTGCATTAAGGCCATTTATGAGGTCCATGTGCTTAATGAAAAATTTGTCAACAGCCTGTCCCCATAGTTGGAGACAGAAAAGTAAAGGAAGGGAATGGAAGTATAGAAAAGTTTGTTGGCGTGAGGCTGATCAGGAGAAGATAGGGCTGAGCCTGACGGTTTTCTGGGGCTAAGAGTGAGTCGTGTTGAAGTTGGTGAAGTGATTCTCAATATGAGGCTGAATCTAATTGAACCCACTGCACTCCCGGATGTGTGGATGCATCATACCCTGTGACCATGCCATCTTCACAAGCCTGTCGCTCACCTGGAGAAGTGTTGGCATCTCAGTCCTGGCAACAGTGCAGAAGGATGGTGGAGAAGGGAAGTTTGGCACCATGAGTCTCTGTGAAGGACCTGGTGAACAGTGTGGTGCTGTGAAGAGGTGATCTCTTTCTGGAGGACCATCAGAAGAGGCTGAGCCATAGATGATGCCCAGTTAGAGATCACCACTCAGGTCAGTGCCATATTCAGGGGGTGGAGGACTGGGCAGCGGTGCAGAATAAAGGGCAGTGACATTCTCTACTCTGCCAGGGTAAGTGCCATACTCTTTACCACCACATATTCATTTCATCCTTGGCACCTGTTTTATTCACTGAAGGGATGGGTCATCTCTGGGTAATAGCATTTATTGCCAATCAATCACATCACTGTGGGTCTGGAGTCACATGTTGGCCTGACCAGGTAAGGATGGAAGTTCCCTTCCCTAAAAGAACCAGATGGGTATTTCGTGACAATCAACAATAAATACATTGTCATCATTAGACTCTTAATTCCTCTTTATTTTAATTGAATCCAAATTCCATCATCTGCCGTGGTGGGATTCAAAACTGAGTCTCCAGAACATTACTTGGGTCTCTGGATTAACAATCCTGTGACAATCCTCCCACTAGGCCATCTCTTCCCTTGCATCTGCCTTTCATAAGCTCCTGACAACCCCACTGTTGCACACAACACTTCCCCTCGACTGACCCTCATTTTCCCAAACCCTGCATCAAACACACACAGACGCACGCGCACACACACATGCACATACATACACATATACACACACACGCACACACACGCACACATATGCACGCGCGCACACACATGCACATACATACACGCATACACACACACGCACACATATGCACGCGCACACTCTCATGCACATACATACACACATACACACACATGCACACACACACGCACACACACATACACACAAGCACCACACGAGCTATCGTACACGGTCCTCAGAAGTCTGCTCAGATGAAAATGAAAATGTTGCATGCTGAGCCCTGAGACGACCTCCACACAGTGGCCCCACATGCGTCATCATTTGCAGCTGTACAGACTATTTGCATCTTCTTCATTTGCCCCCTTTATATCATCGTACATGACGTCCCATAAGAGGGTGGAGCGCTAATGAACAGGCTGAGAGAGAGAGAGTCCGGGCAGTGTTTCTCGATCCTAGTCATGGTAGCCCCTCCCCACATGGAGACAAGGTGGTGCCATCCAGAGGAGGAGACCCTCAACAGTCTCCCTCAGGACATCACTCTTTGGGCAGTAACAAGGCACAGTGTCATAGTGTAATAGAAACATACAGCATGGAAACAGACCCTTCGGTCCAACCAGTCCATGCTAACAGAGTTTCCCAGATTAAACTAATCCCACTTACCTGTGTTTTGCCCATATCCCTCTAAACCTTTCCTATTCATGTACCTGTCTGTCTAAATGTCCTTTAAATATTGTAAATGTACCCACATCAACTACTTCCACTAGCAGTTGATTCCACACACGAACCACCCTCTGTGTGAAAAAGTTGCCCCTCAGGTCCATTTTAAGTCTTTCTCTGATCACCTTAAAAATATGCCCCCCAGTTTTGAACTCCTCCATCCTAGGAAAAAGACCTTTACTATTCACCTCATCTACGTCCCTCACGATTTTATAAACCTCTATAAGGTTACCTCTAAACTTCTAGGCTCCAGTGAAAAAATCCCAGCCTATCCCTATGATTCAAAGCCTCCAGTGGTTGGCCTAGCAGGGATATCAATGCACATACATGGCTTTGGCTCTCTACAGCACCTTAGAGTCCTCGCTTCTACTTTACCTCCTGTTCAGCTGGCATGTACGTGTGATTTTAGGCAGTACCTCTCCTGTGTTAGTGCTACAGGGGCACAACACACAGAGAGAGTCAATGCTGCGGCTGACCAATGGGGCAGTCTGTGTCACCAACATATCATGAGCTCACGGGCAATGCTGTTCCCATGTGAACCTTCCACATCTCCTCCCCTCATACACACATCAGCTCACTTTCCCTGCCCATTGCGAGTCCCTACACAGCCACACTGCTCAAACATCACTCACTTGGTCTGTGCTTCACGGTTGGAAATAGAGTGAGCAGTCCTCTGCCAGTGGCTTGCCGTTTTAGGATTAATGTGCCGCTGAGATGCCCCACCAACTCTCCATTCAAGTTGCCCATTCCATCAAGCCCACGGGGTTCACCCTTCCTCATGTGCCTACCAGCCTGTGCCTCCATGTTACCCTTAATCCTGAAAAAGGACATGACAAAGTGATAATGGCCCTCACCAGCCCAGACTCTTGGCTGATAGACACATATGTCCCTGACTGCAGCAGAGATCCCTCCTTATGGCACCTATGAAGTCGAAACACTAGGATGACTGGATCCCTGGGGTACGGAGGCATGTACCCATCTGCAACACAATGCCAACTGGACACCTGACCATGGCCAATGCCCAGGGCTGGTATGGGAGGCTGCCCTTGACTAACCATGCTCCCCTTGCTACCCCCACCCTCCCACCCATGTGACTGAGCAGTTCCCACATGGAATACTCCCCCAAAATGTTCAGAATGTCCCACTGCTCGCTGTGGCCACATTGTGGCAGACTGATGTATGACAAGGTGTATGTACACGTGACTGAGCACTTACTCACAATGCGGCCATTTACCAGGCTGTGTGTCTATACTGATTACTGATGAAAGGCATGGCTGGGCAAGGCAACACAATGTTGCAGGCATATCTGTAGGCACTAGGTGAATGTATGCTGTGACAGCAAGGGAGCAACCCATGTAGACTACCTGATCCACAGCATGCCTGTCCCTATGGGTTAACTCTGTCCAATGCAACCATGCACTGTTGGTTAGCAGTGTGCCATGCTCAGTAAGTCTAAGCTTGCAGCATGCACCGACAGTGCATTGCGAAGTGGTGGTGATAACTCCCTGAAAGCTGGGAGCTGGGTCTGTGGCGGGAGGGCTTGTGCAGATGGTGCTGGTGGTGGGGATGATGTCCTGCTCTGCGATATGGCTGTGGACCAAGTGGAGGTCATTCCAAGGATTTGAACCAGTCAGGAACTCATTCTGGTTTCCATGTCAAGTGTTCCCAATGGCTAGTTTGTTTAGTGAGTTTGATACGATCACAACGGGAATATTAATGAAGTGATTCGGGCTAATAACACAGAGTATTAATCACCGCTAATTAGTAACTATCTCCGTACTGCTAGTGAAAAGTGTTAACAATGGGGTGAGTTGATCTTGACATCGCTACAGGCCTTGCCAGACTTCTCTTTCAAATCCACCATACACCTTACTGTAGCCTATGTGCAAGTGGGACCTTGTGAGATTCCATCCATTGGGTCAAATAGGAAGAAGTTAATCCTGACAAAAGCAGAGAAAATAAAGTATGTGCTGGAGTCAGAAATGATGGAAGGTGGAAGCGGAGAATGATGCATTAATGATGAGAGATACAAACTACTATGGTTCTTGGAGGAAGGGAAAGTAGGAAAGTCTTACAGGATGGCTCTTAATCTGAAATGCAAAAGCGACTGAAACATGCTTCAAATTGTGAGCCAGTGACTGTGAAGGAGCGGCGATATGGAGTCGGGATGGAGAGTAGCTCGGAGGGGAACATCCAGCACACAGGCAATATTTACCATGAGTGGTGACCTCAAAAAATCAGTTGGGGAGCCCAGCAGATGGATTTGTTTCAGCCAGGCGATTGTTTAAATCCAATAACAAAGTCAAATCAAAATGAGCTTCTGTAACACGCTGCATTTATCTTTGCAGGCCTGTTATCTTTAATGTTCCATCTGTGCTTAAAGGATGTTAACAGGCATTACATTAAAACAATTAGAAGCAGTTAGTATAATAGCTGAATGGGACCATTGCAAAATTATGCAGAGCACTCAACGTCAACATCTGTCACACATCTTCCAGCTTTTGAAACTTCAAGAGGACAATTGGCCTTCATCAAACAGGGGTGGGGGCAGGTTACAAAAGAACCTACTGGAAAGGATTCAATGTTAATAAAACCAGAAAGAGCTGGACTGTAAAGATGTGTACTGTTTACTTTCTACTATCTAATATCTTCTTCAATCAGCACAGATTAATTGTGGAAAACTTAATAATTGAAATGAAGCATGGTTCGTTTCATCCAGTGTCATTTTGTAATTTTAATTTGAAATCTAAATCTCTCGGACAGGAGCTGATGTAATCAGCTATCCCATTCTTTTTCCATCTGGTGGGCTTTTGGTAGTACTTAGACCTAAAACATCTTAGAATCCATTCCAGTCATTCCATTGCTTATAGGACAGACATGAGACTGAACCTCTCCATGTGCATTCATCAGGGCAAACGCAAAAATGCCAAATTTCAAATACCCACATCAATTTCGCCAACAGGAGAAAAGGGCACTGATTCATTGCAAGTCAACTCTCATTGACCTAGGAGCTGCTATGAAAAATGCAACAGGGAATGATTAATAGGCACAATAGTTTCTCCACTTGTGTAGACTACAAGCCAGCATTCACTGGTCAGCATACAGGTTAGGATTTGTATCACTCCATGCACTGAGAGACCAGACTTTGCAGCAGCACTGCAAATCGGGCCTCAGCCATTTGTTCATCTTGAACCTTGATGAGAGAGCAACACAAACTAACTTTGGAGACAATGGTTATCCCAATCAGATAAGTGCTTGTCCACTATTGTGTAAACTCACAAGTGGGCCAACCCATTCTGGACCTGAAAAGTGTCTGGTCAACCTCAAATTAATGTGGAATAACAAAGCATTTCAAATACATAAATAATAGTTATTTCATGCTGCTACTGTGCAGTGGTTATGCAAATCCCCACTTCTGACCTAATGGTGGAGGGAAGGTCATTGATGAAGCAGCTGAAGATGGTTGGGCTGAGGGCAGTACCCTGAGGAACTCCTGCAGAGATGTATAGGAGCTGAAATGAATGACCTCCAACAGTCAGAACCATCTTTCAAGGTTGTTGCAAATGTTTGTTGAGCCTCCTCCTCGGGTGAATGGGTGGTGAGTGGTTCATGATAATCAGCAGGAATCTTCTTTGCCTATGTTTGACCTGATAACATGAGACTTCAAGGGGACCGGTGTCAATACTAGGGGCTCCTGAGGCAAATCCCTCCTTGCTGTATATCACAGTATCACTAAGCCTGCTGCTCCTGGCCTGCCAAGCATGGTGATGGTGGTGTAGACCATAAGATAGAGGGGCAGAATTTGGCCATTTGGCCCATTGAGTCTGCTCTGTCATTCAATCATGGCCAATATGTTTCGCAACTCCATTCTCCTGCCTTCTCCCCGTAACGTTTGATCCTGTTACCAATCAAGAACCATCTATCCCTGTCTTAAATACACACAATGATTTGGCCTCCGCAGCCTCTGAGGCAATGTGTTCTGGGACAATGTGCGTAAGTTACAATTCCCTAAGTGTCTCTATTTGAGGTTATTGCTTGACTGTTTGTGAGACAGCTCTCCCAATGTTGGCACTTGCCCCAGGTGTTCTTAAGGGGGAAATTGCAGGGTTGGCAGGGCTGAGTTAGCATTGGTGTTTCCGGTACCCAGATTGATGCCAGGTTGTGCACCCAGTTTCATTCCTTTGTTTTGATTTTGCGGTAGTTTAGAGACCAACACAGAGGGCAGTTAAGTGTCGACCACCCTTCTGTGCGTATGGAGTCCCACATAGGGCAGAACAGGATGACAGATTTCCACCCCTCAAGGACCTGAGGTAAAATCTTATAGGGCTCTGAGGGATGTGAGCTATTTTTATGATTTGCAGCAGAATCAGACGTGAAATCCAGGTGAGGCTGATGTCGCCACTGGGGGCATCTTACTGCATCTTTTATGTTGTTAACAAACAGCTTAGTAAGTTGTATCAGAGATAAAAGGACCCCACCCCCGAGCATCAAACCATCATCTCCCAAACCATCCACAACCTCATCACCTCAGGTGACCTCCCACCCACCGCCTCCAACCTCATCGTTCCCCAACACTGCACCGCCCACTTCTATCTCCTCCCCAAAATCCACAAACCTGAATGCCCTGGTTGACCCATTGTCTCTGCCTGCTCCTGCCCCACAGAACTCATTTCCACCTACCTAGACTCCATTTTCACCCCCTTGGTCCAGGAACTCCCTACCTACGTCCGTGACACCACCCACGCCCTCCACCTCCTCCAAAACTTCCAATTCCCCGGTCCCCAACACCTCATTTTTACTATGGACGTCCAGTCCCTATACACCTGCATTCCCCATGCTGATGGCCTAAAGGCACTCCGCTTCTTCCTGTCCCGCAGAACTGACCAATCCCCCTCCACCGACACCCTCATCCGCTTAGCCGAACTCGTCCTCACCCTCAACAACTTTTCTTTCAATTCCTCCCACTTCCTACAGACAAAGGGGGTGGCCATGGGTACCCGCATGGGCCCAAGCTATGCCTGCCTATTTGTAGGTTACGTGGAACAATCCCTCTTCCGTACCTACACTGGCCCTAAACCCCACCTCTTCCTCCGTTACATTGATGACTGCATTGGCGCCGCCTCGTTCCCACGAGGAGCTCGAACAGTTCATCCACTTCACCAACACCTTCCACCACAACCTGAAGTTCACCTGGACCATCTCCAACACTTCTCTCTCCTTCCTGGACCTCTCTGTCTCCATCTCGGGCAACCACCTAGAAACAGATGTTCATTTCAAGCCCACTGACTCCCACAGCTACCTGGAATACACCTCCTCCCACCCACCCTCCTGCAAAAATGCCATCCCCTATTCCCAATTCCTTCGCCTCCGCCGCATCTGCTCCCAGGATGAGACATTCCACTCCCGTACATCTCAAATGTCCTCATTCTTCAAGGACAGCAACTTCCCCCCAACAGTGGTCGAGAACGCCCTCGACCGTGTCTCCCGCATTTCCCGGAACACATCCCTCACGCCCTGTCCCCGCAATAATAACCAAAAAAGAATCCCCCTCGTCCTCACATACCACCCCACCAACCTTCGGATCCAACGCATCATCCTCCGACACTTCCGCCATCTGCAATCCGACCCCACCACCAAAGACATTTTTCCCTCCCCACCCTTATCTGCCTTCCAGAGGGACCACTCCCTCCACGACTCCCTTGTCCGCTCCACACTCCCCTCCAGCCACACCACACCCGGCACTTTTCCTTGTAACCGCAGGAAGTGCTACACCTGCCCCCACACCTCCTCCCTCACCCCAATCCCAGGCCCCAAGAAGACTTTCCACATCAGGCAGATGTTCACCTGCACATCTGCCAATGTGGTATACTGCATTCGCTGTACCCGTTGTGGCTTCCTCTACATCGGGGAAACTAAGCGGAGGCTTGGGGACCGCTTTGCAGAACACCTGTGCTCAGTTCGCAACAAACAACTGCACCTCCCAGTCGCGAACCATTTCAACTCCCCCTCCCATTCCTCAGATGACATGTCCATCCTGGGCCTCCTGCAATGCCACAGTGATGCCACCCGAAGGCTGCAGGAACAGCAAATCATATTCAGCCTGGGAACC
>JAHRHZ010000056.1:26061176-26077993 GCA_024137785.1 Ginglymostoma cirratum | reverse complement strand
CCAGCCATTTCTGATGAAGGGTTTAGGCCCGAAACGTCAAGTTTTCCTGCTCCTATGATGCTGCTTGACCTGCTGTGTTCATCCAGCCCCATGCTTGTTAAGTTGATTGGCCTGATAATTTGCGTCCTGGAATTTTAAAGGAAGTAATTGTAGAGATAACAGTTGCACTGGTAGTAAACTTCCAAAAATCCTTAGATTCTAGAAAGGTTCCAGAAGATTGGAAAACTGCCAATATAATACCTTTACTCAAAAAGTGACAGCAACTGAAAACATAGAACTATGGGCCAATTAGCTTAACATCGATCTTTGGGAAAATGTTAAGAACCTATTAAAAAATCTATTAATTATTAGAATCTATCCCTAGCAGAGCATTTAGAAACACATAATGAAGCTGATTCAACATAGCTTCGTGAATAGGAAATCAAGTCAACACATTTATTACGGTTCTTTGAGGAGGTAACAGGCAGGAATAGATAAAAGGAACCAGCGTAAGTAATATATTTGGTTTTCCAAAAGGCTTTAAATAAGGTACACAAATGAAGCTATTTAATAAGAAAAGAACACATCTTGTTGGGGGTAATACATAAGTATGGATAGAGAATTGGTTAATTAATAGGAGATAGAAGTTAGGATAATGGGAGTATTTTCAGAGTGCCTACCTGTAACTAGTGGGGTATCTCTACAATTACTTCCTTTAAAGTTCCAGGATGCAAACTATCAGGTCAATCAACTTATCGGCTTTAGCCCCATTCATATCTCTAGTACTTTTTACAGGGATCAGGGCTGGGGTCACAATTATTTGCAATACAGTAATAACTTGAAAGAGAGAAGTAACGCAATATAGTGAAGTTTATGAATGACATAAAAATAGTTGTGAAGGAAGGTATTGAAAATAGTTCCTGTGGCCTGCAGAGGCATATAGACAGGTTAAATGAGTGGGAAAAATCAGCAGATGTAATATAATGTGCGTAAATGTTGGCAGGAAGAATAGAGGAGCTGAATAATACGTGAATGGAGAAAGACTGTAGAAAGCTGCAGCATTGAGGGATTTGGGGAACTTGTTCATGAATCATGAAAAGCTCCCATCTAAGCGCAGTAGAAAAGAGGGAAGCCAAATGGAATGTTGGCCTTTATTTTGAAGGGAATGGAATATAAAAACAGGGAGGTCTTGCTAAAACTAACAAGGCCCTAGTCAGACCACAGCTGTGAACAGTTTTGGTCCCCTTATCTAAGAAAAGATATACTATAAGATCATAGATATAGGAACAGAATTAGACCATTCAGGCTATCAAATCGGCTCCACCATTCAATTATGGCTGCTATGTTTCTCACCCCTACTCTCCTGCTTTCTCCTGCAACCTTTAATCCCCTTACCTATCAAGAACTTACCTCCGTCTTAAGTACACTCAATGATTTGACCTCCACACCCTTCTGCAACAGTGAGTTCTACAGATTCATCACTTTCTGGCTGAAGAAATTTTTACTCATCTCAGCTTGAAAGGGCTGTCCCATTCAATCTGAGGCTGTGCCCTCAGGTCCTAGTCTCCATGTCCACTCTATTCAGGCCGCTCAGTACTTTGTAAGTTTCAATCAGATCCCCTCATTCTTCTAAACTCCATCTACCAGCCCCAGAGTCCTGAATTGTTCCTCAAATGACAAGCCCCTCATCTTAGGATCTTTCTCGTAAATCCCTCTGAACCTCTTCCAAGGACAGTTCATCCTTTCTTGGATATGGGACCCAAAACTACTCACAATATTCCAAATGCAGTCTGACCAGCACCTTTTACAGCCTCAGTAAAACATCTCTGCTCTTGTATTCTAGACCCCTCAAGATGAATGCTAACATTGCATTTGCCTTCCTAACTATCAATCGAACTTATATGTTAATTTTTAGAAAATCAGGTCTCCTGAGTCCCTTTGTGTTTCAGATTTCCAATGCCTTTTCCTAATTAGAAAACAGTCTATGCTTTTATCCTCCCTACCAAAGTGCATAATCTCATACTTTCCCAGATTGTATTCCATCCTTCCAATCCTTTTCACTTCCACTCCTTATTCCATATTATAATTCTTCCCCCTTCCCTCATCTTGACCATATACATTAAGCATTTTCCAGCTAATATCAATTCTGAAGGAAGGTCACTGGACCCAAATGTGAACATTGTTTTCTCTCCACAGATGCTGCCACACCAGCTGAGTTTTTCCAAAATTTCTGATTTTGTGATTTCCAAAATCTGCAATTCTTCGTCTTTTCTGTATTCCATCTGTCACTTCTTTGCCCACTCTCCTAGCCTGTCCAAGTCCTTCTGCAGTCTTCCTACTTCCTCATCACTATCAGCAGTACTGACATTAGAGGCAGTCTACAGAAATGTCACTAAGATTTTGTATGGAGGGACTGTCTTATGACAAGAGGCTGTGTAGATTGGGCCTGTACTCGCTGGAGTTTAAAAGAATGAGAGATGACCTTATTGAAACATACAAAATTGTTCAGGGACTTGACAGGGTAGATGTGGAGAGATCATTTCCCTTTGTGAGAGAGTCTGGGGCCAGTGGACATAGCCTTAGAAAAAGGGGTTGCCCATTGAAGACAGAGCTGAGGAGGAATTCCTTCTCTCCGAGGAAACTGAGGAATTATTTACTGCTGTTCTGGCTGATTCATTAAGAGAGTTCAAAGCACAGACTTTTAATTAGTAATGGAAAAGGAGTTGAGGACTATCAGATCAGTCATGATGTCATTGAATGGTAGCTTTAATTTGACGGGCCAAATGGACTACTTCTGTTCTTACATTTTATGGACTCCTAATCTAATGGATGTCTGGGCTTTCAACTAAACTTCATTATGTATTCTTGGGTATAAATTCAATGGATTGGATGTCCTCCTCCTAATCCTAATAGTCCTATGTGAAAATGAAATCCACATTATATTTGAACAAGTGTAACTTCAGGATGGTATATTGTTTTCCTGATGCTAGGATTAAGTATCTCTCTAAACTATTCAAGCATATTGTTAAAGGTGAGATTGAGAAGCCAGATATTATTGTAAACATTAGTTGGAATGACTGTTTTAGGGAAAAGATTAAATTTTTACAGAATGAATTTAATAAGTTAAGTAGAAGATTTGAAAATAGAACCTTAAAAGTAGTAATTTCTGGTTTACTCCCAATGCCAAATTCAAATGAGGGAAGGAACGAAAAGATAAAGGAGACAAATCAATGACAGAAGAGTTGGTGTATTGTTCACGGATTCAGGTTTTTGGACAACTGGAATCTGGTCTGGGACAGAAAAGACTTGTTCAGAAAGGATGGGTTTAAAGTGAACTAGAAAGGGACCAATATCTTAGCAGGGAGATTTGTTACTTCCATTAAGGGAGATTTTATACTGCTAGAGAGGCAGGGTGGAGGAATTCTGACTGGCAATGTAAATAGGAAGATTGATGAGGAAGAAGGTGGACCTTTCAGAGTCTCCCCTGCTGAAGTTGGTGTCATCAGAATGTATGTGATGGAGACAGAGAAACTGGGAGAATGGAATAGGGTCCTTACAGGAAGCAGAGTACGAGGATGTATAGCCCAAGTAACTGAGAGTTGGTGGATTTGTAGTGGCCAGTCTATCCCCAGAAATAGAAACAGAGATGTCAAGGAAGAGGAGGGGAGGAGTCAGAGAGTGGTGGTGGAGGGTTGTTTTTCAGACTGGAGACCTGTCACCAGCAGAGAATATAGAAGGCATGGTTAGTAAGTTTGAGGACGACACCAAAATTGGTGGTATAGTAGACAATAAAGAAGGTTTTCTGAGATTACAAAGGGATCTGGATCAAACAGGTCAATGGGCTGAAGAATTGCAGACAGAGTTCAGTCTGTACAAATGTCTGGTATTACATTTTGGTGCAACAAACAGGGGCAGGACTTGTACAATTAATGGTAGGGCCTTGGGTCGTGTTGTACAACAGAGGGACCTAGGGGTTCAGGTGCATAATTCTTTGAAGTTTGTGTCACATATAGAAAGGGTGGTTAAAAAGGCATTTTGCATGCTTGCCTTCATTGCTCGGTCCTTTGAGCGTAGGAATAAAAACAGAAATTGCTGGAAAAACTCATCAGGTCTGACAGCATCTGTGGAGAGAAATCAGAATTAATGTTTCGGGTCTGGTGACCCTTCTGCAAAACATTCCTTTGAGTATAGGAATTGGGACGTCATGTTGAGATTGTACAGGACATTGGTGAGGCCCCTTCTGGAGCACTGTGTCAGGTTCTGGTTGCACAGTTGTAGCAAGGATATTATTAAGCTGGAAAGGGTTCAGAAGAGAATGGATGAGGGATGCTGCCGGGCATGGAAGGTTTGAGGTATAAAGAAAGGCTGAAATGTTTTGCACCGGAGCATAGGAGGTTAAGAGGTGACTTTACAGAAGTTACAAAATCATGATGGCTATAGATAGGATTAATGATAGGTGTGTTTTCCCTAGGTTGGGGAGTTTCAACACTATGGAGCATGTTTTTAAGATGAAAGGAGAGAGACTTAAAACAGATATGAGGGACAAATTTCTCACAGAGAGGGTGGTTCACATGTGGAATGACTTCTTGAGGAAGTGGTGAATGTGAGCACAATTACAACGTTTAAGACATTTTTCCTATTCAATAGGAAAGATTTGGAGGGATATGGGCCAAGAGCAGGCAGGTGGGACTATTTTAGTTTGGGATTATGTTATACGTGGCCTGGTTGGACTGAAGGATCCGTTTCCGTGCTGCGTGACTATGACTCTATGACTCTGACCATTGTGCCCAATCTGCAATTCCATTGTTTCTTCCTGAAATCTTTTCTTCAGGACTTGATGTTAAGTAGACCAGCAGCACACAACACCAGTGGGAAAAAATGGATCCACTCTTTCTTCATCTGAGGAATTTCCAGAATACAAGTTCCCCACATCATCACCGTAGACCTTGTTGTTATTGAAATGGCTACTGCTCACTCCATGGTCTAATGACATGCAGTTACTGATGAAAAGCCACTTACATAAGTTGATGCTTATTCTTCGGGGAATTCTCACAAGAATAATTTCCTGAAAGAATCAACCATTGACTAATAGTCAAATAGCCAATAGTCAAACTCATCTCCGGATGGGGAAGCATTCTTCAGATTGAACATGGGTGATAATTTCCCAATGGAATTTCTGAAAGCAATCATCAAAAGGCCAAGGGCACAAATCTGTGAATCTGATTTTGACTTCCTGAGCAACATTGTCAATATTTAGACAGCTCTACTAATAGTTTTCTAGAGTGGGTTAACAGCCTAATTGTGGTGCATTGAAAAAGGCTCACTGTTGAAAGAGGCCTTTGTGCGTTTATCTAGTGGATCAATCAAGTCCGTGGGAAGATAAAGAGGATGAGGGGGTATGTACAGAACATTTAAAATTGTGCGCTCTCCTCCCACGTTTAGCTCTCTCCTTCCTCTCAGCCCACTTGGGTGGGAGTTGAAGTATTAGTTTAGACAATGTCCCTGGATTGTCCACAACAACCCCAGAATGGAAGATTGATTACCTGGCGCTCTGCAGAAATACTTTGCATCAGCAGCTCACACACATCTTCTATTCTGATGACATAGAGTCATAGAGTTGTACAGCACAGAAACAGACCCTTCAGTCCAACATGTCCACGTCAACCAGATATCCTAAATTAATCTAATCCCATTGCATTTAGCCCATATCCCTCTGAACCCTTCCTATTCATGCAGTGAAACCAATTTTTCATGAGAAGGGATATGAAAGTTTTATTGTTTTCATAATGTAACAAAGTGTTCACCTTTGAACATCTATTTTATTGCACCTAATTCACATCTTTTAGCAATCAGTGCAATAATCGGCTCTGAAACTGGTCGCACTGTCACTTACATCTCTCCGTCATCACAACGCTAGAAAGAAGAAACCCAAATAAGTTAAGATCAGGCCCCACAAAACAATGTTTTCTTGCACTTTTTAAATGTACAGTTTAACCAAGGATCACACACTTTTGTTGAATATGTATATTGGCAATAACAGAAAATTTAAAACATGGCATGAAAGCTGAGTGAGGCCGGCCAAAAGGAACAATAATTCATAATGTAACAAAGTACATTTCTAATGAAGGGTCTAGGCCCAAAACGTCAGCTTTCCTGCTCCTCTGATGCTGCTTGGCCTGCTGCGTTCATCCAGCTCTACACCTTGTTATCTCAATAATTAAACGACAGCGTAATAACGTGGCGTAGATTCATCATATTTGGATTGAAAAGGTTAAATTATGAATAATATGTTATTGAACAGCTTTGTACTCCCTGGAGTTTTGAAGATTAAAGGGTAATCGATCTGACTTCCATAAGATAATTAAAGGCCTTGATCAGGTATGTAGAAACTATTGTCTCTGGAATCCTTAAAAATTTGATTTGATTTTAATTTCATTGTCATGTGTTTTGTATCCATTTTGCTCCTGTCCCTTTTATTCCATGACCTATAACTTTCCTCAGAAGTCTCTTGTGTGGCACAGTATCAGACACCACTTAAAGTCAGTGCATACCACTTAAAGTCATTCTAAGCCTGAAGAAACCCAATTTGTTTCCCCTTCAGCAATTGCTGCAAGTTGTGAAATTTTATTAACAACCTGTCAAAAGTGTGAACCAATCACATAGTGCATCCTGTGAACTAGTGAAAGTACATGATTAAGGAAAACTGCAAAGCAATGTTCTGATCATCACAAGAACCATCTCAGCAGGTCCTGTGAATGTGACCCACTGAATTGCTTTTTAATCTTCTCCCTATATTTTCTTTTTCCTGTGAGTGTGAGGGGGAGTTTTTAAAGGGCATTAAAGTTTTAACTAGTAGAATTGTCTGTCGTCCGGTTACAACAATTTATCTGTAGCTAGAGACTATTTACTCGTGATAAACAGCAACTCTAGTCCAGTACCTGAGTGATAAAGGTAAGTCAGTTTTGGAGGTCTGTGTACTTTTTATAATTTGTAACTTTATGATGACTCGGGGCAGCAAGTTTGATTTCCACTGCACTACTCCTAGTGAGGCGTGACACCCAATCCACTGAATAGTAAATTAATTCAGTTAAGCCGACCACCATGTTTGAATTCAGAGAAAATCAGTACTAAAATTGAACAATTTCACGATTCCAGCCCTTGTCTGTGAAATGTGATTATCCTCGTGCATTGCTATACTTCAACCACCAAGACCTCCTTCAAGGTCTCTCATCAGAAGAATACAGCCATTGTACATTTCAAAAGAAAACTCATTACAAATTCCAGCCTTTAATCTCAAAGTTGTGAGTTTCATAACAATCACGTCAGATGTTTATGTAAATTATTGATCGTATGTTTATTTGCATGTCATTTGGAACCATGCCAAATCCATAATAAATGTTCTATGATAATTCACATAAACACTATCAATGTGCCCAATAGAGATGTATCACATTAAGACTCTCAGGCAACGCTTTTAAAAGGTGGACACGAACAAACTGTTAAGATAGTACAACAAATCAAGTGCCCTTTTGCATTTGGAATGCAGATAGTATCACGTCCACATTGAAAATTGGACCAAAAATGAATAGGGAGGTGTAACTCACAAGTATCTGCAGAATTTATTGTGTTTTTTCTCACTGTTGGGATGCCAACATACTTTTAAGAAAAATATTCATGATAACATTACTGTTTCCTAGCATGTGACCTGACAATAGAAAGGTTTCAGACACTATCTTTATTGGATCACTTGAAACATGACACATTACTTGAAGCAAGCTCGAGTGTTGTAAGCAGATAGCCTGTTACAAGCCCAAACACTTCTGTGTCTGTCAGCTGATAAGTGCGGATAATAGCGAGCTATAATAAATGAGTATTGCCACATCATATAAAGGTACTTTGCTGTTTGCAAACTTACTATATGGTTAGTATTGATAGTTGTCCACAAAGAAAGAGTCCAAGATCTTGGTGTTGGATGTTTGGAAACCTAATTGATGACCAAAGGAACAAAAACCCTGGATATCAATCAACTCTCGATCTCTAGATAAGTACTGTCCAGACACAAGGCAGACCTAATTTCTTTTTGATTAACATCAAGGCTCTTTCAAGTTAGAGAAATGTTTAACAGGGTCATGCTCAACAGCAAGAGTTGAATTTGCAAATAAAAGCAATGTTGAACGCTACAGACCTATATGAGTGAATTCTCTGCTTTTCTCTTTTTAAAAAAGAAATAAACTGAGAGACTGCTGTTCTGATTTTAAAATAAAACAATGCCAAATAAATAATCCTCGTAACAGTTTAAAAAACTCTCCTGAAAGAAGATTAAAATAAATGAGAAAAACAGTATTATACATTACAACCCTTCCCTGTGTCCAGACCTCAGTGGGTTCTGCAGTTTCTTTCTTCAAATTGACAACAAAATATACCGTTTAAAATGCATCTGGATGGGTACATGAATAGGAAGGGTTTAGAGGGATAGGGGCCAAATGCTGGCAAATTGGACTAAATTAATTTAGAATATCTGGTTGGCATAGACAAGTTGGCCTGAAGGGTCTGTTTCTATGCTGTACATCTCTATAACTCTAAACAGATAGCTACCCAAGAGTCTCTCTCCACAGATGCTGCCAGACCTGCTGTGTTTCTCCAGCAATTTCTGGTTTTTGTTTCAGATTTCCGCTTTCTGCAGTTCTTCCAGTGTTTTTTAAAACAAGAATCTTTTGGGTTTGTTGGAAAGTAGGATAGTAAAGCACGCAAATGTAACTTTTCTGAAGCGAAACTATCAGAGAGGATCATTGAGCTAATTACCACCTCTACACCCCTAGATAAAAAAAGAGTTATAACATCCACACAGTACCTGACGATGAACAACCTATGAAGACCTGGTGCCAGACCAGCAACAAATACCTGCTTTACATGCCACCAACTCCTTTGCTGTAATCAGCAAAACACACCAAGCTAACAACATCTCTAACATTAGTTGTGAAGAAGCATTGTATTGGGCTGAAACATTAACTCTGTTTCTGTCTTCACAGATACTGAAAGACTTGCTGAATTTCTCTAACATTTTCTATTTTAAAATCTCTAACAGATGAGATTTGTCACACCAACCCAAAAGCTGCCCACTGTTCTCTGCTATCTGTAAAGCATGTGGCATCCAAGGGCATTGAGCATAAATGCACAACAAACAATCTAGAATCCCGGCAGGGCAGAAAGAGGCCATTTGGCCCATCAAGTCTGCACCAACCCTACAAAGTGCATTCCACCCAGACCCACCCTACTTCCCCCACTCCATGAGGTTTTACCCTGGCTAACCCACCTAGCCTGTACACTATTGCCAATTTAGCATGGCCAATCCACCTAACCTGTGCATCTTTGGACTGTGGGAGGAAACCAGAGAACCCGGAGGAAACCCACACAGACACGGGGAGAATGTGCAAGCTCCACACAGACAGTCGCCTGAGGGTGGAATCGAACCCAGGTCCCTGGCACTGAGGCATCGGTGCTAACTACAAGCTGCTGTGCCACGCTTGTGCCAAAACCTAGTTCTAATCTAGTTCCAAATGCCAAGCCAGACTCCAGAACTAAAACCAGTAACTAAAAATGGTATAACACCATGACATAGACAACAAAGAAAGTGTTGAGGTGTGAAAAAACAACCACATTGATAAGGTTCATTGTCAACCAAGAGAAAGGCAGCACTTTTCTCAATAAATCTGTGGGTTCTGAAAGACTGTCAACTGCAGGTTACCAGCGTGGAATTCCGTCTTAGTGCCCATGAACGACATCCCAAATGGTACCCGATGAGTGGGAATCTGGCACCAGCATCTCTTGCAGCAGAGTTGGCACCAAGCTGGTGCCTTAATGGAGGCCAGGATGTGGTTCAAGAGATGCTGGTGACAGATTCCCACTCGTCGGGTACCATTTGGGATGTAGTTCATGGGCACTAAGACGGAACTCCACACTGGTAACCTGCATGCCATAGGTCTCATGGCCAAGCCTCTTCAGAGGCCTCTGTAATTTATCCTGGGTCCCTGAGCAGCCCAATTTATATACGGAGTTGCTACAGAGAGACACACTACACAGGGCTCTCTATTGTAGAGGTTTTTTTTTAATTGACCGAGAGAAGCAAACGTACTCAGCTGTCTTTCTCGCAATCCTTGTCTTGCATGGCAATGGTGCAAGCTGCCCAGGTAGAGAAGTCAGGATGATACCTTAACGCACAGGGAGGGGGAAGAAGAGAAACGTACTCCAGGCACATGGGTGGTGTAGCTGAACATCATTGGAAATAAAAGTTTACTAAATGGAAATATATCCTCACTTGTTCCTTCAAAATGTCTTCTCCCCTGACTTCAGATCTGGTGAAGTCACATCTATGTGAGAGATGAGCAGCTTCTACAGAAATCCCAAGGGCAAAAGAAATTGTCATGGTCAAGCATTCCTCGTCTCTCACAAGCAAGCGACTCCTTCATTGCAGATAGCCTCAGATGTCAGGGATCCTCGAATACTGATGTTGCTGACTGGAGAGAAGCTGTTCCACAACACTGAGGTGAAATGTAGTAGATGCTGCTTGGCCTGCTGTGTTCATCCAGCTCTACACCTTGTTATCTCAGATTCTCCAGCATCTGCAGTTCCTACTATCTCCCTTAATGGAGGCATTGACCATCTCAGTGGACTAGTAACTGAGCACCCTGGTCTAATGTCATCGATTCACATCCTACCAACACAGTTGCTGAAATTGGACTTAAATTAAGAAAAAGCTGGAATTAAATACTAATCTACTGGAGATATTGTAACTACTGTTGATTGTTGTGAAAGCCCATCTAATTTAGTGTTGTCCTTTAGGGAAGGAAATCTGCCATCCTTACCTCATCAGGCCTACATGTGACTCCAGACCAACAGCAATGTGGTTGACTCACAATGACACTGTGGGCAATTAGGGATGGGTAATACACATCGGCCTAGCTAATGATGTCCACATCCTGCGAATGAATGAAATGATGCCAGCAATGTACAGGATGAGGGTCTAATGCTTGAGTAACTCAGAGTTTTACATAATCCTTGGGAACAGAGCTGCCCCCTTGCAGGGCGAATCTAGATTTACAGGTTATATTGGCACAAAACAGGAAGTAACAGTTTCTAGTAACAAGCTCTCACTCAATTGTTGCAACTCACACGTCAGTCTGTATAGCCAGAACAATCTAAAAGTGACATACAGACTGGTGCCTATTACTCCACGTGGTTGTGTGAAAAATGCTCAGATCAAGCACAGACCAGAACATACCCTTCATCTCCAAAGTTTTACTTGTGTTTTTTTCTTCCTCTCGCCTTTATTTTGCGTTGTCTGTTTTCCCTTTACCTGTTTACCTAAAGCACTTTTCTAAGAGTGGGCAGCGGTGGGAGTGATCCCCTTCCCAGAGAGTGGGCAGCGGTGGGAGTGATCTCCTTCCCAGAACGTGGGGAGCAGTGGGAGTGATCCCCTTCCCAGAGAGTCGGCAGTGGGAGCGATCCCTTTCCCAGAGGATGGGCAGTGGTGGGAGCGATTCCTTCCCAGGGGGTTGGGGGACATCTGTTGGCAGTGCCAAGTTCCTTTGCTGAAATGACAGTCAGTCCCAGGAGGTGGCAGTAGCAACAACATAAGCCAGACAAGGCACCAGTTGCTTTGGCATGGTGGGCTCAGCATCAGGTTTGAGCCCAGTGTGGGAGCCCAGTGACTGTATTACTGAGATCAGCCCAGGGTGGACTGATGGTGCTGATGATGTCAGCAGAGGCAAGATAGCACCGGAGAACGGTGACACAGTTCCAGTGGCGGCGCTGTGGCTCTAGGACATGGTTGGGCCCAGGTACCTCATATGAAAGCAGTGGCATTCCAGGTTGTGGTGGCATGTGGATGCTTGAGGCAGCGGAGTGTTCACAGATTGTGGGGTGGACTTTGTGGTTTTGGTTCCCTGGCGGGAAGGACTCGTGGCAGAGATGGGGAGTGAACTGAATGTTCATTTCTTTCAGCTGTTTCTCTTATTTTTCCTTCTGTTTTTAATCCTGCCTTTTCCAAAGTCAAATGGTGCCAGTGAATGGCAATTTTGTTCCCTTTTCGCTGTCCTCTTGTGTTCCTGTACTCGAGTACACATAAAATCTAAATCTAAATCTGTTACTCTACCCTTTACTCATATTTAATTTCTATTATTATTAATAATAATATTGTTGCCTCCCTACCCTATCTCCAGTTACTGGTTTAAAGTCCTCACTAACCCCCTATTTCTCAATCCTGCCATGCTCCTGCTCCCAGGCTGTTTAAGGAGGAGCCGAGCCTCCAGTAAAACTCCCTGTGGTGTCAACAGCCCAGGAAATAGAGACCCTAATTTACCACATCACTCCTGCTCCACTAGCTCATTGCCCTGATCTGTTTATCCTCACACCAATTTACAATATAGAGATGATAACCTTTGAAATTCTACTCATTAATTTAGCTCTTAGATCCAGGTGCTGTCTGAGAGGGCATCCTGCCTCAGATTCCCTCATAGCCGGTCCCAAAAGTTTAATCCTTATTGAAATTTGTTTTAAGATATTGTTTGGTCTGACCCCAAATAGACAATTAAACCATGTGAAATTCTCAACTCTGCTTACGTGGAATGCTTTCTCCCTGCCTAATTATTGAGTTCTCTACAACTATCTAATTCTGTTCTCCTCCTCCTTGTCTTCCCCACTCTCAGATGATCCTTCTACTCCAATGTACTTTGGGCTGAATTCTATAAACCCATAAGGCATAGGAGCAGAAGTAGGCCAATTGGCCCATCAAGTCTGCTCCACCATTCAATGATATCCTGGGTATTCTGAAAATCCTCAACTACACTTTCAGCTTTTTCACCAAAACCCCTGATACATTCAGTGATTGAAAAAAACTGTTTCTTTTAGTGTTGATTATACTTAATGGCACAGCCTCAACAGCCCTCTGTGGTAAACAATTCCACAGATTCACAGCCCTGTGAGAGAAAAAATATCCCTCCTCATATCTGTCTTAAACAGGTAACCCCTGGTTCTGAGATTATGCCCTCTGGTCCTAGTCTCTCCCACAAAGGGAAACAAACTCTCTGCATGTATGCTGTTAAAACCCCTAAGAATCTTATTAGCTTCAATAAAGTCTCCTCTCATTCTCCTAAACCCCAATCACTACAAGCCAAACTTAGTCAAGCTGTCCTCATTAGAAAATCCCTCCATGTGAACCTTCTCTGGACTGTCTCCATTGGCCAATATATCTTTCCTTAGCTAAGGATACCAAAACTGTTTAGTATTCCAGATTTGATCTGACTTCCACAGTTCCAGCAAGACCTCCCTATTTTTATGTCAAAAACAAAGTGATGGGGAAAGTCAACAACACTGCAGCATCTGTGGAAAGAGAAACAGACTTAATGTTTTGATATCAAAGACTCTTCTTTGAAACCAGCTCCCTGTTTTTATAACTCTATTGCTTTCAAAATAAAGGCTAACATCCCACTTGTTGTTTCTATTGCCCACTGAACTTGGATGCTGCCATCTTGTGATATATGCATGAGGAACCCCAAATCCCTCCATTCAGTAGCTTTCTCCAGTCTCTTTTCCATTTAAATAATATTCTGCTATCGCGTTCTTCCTGCCAAAGTACATAGCCTCACATTTTCCCATTTTACATTTCATTATATTCTGTACTGTTCACAATCATCACCCTGATTCTCACAGTGACAAGTAGAAGTGAGGCAGCGGTGATGAGAGTGGGCTGGTGAGGCAGCCCGGAGTGCGATACTGGCAACAACATAGCGAGGGATGGAAATCCCGGAGTGGGACTATGGCGGAGACATGACGAGGGATGGAAATCCCAGAGTGGGACTATGGCAGAGACATGGAGAGGGATGGAAATGCTGGAGTGGAACTATGGCGGAGGCACAGCGAGAGCTGAAAATCCCACAGCAGGACTCTGGCAGAGACATGGCGAGGGATGGAAATCCCAGAGTGAGACTATAGCGGAGATACGGCGAGGGATGGAAATCCCAGAGTGGGTCTCTGGCAGTGGCAAGGCGAGGGTTGGAAAGTCCTTTTCTCTTTTCTTATTGTAAGTTAATGTGAGTGGCGCCATGTACGTACAGTGAAGGTACACAATTTTCACAGTATTTTTACATTGGATACACGTGGCAATAAATGATTCAAATGATACATTGAATAGGATCAGTTATGAAGATCCTTATTCATTATGTCAACAAATCCGTCTGCTTGGGACAGTCTTGTTACCTATAAATTCCCACATCCTCTAGTTCAGGCACAGAGTACATTCTGTCACATTTTCATCTGGATTTTCTATATTGTTGTTTTTGCAAGGTTTTTTTTAATTTTCGACATGCTAATTGACACTGAGCCCTCTACACTAAGTAGAGAAATGTTTGAAATATTAACAACCCTATCCTTATGGGAATGGGAATTAGGACTGAAATCAGCACTAAAGTTCTTCTGCATCAAATGCCCACTCTCACCAAATTCCCAACTTTTTCACTATGTTCAGAACTACTTGCGCATCAACTCTTAGGCAGAACATTAAAGGTCTGGCGATAACCAAGTGATTAGCAATGGGTCTTAGGCTGGAAGATGAGTCGCAAACTCCACCAGCCTCCCGTTCTACTTTGTGAAAGTGTATCCAGAAATGGAGTGCTGTGAGTAGATGCCTACAATCAGTTGGGTGCATTCCTACGTGGGCATGTTTATGCCTCTCTGTCATCCGATGCACTCACTGTCATTAAAGCTTTGTAGCATATCAGGAATGTCACCACTTTCATGACATTCAGTGTTGCTAATAACAACGAAGGAAGGTGCTTAATATTAAACGCCATTGAGCTCATGGAGATCAATAACTGAGTCATTCATTTACATTACAGACAGCTGCTTCCCAAAAGGAAAGGCTAACTTTTCACTGATAAAGGTCAGTCTGCAGAGATGTGGAGGTGCTGGTGTTGGACTGGGTTGGACAAGGTCAAAAATCAGACGACACCAGGCTATAGTCCGATGGGTTTATTTGAAATCACAAGCCTGGCGACGCTCCGAAAGCTGAAGTCCGCAGACAGTTTCACAGAAATTATAAAATCTGATCAAAGGACAACAACCACCTGCTGCAGAAATGACGGTGATCACGAACTGGTAATATCCAAAAACTAAGATGGCAGAGTTAGACTCAAATCCCACCTCGCCGCAACATCAGCCAGGACTGGGGATAGCTAGCCCATTTTTTCAACTTATTTGGTTATAAGTAATAATTTAGTAACACACACCAGATGCAGCAATTCAGTGCTACTTTCTCAAGGTTAATTAGAAGTCAGCAATAAATATTAATCTTGCTTTGATGTCAAAGAATGAATAAATTAATTCAAGTTGTTTGATAAAATTCTCCTTGAAGCTCTTTGTGATGTTCTGTGGCATTGATGACACTACAAAAACTATTCAGAGGTAGTAAGAACTGCCAATGCTGGAGTCAGAGGTAACACGGTGTGAATCTGGAGGAACACAGCAGGCCAGGCAGCATCAGAGGAGCAGGAAAGTTGACTTTTCGGGTCAGGACCCTTCTTCAGAAATGGGGAGGGGGAAGGGACCTCTGAAATAAATAGAGAGAAGAGGGATGGGGCTGGGGAAGATAGGTGGGAAGAGTGCAGGTAGGCAGTGGTGAGGATTGGTCAGTGAGGTGGGAGGGGTGGATAGGTGGGAGAGAAGATGGACAGGTTGTGTCAGGTCAAGGAGGCGGGGATGAGAGGGAGGGTTGGTCATGGGATGAGGCCGGGGTGGAGCGATTTTGAAACTGGTAAACTCCACATTGAGACCATTGGGCTGTACGGTCCAAAGGCGGAATATAAGGTGCTGCTCCTCCAGTTTCCAGGAGGTGTCATTGTGACACTGGAGGAGACCCAGGATGGACATGTCGTCCAGGGAGTTGGAGGGGAAGTTGAAATGGGTCGCGATAGGAAGGTGTTGTCGTTTGTCACAAACAGAGCACAGGTGCTCTACAAAGCGGTCTCCGAGCCGCCGCTTGGTCTCACTAATTTAGAGGAGGCCACATCGGGAGCTGCGGATGCAATAGACCACATTAATGAATGTGCAGGTGAACCCCTGTCTGATGTGGAAGGTCTTTCTGGGTCCTTGGATGGAGGTGAGGAGGGAGGTGTAGGGGCAGGTGTAGCACCTCCTGCGGTTGCAAGGAAAGGTGGTGGGGGTGGTGGGGCTGGTGGGGAGTGTGCAGCAGATGAGGGAATCGCGGAGAGAGTGGTCCCTATGGAAGGCAGATAGGGGTGGGGAGGGAAATACATCCTTGGTTGTGGAGTCAGATTGCAGGTGGCAGAAGTGGCAGAGAATGATATGTTGAATATGGAGGTTAGTGGGGTGATGCATGAGGACAAGGGGGATTCTGTCTCTGTTTCTATTGCGGGGAGGGGATGTGAGGGCAGAGGTGCAGGAAACGCAAGCGATGGCGTCAAAAGCATTTTCGATCACTGAAGGGGGAATGTTGCGATCCTTGAAATAAGAGGACATCTGGGATGTTCGGGAGTAGAATGCCCCATCTTGGGAGCAGACCCAGATGTCCTCTTATTTTAAGGACTGCAACATCCCCCCTTCAGTATTATCTATAAAACCTATTCTCTGGTCCATTCTTTGTCCTGGTTGTCCCTGTTTGCTTCATATTGTCTCTTTTCCTCCTTTTTAACTGCTTCAAGGCATCTCAGTTGTTTATTTTGTTTTCCCAGACTTTATCAGTCAGAAACATAGAAAATAAAAGCAGGAGTAGGCCATTCAGCCCCTCAAGGCTACTCCACCATTCAGTAGGATCATAGCTGATCATC
>JAHRHZ010000056.1:26017026-26053613 GCA_024137785.1 Ginglymostoma cirratum | reverse complement strand
GGGTCAGTGATTGAGGTGAGCCTGCAGATGGGGTGGGTCTGTGGGTGGAGTGAGTCTGTAGGTGGGGAGGGTTTGTGGGTGGGGTAAGTCTATGGGCTCGAGGGCAGCAATGGTATAATAAAATGACTGTGAACCATTAGTCATAACAGCAACCTGTAGAGTCAGCTTGAAGCAATTTATTTTCTCCAAGTTACATTTTCACAGTTCAGTCTAACTGCATAATGAGATATGAAGGCAAGGAAAAAGAACTAATGCAATTTTTCTTCCTTTTGTATATAATCTGAACAAATTTTCACCTCAGTGGATGGCAGCCTTGCCTCTCAATGAGCAAATAACAAAATCCAGGCACAAAAGACATATTTTCATCTGGATCTTTAACAATGTGTTAAAAACAACATTAATTTAATACCCACTATCCCTGCAAACAAAGAGCTCAGTGAAATGAGTAATGAATTCTGAATAAATTTAATGTCTCATGGTTGTTTGAATGTTTAACTCTGAACCTGCTGGAAGGGTCACTGAGCAGCTGGACTTACTGATCTAATTTTTTTTAATGTTTTTGGTCCATATGGTGTAAAACTGAAATAAACAATATGACTATAATACAGGAACTGAAGGGTTGAAAGTGACTTTATTGCTGTATTAGCTATGAAACTAGCGCCAAAATATTAAATCTACATTGAAGTGTGAGCCTCAGATCAGCTTGTAGCACTTGCAGACGGTTAGGGTTATGAATCAACTCCCACTCCAACAAAAAAAAGGTGTACAGTCAATGCCAGTGTTGAGGGAGTACTGCCCTGTCAAAGATGCTGTTATCTGCACTAGCCAACCAGCCAGCACACTTTTCTCCTACAATATAAGGGCTGGAATTTCTAAGGGGTGATGATCTCACATAGATCGCCAATCCACTCCTTCTTTATGAGAGGAGACAGCTCCTTATTTCTGGGAGGAGATTCCACTCAGGGCTCCTTCAAAAACGCAGAGCCGTACTTCCGTTCTGACAATCCTTTTGTAGTCCCGAAGTAACAGAGGAAGGGAAATCAGACCATCCTTCACAGCAGGCAGCTGCCCCACTCTGAAATGTAAAGGTGCTGTTAGCCACTGTCTAGCAGTGAATGTATAAGGTAAGCATGATGGAAGTGTAAGGAGCTGGTGGAGTTACCAGAACTATGCCCAAGACCTGATCCATGAGTGCATCATTCCAATATTGCATGGATGCAGCCCATCTAATCATTCCAGATTGTCTTCAGAAGTTGATATTTTTTATTGTTTTCATATCATAGAATCCCTGTAATGTAGAAGCAGGCCATTTGTCTCATACTGACCCCCTGAAGAGCATCCCACCCAGACACACTCCCCAAACCTATCCCTGTAACACTGCATTTCCTGTGGCCAATCCACCAAACCTGCCCATCTTTGGACTGTGGGAGAAAGGGAAGGAAACTCGCCCACTCACCTGAGGGTGGAATCGAACCCGGGTTCCTGGCGCTGTGAGGCGGCAGTGCTAATTACTGAGCCACCGTGCCGCCCTATGTCATGTCTTGGTCCTGGTTGTGAAAAAAACAACTACAATACATCAATTCAATACCTGTTTGCTTCAAATTAAAATGAGGTAAGTGTGACACTGGGGTGCTGGGAATGTAGGATGACTGCTGGGTAGTGTTAGGGTGATGAGACACAAGTGGGCAATGTAAGAAATGCAGGGCTTAGAGTAGGTCGGGCTCAGTGGGAGAATTTGGGTCTGACAAAGGCTGTCCAATACCAGAGGAACACAGAGGTGTCAGGCCAGCTCCAGTAAGGAGAGATATTGGTGACTGTCCAGTCAGGAGCCAGTGGGAGAGGGATGGGGTTTGGGTGGGTGGGATGGTGATGATGGGGGCAGATGGTGGGGAGTTGGGTAGGTTGGGGTGGTGTTTTGAGATGGGCTCTGTAAAAGGAGATGACAGGTCCGCCGTAAGTATGGGGTCTGTTTAACAGTGATTCAGGAGTTAAACTATGTATTTAATAGTCTACCTTTCCCTGGATAATGATGTTACATCATTTCATCAGAACCCCCTGAAGCCTCCAATCTAAATGGAGACGATGGAAGGCTCCAGGTGTAGGGCAATTGTCCAACAGAAAATTCAATTTTCCAAATTACTCCTTTGGAGTTTGCTACAATAGGGATCACAATGCTCAACGCTAATCTACACTAGAATAACAACTATCCGGCCAGCGGAAACTTCAGGCCAGTGTCTCTCCTTTACGTTAGTAATTCTTGTGAATTGGCCTTGGATGAAGACCCAATTTATTAAGTGAAGTATATTCGAGAATGGCAGTAACAGTGGAGACAAGGTGGACAGTACTATTCTCAGAGAAATCTGAACAATGAAGGCAGTCTGAGGAACCAGGAGCAGAAATCCCAAGAAAACCTCATGGAGGTAGTGAATTGAAGAAGGACATGAAGTGAGGTAATTTAGTTGAAGGCTTATGTGAAATGGCGAAAGTGAAAAATACATCAAAGTGCCAGAATATTAGTGTCCACCAAGCAGTCCCAACTATTATTGTCTAATCCGGACTGAGGAATGCTTGAAATCTAACGGAATGAGAGAATAGAAGTTAGTTGGGTTTGAACTGGTGTATAAATAGAGGGAGCTATTAATCAATGGGATGTACATTTTACACAATATGGATAACAAGCAAAAATTCCACTAAAAGTATGGACTAGAATTTTGTTTAAGTACAGTTTCTTTACCTCCTTGCGTCCTTTCGATGCTTTTAAAAGGCTAAAGACAAAAATCACATGACACCCAGGTTATATTTCAACAGGTTTATTTAAAATCACGAGCTTTTGGAGCATAGCCCCTTCATCAGGTGTGGTGAGAGGAGAGCACACAGACAAAGAGTTTATAGGCAGAGAGATGAAGGACAGAGAGCTCAAAGAATCGTACAATATATAATTAGTTTGCCTAGGCCCAAAGATGTCCAGCATGCCCAACAAAAAGCCTGCCAAGACCAGGTAAAAGGCTGGAACCACAATTTTGAAATGTTCACGTTGTGATGCAAAATGGCAACACAGGTAATAAGTCAGTTCAGCATGGGGTGTTCAGGCTTTCATTGTAGCAGGTGTGGTCTTTTTCAGGAATTTTGCAATGAGATCCTCTCTTAAGAATAAATCAAATAAATCAACTCAACAACAAAGCAGAATAGGCTTGAGAAAGACACAGATAATCTTTTAGAAATTAAAAGCATTAAGGGTATGGAGAGAAGGGAGGAATATGGCATTGAGATAGAGGATTAGCTATGATCGTATCAATTGCTGAAGCAGGCTCAAGGGGCCAAAAGCCCTCCTCCTGCTCCTAGTTTCTTTGCTTCTATGAGAATCCAACAAATTAAGCAAGAACATGACATGCAACTTTCACCCTTTCTTTTCCAAATAGAAGTTGTTAGCTCAAGATGATGATGCAGGCCAGGATTATTGGTCAGTCAATTTAAAAATGAAGAATTTTGATGTTTTATTTTCTTGATTCAGGACTAACTGTTACTGTCCTGCCCAATACTTTGGAATGGCTGTACGTGATATACAACCATCATAGTCTAGATTTAGGGTCTGGGAGACTGCGCCCTTTCTGCCATAGATCACTTTGAATTAACACTTACCTATAGTGGTAAAGTTATTAAGGATCCAACTTACATCATGATATATCAGAACAAATCCTTGTTAAATTGGTACACATGTACCCAACTGGGTTTTCTACAGTGAATACCAGACATTTCAGCCCAGGTAAAAGACACACCATGCCAAGGTGACAATGCCATCCCATTGTATAAGGATTTGCCACATGGTAATGATGATTATATACCATTTGGTGAAGACCTACCTCAATCTTTTTCAGGAACATATGCTTTCATCAACAAGAGATTGGATGACATTTTGTAAAAAATAAACCACTGCTTTCTCCAGTTCCTGAAGTCTCATGTCAAGAAGACAGGGTGACATTTCATGAAGAAGGTTCTCCACTTTGATCCATTTCGAGGTATGGAATCATAGAGATGTACAGCATGGAAACAGACCCTCCAGTCCAATTCATCCATGCTGACCAGATATCCCAAATTAATTCAGTCCCATTTGCCACCATTTGGCCCATATCCCACTAAACCCATCCTGTTCGTTTACCCATCCGGATGCCTTTAAACATCATTATTCTACCAGCCTCCACCACTTCTTCTGGCAGCTCATTTCATACACACACCATCCTCTGCATGAAAAGATTGCTCCTCAGGACCCCTTTAAATCTTCCCTCTCTCACTTTAGACCTATGCCTGCTAGTCCCCCACCCTAGGAAAAAGACCTTGGCTATTCACTCTGTCCATGCCCCTCATGATTTTATAAACCTCTATAAGGTCACCGCTCAGCCTCCAATGCTCCAGGGAAAACAATCCCAGCCTATCCAGTCTCGCCCTGTCGCTCAAACCTCCAACCCTGGCAACATCCTTGTAAATCTTTTGTGAACCCTTTCAAGTTTCACAGCGTCCTTCCTATAGCAGGGAGAGCAGACTTGAATGCAGTATTCCAAAAGTGGGCTCACTAATGTCCTGTACTGCTGATGATCCTTCAGTTGTGAGCCTCATCTTTCAGAGATTCCTGACCAGGAGACACACCCAGAGGGTGAGCCTGATACGATGGTACTAGTTGATCCAGTCTTATTACTTCAGGATGAAGTGGTACCCAAACCCGCTTTCCCAAATGGACAACTCCTCTGATAGTCTCCAGAAGGAGCTGAATTCTTCACCTCCCCCTATGGCGACACCAATTTCTGCGACTGGCAGTGTTAATGATGAAGCATGTGGTGATTGAAGATGTGATGGAGGTTCCAGCTGCACAAGGTGCATCGCTCAGCGCTACATGAGATTGTTCAAGATTACAGAGAGTCTGCAGCGGCAGGCAATTACTGACGTATGAGAATAACATTATACCAATGAATGAGAGCACACAAAATCCTTTATCTTCATCTGGTGTTCCAGACATAAGTCAGAAGTGGCGGGCGGCAATGTTGTTGTTCCTCTCATCTTGTTTTTTCATCCAGAATATTCCACAGTTGCTGAAAATGCAGTCTCGACAGTCCTGATTTCAAACCTATCAGCAGTCTCTGAAGAGGCGAAAACAGAAATTGCAGCAGAACCTCAACAGGTCTGGCACCCATTTGTGGAGACAGAAACAGAGTTAATGTTTCAAATCCAGAATGACTCTTCTTCAGAGCCTGAAACTCTGTTTTCTCTCCGCAGATGCTGCCAGACCTGTTGGATTTCTCCAGCAATTTCTGTTTTTGTTTGTTTAAGATCTCCAGCATCTGCAGTTCTTAGTTTTATTTTAATCTCTGAGGAGAGTGATGTTCGCAACCTTTGTACAAGCCTTTTGAAGAAGTGAAATCATACACTGTGGTTTGCCTAACCATTTCCTGTCTCTGTCCTAAGCTTGGGATGAAAGGGTAAGACTCTTGGGCTTCATTGTACAACCATAGCAGCTAACAGGTGATACTCCTCAGCTGTCCTTCAGGGAAGATATTTCACTGTCTTTTATTGATACAGCTTCTCTAACATAAGGTATTATAAAAAAAAATTAAGCACAGTCCACCCAAGTGACATGATGCTCTTATAATGATCATCTCTCGACTTCATCCTGGTATAACGGCCACTGGCAACTAATTCTAAGGATATTGCTTTAAATTGTTAATTCCGTAATCTGTTATTAATTCACATGAGCATCTAAAAGGTATGGTTTCAGGCCATTGCTATCACCCAGCTATACCACTTCGAATGCTCAGGTCAGAGAGGGCTGCACTTATATTTGTGAACAATGAACTTCGGGGACAGGTGTTGTAGCTGGTAAGGGACCTGTTTTTCACGTCCAGCTAGCAATGCTCAGAAAACACATTAATGGTGAAAACTGTGAAAGTATCTGGGGGAGATGTTGCGATAACATTTAATTAATATGTAAATGAACTTCTGAGGCATTCTGTGGCCTCAGTAGTTTTGTGCTGATACTCTGTTCAGAGGTGGGATAATGCCCAATTCGAGCATTGCAGGTCTGCTGCCATAGGAACACACAAACAAGGAACAAGAATAGGCCACTCAGCCCTTTGTTCCTGCTCTGTCATTCAGTAAGACCGTGGTTGATCTGATTTTAACCTCAACTCTACATTCCTGCGTACCCCCCAATAATCTTTCATCTCCTTGGTAATCAAAACCCTACCTCCCTCCGCCTTAAAAATATTTAAAGGTTCTGCATCTGCTGCTTTTTGAGGAAGAGAATTCCAAAGACTCATAACTCTCTGACAGAACTTTTTTCTTATCTCTGTTTTGAATGGCGTCCCATTATTTTTAAACTATGGCCCCTAGTTCTCCCACAAGAGGAAACTTTCATTCAACATTCACCTGGTCAAGTCCCCTCAGGAGTTTATATGTTTCAATTGTTACCTCCTGACTCGTCTAAACTCCAGAAGATACAGGCCCAGCCTGTCTGACCTTTCCTCATAAGGCAAGCTGCTCATTTTAGGTACTAGTCTAGTAAACCTTCTCTGAACTGCTTCCAATGTATTAATATCCTTCTGTAACTACAGTGACCAGTATTGCACAGTGTTCCAGATGCAGTCTTACCAATGCCTTGCGTAACTGAAACATTACCTGCCTACTCCTGCATTCAGTTCCCGTTCCAATAAAATAGAACATTCTATTAGTTTTCTTGATTATTTGCAGCCCCCATGCTAACATTTTACGATGGCTTTCCCACATCTTTGCATCTCAGAGCTCTGCAATCTCTCTTTAGATAATATGCTTCACTTTCATTCTTTCTGCCAAAATAAACAACTTCGCACTTTCCCACATTGTAATCTATTTGCTAATTTTTTGCCTACTCACTTAATCTATCAATATCCCTTTGTAGGCTCCTTGTGTCCACTTCACAACTCACTTTGCAATCTATCTTTGTGTCATCAGCAAATGTAGCTACCATATCTTCAGTCCCTACATCCATCCTTTACTGGCTCGTGTCCTTTTTAAATGTCACTTACCCTTCAAATATTCAGGTCCCAATCCAGGTCATCCTGCAACCACCTTTCAGTTATGACTTGTGGCTGTAAACGACATTGGTGAGGCCACTTCTAGAATATGGCGCACATTTCTGGTGACCCTTCTATAGGAAGGATGTTGTTAAATTTGAGAGGGTGCAGAAAAGATTTACAAGGATGCTGTTGGGACTGGAGGGTTTGAACTACAGGAAAAGGCTGAATAGGCTGGGGCTTTTTTCCCTGGAGAGTCGGAGGCTGAGGGATGACTTGATAGAGATTGGTAAAATCAGGACGTGCATGGATAGGGTGAAGAGCCAAGATTTTTTACAAGGATAGAGGAGTCCAAAACTATAGGGCATAGGTTTAAGGTGAGAGGGGAAAGATTTATAAAGGATCTGAGGGGTGACTTTTTCATAGAGAGGATGGTGCTTGTATGGAATGTGCTGCTAGAGGTAGTGGTGGAGGCTGGTATAATTGCAACATTTAAAAGGCATCTGGATGGGTATATGAATAGGGGTTAGAGGGATATGGATCAAATGCTGGCAAATAGGACGAGTTCAGATTGGGACGTCTGGTCAGCATGGACGAGTTGGATCGAAAGGTCTATTCCGTGCTATACAGTTCTATGACTCAGTAGTTCTATGACTACTAGATCCTACTTACTTATCCCAGTTTGTATGACTAGTTTCAGAGATAGTAGGAACTGCAGATGCTGGAGAATCTGAAGTAACAAAGTGTAGAGCTGGATGAACACAGCAGGCCAAGCAGCATCAGAGGAGCAGGAAGGTTGACGTTTCGGGTCTAGACCCTTCTTCAGAAATGGGGGAGGGGAAGGGGGTTCTGAAATAAATAGGGAGAGAGGGGGAGGCGGAAAGAAGGTGGATAGAGGAGAAGATAGGTGGAGAGGAGACAGACAGGTCAAAGAGACAGGGATGGAGCCAATAAAGGTGAGGTTAAGTGGGGAGTTAGGGAGGGGATAGGTCAGTCTAGGGAGGACAGACAGGTCAAGGGGGCTGGATGGGGTTAGTAGGTAGGAGATGGGAGTGGGGCTTGAGGTGGGAGGAGGAGATAGGTGGGAGGAAGGACACGTTAGGGAGCGGAGGACGAGCTGGGCTGGTTTTGGGATGCGGTAGCAGGAGGGGAGATTTTGAAGCTTGTGAAGTCCACATTGATACCATTGGGCTGCAGGGTTCCCAAGCGGAATATGAGTTGCTGTTCCTGCAACCTTCGGGTAGCATCGTTGTGGCACTGCAGGAGGCCCAAGATGGACATGTCGTCTGAGGAATGGGAGGGGGAGTTGAAATGGTTTGCAACTGGGAGGTGCAGTTGTTTAGTGCGAACCAAGCGTAGGTGTTCTGCAAAGCGGTCCCCAAGCCTCCGCTTGTTTTCCCCGGTGTAGAGGAGACCACAACGGGTACAGCGGATGCAGTATACCACATTGGCAGATGTGCAGGTGAACATCTGCTTGATGTGGAAAGTCTTCTTGGGGCCTGGGTTGGGGGTGAGGGAGGAGGTGTAGGGGCAGGTGTAGCACTTCCTGCGGTTGCAGGGAAAAGTGCCGGGTGAGGTGGGGCTGGAGGGGAGTGTGGAGCGGACAAGGGAGTCACGGAGAGAGTGATCCGTCCGGAAGGCAAATAAGGGTGGGGAAGGAAAAATGTCTTTGGTGGTGGGGTCGGATTGCAGATGGTGGAAGTGTCGGAGGATGATGCGTTGGATCCGGAGGTTGGTGGGGTGGTACATGAGGACGAGGGGAATTCTGTTTTGGTTGTTATTGCGGGGAGGGGGTGTGAGGGATGAGTTGCGGGAAATGCAGGAGACACGGTCGAGGGCATTCTTGACCACTGAGGGGGGGAAGGAACGTCCTCGACTCTCTTTGTGACTCCCTTGTCCGCTCCACACTCCCTTCCAGCCCCACCTCACCCAGCACCTTTCCCTGCAACCGCAGGAAGTGCTACACCTGCCCCTATACTTCCCCCCTCACCCCAATCCCAGACCCAAGAGGACTTTCCACATCAAGTAGATGTTCACCTGCACATCTGCCAATGTGGATACTGCATCCGCTGTTCCCATTGTGGCCTCCTCTACACCGGGGAAAACAAGCGGAGGCTTGGGGACCGCTTTGCAGAACACCTACGCTCGGTTCGCACTAAACAACTGCACCTTCCAGTTGCAAACCATTTCAACTCCCCCTCCCATTCCTCAGACGACATGTCCATCCTGGGCCTCCTGCAGTGCCACAACGATGCTACCCGAAGGTTGCAGGAACAGCAACTCATATTCCGCTTGGGAACCCTGCAGTCCAATGGTATCAATGTGGACTTCACAAGCTTCAAAATCTCCCCTCCCGCTACCGCATCCCAAAACCAGCCCAGCTCGTCCTCCGCTCCCTAACCTGTCCTTCCTCCCACTTATCCCCTCCTCCCACCTCAAGCCCCACTCCCATCTCCTACTTACTAACCTCATCCCGCCCCCTTGACCTGTCCATCCTGCCTGGACTGACCTATCCCCTCCCAACCTCCCCACCTGCACTCACCTTTACTGGCTCCATCCCTGTCTCTTTGACCAGTCTGTCTCCTCTCCACCTATCTTCTCCTCTATCCACCTTCTTTCCGCCTCCCCCTCTCTCCCTATTTATTTCAGAACCCCCTTCCCCTCCTCATTTCTGAAGAAGGGTCTAGACCCGAAACGTCAACTTTCCTGCTCCTCTGATGCTTCTTGGCCTGCTGTGTTCATCTAGCTCTACACCTTGTAACCTTGTAAGACTAGTTAATTTGTTTTGTTCTGAATGCTGCATCCATTCAAATATAGTGCCTTAAGATTTATCCTTTTATTATTTTTGTAATTTCTAGTTTTACTATCACCGTATATAAAGCTCATTCAAACCAAACTCAAAAATCTGACCTGACCCATATTAATATATCCCTCACAACACACCCGGATGCCCTCACTATGCCACTCTGGCATCCCTCACTAAACACCTGATCCCTCTCTCTATACACTCCTTGATACACTAATACCTCTGTGTCACTCATGTTTGATTTGTTGAAACCAGATTGAATAATCATCTTTAAAATCAAATTTGTTCTGTGTTTGTCCTGATTTCTGAAAATTAATGGAAACCGCAGTGCAAATTGTGCCTGGACAGTGATGATCAGATGTAGAGCAAGCACAGGTTGGAGAAGGAGACACTGAGCTGACTTTCACTGCCAGTCCTAAATGTTCTCCCCATCTGTGCTCAGACTGGGTGTGTAGAAAGTTGATACTCAGATTTGGAAGGGGTATCGTTGGTAAAGGGGTAGCTAGTCAGGCCCAGGTAATATTCTGCTGGTACAAAACGTTGTGGAGCCGGATGAACACAGCAGGCCAAGCAGCATCAGAGGAGCAGGAGGTGTTCCTTCTGTTCCCGCAGTTTCACTATTTGTTACTCCAGTGGTTGATTGATTAATTGATTTATTGTCGTCACGTGTACCGAGATACAGTGAAAAGTGTTGTTTTGCATGCTGTACAGACAGATTGTACCGTGCAAAGTCCTTCAGGGTAGCAGAACTGAGTGCAGAATACAATGTTACAGCAGGGAAGGTGCAGAGAGAGAGCGATCAGAATTGCCATCTAAAAGGTCCATGCATAAGTCTGATAAAAGTGGGGAAGAAGCTGCTCTTCAAACTATTCGTTTGTGTATTCAAACTTTTATATCTTCTGCCTGATGGAAGAGGGTGGAAGAGAGTATAACCAGGGTTGGAGGGGTCTTTGATTATGTTGGTTGCTTTCCTGAGGCAGTAGGAAGTATAAATGGAGTCAGTGGAAGGTTTAAGTAATGGGCTGGGCTGTCTTCACGACTCTCTGTGGTTTCTTGAGGTCTTGGGAAGAGCAGGTGCCAAACCACACTGTGATGCATTTGGATAGAATGCTTTCCATGGTGCTTCTATAACAATTGGTAAGAATCCTTGAGGTCATGTGGAATTTCCTCAGCCACCTGAGGAAGTACAGGATTTGTTGTGATTGAAGGGTTTTTTTTATTATATAATGCGAGTGAATGCCAAGTATCAGTGATGCAAGTAAATTTGTGCAGAGAAATGACAAAGGCAACAGAGCTTTTCAAATGCAAGTGATAAATATTTGAAAGGAAGGAGCTTGGAAACTCTTCCTGAAAACAATTCTGTCACTTTCAGTTTTTATAAGATTCATGATAAGAAGTTCCTCTGCCAGTTAACTTTGATTAAAAGTCAATTTTTATTTGAAGCAAACTTTCAGCTCCAACAATTTCTGCCCATGGCAGAGGATAAATAGCGTAGTCAAACATTGATCAGAAACATTCACTCAGAAAGCGAGGGGAAGGACAGAACACAGGCCAATGGCTTAGATATAGATTCATGCCTTCAAACAGGGATTGGGGGTGGGGGTCATGAAGAAGGTGGGAATGGGGCGGGGGGCTTCAGAGGATGCAGAGGACACCATGGTGGGGGCATATGGGCCACTGTATGCCTTTTAGCGTTGAACCTGGCAGCATGTAATATTTGTACTGCCTAGTAAAATGACTAAGATTCAGCTGTCAGTATTAACTACACGAATTAATGGTTTCTTTATCTGTGGCAGGGCCCAGATATCAGGCATCTCCGCTATCACTGAAGGTCAGTCAGCTCTTATTAAAGGGGAAGTACACTGTAGTTGCAGACAGCACGCAACGTTTTCCCAACACAGAAATGTTTCAGCGAGCACATGAGGGAAGCAAGGCTTGCTGATGCTACCATAGAAGGAAGGGGAGGCACAGTGGTTCTTTGGTTAGCACTGCTGCCTCACAGCACCAGGAACCTGCGTTTAATTCCAGCCTCGGGTGACTGTCTGTGTGGAGTTTGCACGTTGTCCCCGTGTCTGTGTGGGTTTCCTCCGGGTGCTCCAGTTGCCTCCCACAATCCAAAGATGTGCAGGTTAAGTGAATTGGCCATGCTAAATTACTCATAGTGCCTGGAGATATTTATGTTGGGTGGGTTTGACTGGGGAACTGCAGCAGAATGGGTCTGGGTGGGATGCTCTTCAGAGGGGCAGTGTGAACTTGTTGGGCTGAATAGCCTGTTTCCACACTGTAGGGATTCTATGATGGTCTTGTGGTACTATCATGAGACTGTTAATCCAGAGACCCAGGTTTGAATCCCACCCCAGCAGATGGTGGAATTATTGAATTCCCGAAGCATGGGCAGTGTGAATTTGATGGGTCAATTGGCCTGCTTCCCCACAATAGGGATTCTATGATTATTTGACACCACCATCTGCCATGGCGGGATTTAAACGCCGGGTCATGGACTTTGAATTCAATGAAAAAGTCTGGAATTAAGAGTCTAATGATGACCAAATCCATTGCCAATTGTTGAAAAACTCCATCTGGTTCTCGGGGTGGAAACTGCCATCTTTACTTGGTCTGGCCAACATGTGACTCCAGACCCACAGCAATGTGGTTGACTCTTAACGGCACTCTGGGCAATCAGGAAAAGGCAATAAATACTGGCCCAGACAGTGACGCCCCCTCCCCTTGAAAGAAAAAGAGGAAATCCTTGGAAAAGGGCATGGAAGGGAGAAGGAGAATGTGGAGGGACATGGAGAAAGGGTAAGATCATGCTGCAAAGGGTGAAATCATATGATCATTCACAGCTGATTGAATCTATGCCAGCTCCCTCCCTGTTCCATTTCTCTGGTCAATATCTTGAGCCCTTCCAGTTTAATTCCTTCATGTGCCCGACCAATTTCTCTTTGCAATCATGCATTCTTTTAGCTTCCAGCATGGGCAGCAAGTTCCAGGTCATTACCACAATGTGCAAAAAGGTTTCTTCCTCACACACCCCTACATCCCTCATGGCCACATGCAAGAGATACAATGACAGCCACCTCATACTGTTGCCAGTTCCCAGGCAATACATTCTTATTCACTGGGAAAGGCTGAGGACCTGGCATGGAATGTTCCTTGCAGTTGCACTCAATCCCCCTCTTTCTATGTTTGGAGCACAAGAGCAGGGACTGAACTCAGAATGGTGCAAGGGTGCTGGAAGTTAAAATCCTCACCCTCCTTCTAAAAGATGGCATCTTTTTATTTTTGGGGTATTATAAACTGAAATGGAAATTTAAAGCAATAGCTAGTGTTGTGGTCCCAGCTGATCTTATCACTGGATAAGTCAGATCCTGGACTGAAATCTGGCTTGATAGATCATATTTTGTCTTTCATTGAAATACAAGCGTGCAAAGTTGTAGGTTTAGTTTTAATAATAAAGCTGAAGTTCATTACAATAGAATTAGCCAAGCTATTTGTTATTTACTAACAAAATTTAAAAGATTCCAAAACACATGGTTAAAGCTACATGAAAGAACTGTTGATGTTGGAAATCTGAAACAAAAATAGAAATTGCTGGCAAAACTCAGCAGGTCTGGCAGCATCCGTGGGAAGAAAGCAGAGTTAACATTTCGAGTCCAGTGACTCTTCATCAGAATGGTTAAAATTACAATTCTATCTAACCCAACACCACCCATTATAGTAGTCAAATCCCAGAGAGAGAGGTCCCTTCTCTATCACATTTAGAGCTTTAATAGATTTATTTCAATTCTTGGTCTTTTTCCTTTTTCCCTGATTAATCACATAATTCGCATAGATTTTCTTAATTTCAAATATCCTTTGAGGGTTGAACCAACGACCTGTGGTCTGAAATTTCAAACTAAAACCCTTACCCTGCAGTAACCAATTTCCTAACTGCTCTGAATTAACTATATTCTCGAAGAGAAACTATGTTCTAACTTTGAGGAGCTCTGTCAGCAAATCCTTCCTAATTTATAGATTATTTTCCCTAAGCAAATCTTGATTCTTTTAAACCAAACACAAGCTAGTGGCTTTCAATGTTTATTCTTTCCAAATGTAAAATTCTTAAAATCCAAACAAATTTCCATTACCATTCCAAGAGACCCCTCTCTCTCCCTCTCTTATACCAATTTAAATTAAATCATGACTCCAGAAAGATTGACCAAGATCATTATTAATCACCATCCTACACAATGACTAAACCCACATTCCAAATGTTTAAAATGTAAAATCTAATTTAAATGTTACCTAAATCATACACCTTACACCACACAGGAACACAAAGAAAGATTAGCAACTTGAAAATCAAGTGTTAAAAATTGTTGAATTGTGCAAAACAATGTGGCTTTTTGGAAGCAGTAAGAGGGAGAATTCAAGAATGAGCATCACTGAGAAGCGTTTGAATTAAGGAAATTCTGTCTGACAACAGCCTTCTCATTGGTTGAGCTGCAAAGTGTTAAAATATGGAAGTGTGAAGGCAGCAGTGTTACAAAAAGCATCCCGAGCCTGCAGACAGAAAACATCCTCTCCATCTCTTTCTCTCTGTCTTTTTCACTTTATTCATGTGGGGAAAAGCTAGAAAAAGAAAACAAATCCTTAAAAGAAAGGATTCACACAAGACCTAGGTCCACTTGATCAACCATCAAAGTGAAGATCAACGATCACCCGACAAGTAACGGTGTGTCATCATCGCAAAAATCGAAAGAGAAAAATAACTTTTCGAGTCCAGTGACTCTTCATCAGTATGGTTAAAATTACAATCCCATCGAGTTCATCACCACCCCTTATAGTAGTCAAATACCAGAGAGAGAGGTCCCTTCTCTATTACATCTAGAGCTTTGATTAATAGTTTTATTTCAATTCCTGGTCTTTTTCCCTTTTCCCTGATTAGTCACGCAACATAGCTTAAATTTTCTTAACTTCAAAAGCCCCTTGAGGGTTTGAACCAAACACCTGTGGTCTGGAATTTCAAACTAAAGCCTTTACCCTCTGGTAACCTATAAATGTGGCCTGGATTTTAGTCTTTGAAATTCTGTTTCCCCTGACTATAGTGTTTTTCCTTCCATAATATTTGTGTTAAATTATTTGTCTTTTGTCTGTGTGTGTAGGAGTATTTAAGGTCTATATTCTAATAAATTAGAAATCCTTACTTTTCTCTGCTCTTGGTGAAGTTAAAAATGTATTAATAAAGAGCTATTTTGAATGCTACTGAAGCAACCCAGTATGAATTGTTTTTGTCCTAAATAACAGTCAGTCAGGTAAATTGGTTGTTTTATGGTCTCAATGGGATTTTGTACATTTATATATTGTCATGACAGCTTTGGAACAGTAGGAAATGATTATCAGTGATTTCTTCCCAGTTAAGCCGTTAAAAAAATTTTTAGCGGTTCACTTGGATCTTCCGACCAAGGACAATGTAAGATTGAACAAGGAGTCAATGTACAGGGTGAAGTGTAATAGGACAGATGCCAGGTTTCACATACTAAAACATTGGAAAGTGCTAAAACCATCCTTCAGTTAGATGAATTACCCATTGCAAATTTACAAGACCTGACAAAAGCTACGTTAGTGGAATTCGTAAGTTAATTAGAAATGGAATGCCAGAATCAAAAAGGCAGAAGTATGTTGAAACATTGAAATATCATTTGGGATTGCTGGAAAACTATGAGGGACAAGGTACACCAAGTGGTGAGTCACTTGAGTTAGCAAGGAGTCACGTAGGGACTACTGGCTTTAAATCACACAGTTAAAAAAGGGACTTCAGATGTTGCTGCAAGCTCTGATGGGGAAAACACTAGTCATAATATAAAGTCCAGTCAGGATATGCTTATGTCTGTCGGAGCAAATTACTGAAGATGCTGGAATCTGTACTGAAAACAAAAAATGCTGGAAATCACAATGGGTCAGGCAGCATCCGTGGAGAGAGACAGGTGGATATAGGCATTTGGGGTAAAGGCCATGCATGAAACTCTCAGAGAAATTATTCTGTTGGGAAAGTTTAAAAACTCACAACATTTAGATATTTTGTGGAAGACCTGAGGATGGTAACTGCTAGCCAGGAAGCAGTAATAACTGACTACAATGAGCAAATATTTAAACTAAACCCATTTTCTGTTAGCCCCATAAACTCAAGAAGGATAGAGGATGGGAAAAGAGGGCAAAAATCTAGGGTAACAAAAGGACAGCTGGGAATGCCTCCTCCTCCCAAGATCCCCTCCTTAGATCATAACAAAAGATACTGGGGGTAGTGGTGTCATTCCAAGCGTTTTCATTGTAATACAGTGGGATACACTGGGATACCGATCACTGGAGGTTGTGAGGGAAGTCCATGGCACTGACGTCCCTCATCGCAAAGATCATGGGGTCATCTCCTGCTGGAACTCAGCAGGTGCCAGGACTCTAACAGCCATCCAACTGTCAGTGCCAGTAGCCCGCGGTACTGTTCCCTCACACATCTGCAGCCGAAATCACTAACATATGTTCCGGCATTGTGTACCCTTATGGGTTCCATCAAGGTCTCTACATTCGTGCTGCTTGGGGGTGCAGGAGGGACTGTCGCTGAGCAATCCTCCAATGTCCCAATATTATCGCCTGGGGACATCTCCTGAATTCTTTTGAATTTTGTTTATCTCTCTAACCTCTTTGTTCACTCATAGTATATGTGTTTGACTGTCTCTTTAGACAGTTAGACAGACTGCTGTCTGTCTCAGTCACAGTGGAGAGGGTGTGTGTTTTGGGAGTTTGAAGGGGTATAGTATAAGTCGTATAAATTAGAGATATTTTCTTTTCACTCTTCTTCTTAAAGTTATGTGTATTACAATAAATAAAGATTTTTTTTTTACTGAAGAAACTCAGTGTGAACTGTTTTTTTCCTGAATCAGTTATATTGGTCATTTTGATATTTTGGTATTTTATACATTTATGAGATGACTTGTTAATCAGTGGGTTATGATTCTCTGTGCAAACATCCCAGTTAAGACATGATATGGTGTAAAGAGCCATATGACCATTAGATATAGGAGCAGGATTAGGCCCTTCGGCCCATCAAATCTGTTCTGCCTTTCAATTATGGCTGATATGTTTCTCAACCCCATTCTCCTGCCTTCTCCCCATAACCTTTGATCCCTTTATCTGTCAAGAGCCTATCTTTCTCTGTATTAAATACCCTCAACGTCTTGACTTCCATAGCCCTCTGCGGCAATGAGTTCCATAGATTCACCACCCTCTGACTGAAGAAATTCCACCTCATCTCAGTTCTAAAGAGTGACCCTTTCACTCTGGGACGGTGCCCTCGCGTCCTAGTCTCTCCTACTATTGGGAACATCTTCTCCACATCCACTCTATCCAGGCCTGTCACTATTCGGTAAGTTTCAATGAGATTGCTCTTCGTCCTTCTAAACTCCATCAAATACAGGCACAGAGTCCTCAACCATTCCTCATGTGACATGCTCTTCATCCCTAGGATCATTCTTGTAAGCCTCCTCTGGAACCCCTCCAAGGCCAGCACATTCTTCTTTAGATATAGGGCTCAAAACTGCTCACAATATTCCAAATGTGGCCTGACCACAGCCTTACACAGACTCAGCAGTATATCACTGCTCTTGTATTCTTGCCCTCTCGAAATGAATGCTATCATTGCATTTGCCTCCCTAACAGCCAACTGAACCTGCATGTTAACTTTAAGAGAATCCTGAACTAGCACTCCTAAATTCCTTTGTGCTTCAGATTTCTGAAACCTTTCTCCATTTAGAAAATAGTCTATCCCTCTATTCTCTCTAACAAAATGCATAACCTCACACTTTTCCACATTGTATTCCATCCAACACTTCTTTGCCCACTCTCCTAGCACATCCAAATCCTTCTGCAGTCTCCTCACTTCCTCAACACTAGCTATTTTTCTGTCATCTGAAAACTTAGCAACAACGCCCTCAGTTCCTACCTCCAGATTATTAATGTATAACATGACTAGTTGTGGTCCCAACAGCGACCCCTGCAGAACTCCACTAGTCACCAGCTGCCGTTCTGAAAAAGATCCCTTAATCCCCATTCCCTGCCTTCTGCCAATCAACCAATCCTCTATCCATGCCAGTAGCTTGTCGGTAACACCATGGGCTCTTCGTCAGCAGTCTCCTGTGCGGCACTTAGCCAGTCCTCTGGAAATCCAAGTAGATCTCATCCACTGGCTCTACTTTGTCTAAACTTGCTTGTTACCTCCTCAAAGAATTCTAACGGATTTTTCAGGCATGACTTCTCCTTGGCTCAGCCCTGTTTTGCCATGCAATTCAAAGTACTCCACAACCTCATTCTTAATTATGGCGTCCACATCTTACCAACAAGTGAGGTCAGGTTATTTGCCTTATAATTTCCTGTCTTCTGTCTGTCTCCTTTTTTAAATGGAGGTGTTATAGTTGGTTAGCTCACTGAGCTGGTTCGTTGTGCTGCAGACGTTTCATTGCCCTGCTGGCTAACATCATCAGTGCAGCCTCTGATGAAGCGCTGTTGTGTTTTCCCACCTGTTTTTTTATCTCTGATGTCCGTCGAGCTGGATCACCTCACTTCTGGTTTTCCTTCGCAGTGGAGTATATAGGGGGTCGAGCTCCATGTGTTTGTTGATGGCTTTCTTCATGGAGTACCAGGCTTCTAGGAATTCCCATGTTTGTCCCTGCTTTACTTGTCCCAGGATCCTGGTGTTGTCCCATTCAAATTGGTGGTTCACCTTATCCATGTGGATAGAAATGAGTAAGTATTGGCTGTGCCTTTTTGTAGTCAATTGACTACAATCGACTTGTTGTTAATTTCCTCCCTGTTTGCCCAATATAATGTTTGTCACACTCTCTGCAGGGAATCTTGTATGTGACATTGGTCCTGTCCATAGTGGGTAGTAGGTCTTTGGTTCGGGTTAGCAGTTGGCATAGGGTTGATGTGGGTTTGTGCGCTACTCTGATGCCCAGTGGTCATAGGAGTCTTCTGCTCAGTTCAGATGTATTCCTGATGTAAGGCAGCATGATGAGTATGTCAGGGCGTGTAGTATCTTCCTGGTGTCGTTCATGTATTAAGCACCTTCTGACCCAGTTTCTCGGGCATCTGTTGTCTTTAAGTACCTGGAGGAGGTAGTCTTCTTCTTCACGGCGTAGCTCTGTGCTACTGCGGTGTGTTGTTGCCTGTTTAAATAATGTTCTCACGCAGCTTTGTTTGTGGGTGTTACGGTGGTTGCTGTTGAAATTCAGTACCTGGTCAGTGTGCGTAGCTTTCCGGTTTACCTTTGTTAGGAATTCCCTGTGGGTCCTGTGTTCCACCATGACGTCCAGGAATGGGAGCTGTTTGTTCTTTTCCTCTTCTCTGAATCTGATCCCAGTGAGGGTGTTGTTTATTAGTTTGTGTGTCTCCTCTAGTTTGGTCCGTTTAATAATGACAAAGGTGTAGTCCATGTATTGTATCCATAGTTTCGGTTGGATTAGCGGAAGGGCCAGACTTTCGAGTCCCTGCATCACCGCTTTGGCTATTAGTCCAGAGGTAGGTGATCCCATGTGTGTCCCATTGATCTGTTCATATATTTGGCAGTTAAAGGTGAAGTGGGTTGTGAGGCACAGGTCCAGTAGCTTCAGCATGTTGTCTGTGGAGATGGTGTCGCTCGGGTCTTGTTCTTGTTTCCGTAGCATTGCCAGCGTTTCTCTTGCTACTGGTATGTCTATCGATGTGAATAGTGTAATAATGTCAAATGATACCATGGTCTCGACGTCATCTATTCTTACGTCCTTGATGGAACTGAGGAACTCCTGGGCTGAGTGGATTGAGTGGGGTGATTTGCTGATGAGGTGCTTTAGCCTCCTTGTAACTCCTTGGCTAATCTATGTGATGGCGTGCCTGGCAGGGAGACTATGGGTCTGATGGGTACTTCCAGTTTGTGTACCTTCGAGAGGCCATAGAATCGCGGGGTGTTAGTTCCTTCAGGTTTCATTCTTAGGTAGTCTGTTTTGTTGATCTGTCCGGTCTGTTTGAGTCCCTTTAGTGTTGAGTATCTTGTTGACCAGTTGTGGGGTTGGGTCTATCTACACTATGTGTTCTCGTCGGCTCATAGTGCATGTGCCTGGGAGAGGTAGTCCCATTTATTTAGTATTACCATCATGCGCCCTTTCTCTGCTGGTAATATTGCGATGTTCTTGTCCTTTTTCAGTCCTTCTAAGGCTTTCCTTTCCAATGTGTTGAGGGTGTTGGGTTTGCTTTTTCTGGTCAGTGTCGGGATCACTGTCTGTCTTATGGTTTGTTATGTTTCTTCATTGATGCTGTTGGTCCTCAGTGTGGCTTCCAGTGTGGCTAGGAATTCTGTTTCGTTGGCATCTCTGTAGTTATAGTTAAGTCTGTGGATGAGAACAGCTTTCTCTATGTCTGTCAGTTTCCTATCTGAAAGGTTTCTTATCCAGGTGTTGTAGTCATTTTTGTGGGTAAGTGTGGATAGTTTTTCCTGAAGGGTCTGTCTTTTCCTGGCTCTTGTGGTCTGTTGACTGATGTTGATGGCTCATTCTAGGTCTGTTGTCCAGCCTTGCTTGGTAGCTTCCAGGAATAAAGTTTTTTGGCGCGTAATTTCTCAGTTACATCTGTGGAGCCAGTTGTGTGTGTTGTTTATCATTACCATTACCATCCTGCAGCTGTTTTGTCCTGCTGTTTTGCGAGCTTGTGGGTTGTTGATGGGGCTTTGTATTTCACACTGGAGAATACCTGGTTCCTGAGGCATCCATGTAGGAAGTAGAGTTGTTCACGGGTAGCGCTCTGTCAGTTGGCATAGTTCTCCCATTTTCATGCCAATTTGAGTGTGCCTCACCCATAGGTCCCTAAGGTTTTAGAGTAGATTTGTAGCTTGGGTTGTGGATGCTGTGGTTGGTTGGCTCACCGAGCTGGTTTCCATCTGGTCCGGGCAATTTATCCACCTTCAGTTCATTCAGTAGAGGAGGGTGTGTTGAGGGCAGAGGAGCACCATGAACTGGCATTAGGCCACACAGTGGCTCAGTGGTTAGCACTGCTGCCTCACAGCGCCAGGGACCTGGGTTCAATCGACCCTCGGCCAACTGTCTGTGCGGAGTTTGCACATTATCCCTGTGTCTGTGTGGGTTTCCTCCGGGTGCTCTGGTTTCCTCCCACAGTCCAAAGATATGCAGGTTAGGTGGATTGGCCATGCTAAATTGCCCCGTAGCATTCAGGGATGTGTAGCTTAGGTGGGTTATAGGGAAATGGGTCTGGGTGGGATGCAGCAAGGGTCAGTGTGGACAGTATGATTCCATGATCATCCCTGTACTGATAGGGAGATGGGAATGCTACAAAAAGGCTACAGTCTGCTATTCTCAGATGTGAGCAAAGTGTCGGTCATTAGTCTACATAAGAGACTGTGCACCTTCAGCAACTAATTTTTTCTCTTGTCAACCAAAGGTGTGTCCGGCTAGCAGAGGAGATGAAGCACCAGATTTCACAAGATGCCCTCCTCCAGCACTGATAAGGCATGCTCCTGCTGGCCAAAGACAGTGTCCTTGGTGGAGCCACTGTCTAGAGCGGCCTCACGCTCACCGTCTGGTGAGCAGATCATGGACAAAGGGCTAGAACTCCCAGAGGAAATGATGCCTGAGGTCTCTGCCATTAGAGGGACTGCTGGAGAGCAGGAAGCTGCTCAATCCCATGCTGATGGCATACTCAGGTTCCCAGCAGACTGGAAAGTGGCTGACATAACACCCCTGTTTAAGAATGGAGGGAGGCAGAAGATACGGAATTATGGGCTAGTTAGCCTGACCTCAATCATTGGTAAGATTTAGATGCCATTATTAAGAATGAGATCGTGGAGTACTTGGAGGTGCATGACAAAATAGGTCTGAGTCAGCATGGCTTTGTCAAGGAGAGGTCATGTTTGTCAAAAATCTGTTAGAATTCTTTGAGGAAGTAACAAGTGAGTTATGCAATAGAGAGCCAGTGGACATAATCTGCTTGGATTTCCAGAATGACTGGCGTGTTGTGCCTGTGAGAACAGGCAGGGGAACACAAGGCGGTGATGCCAGAGGCCCTCATTAAACTGGAACAAAAAAATGAAAAATGAAGTTCAAGTTCTGTCTACCATCATGGCTATCACCACAGAAACAGTGACAACTACCTAGGAGATCCAAATCCAATAGAATGCTCAGCGGCTAATGAATATGCACTCATACGCGCACTCCATCGCTGTAAGCTTGGGTGCTCAAGAGGAGAAAGGGGGGACAAGGCATCTCAGTTTCAAGAGACCTTTCCTATCGAGGAGATGGGGTGGTGCCAGCAGAACCTCATATTGAGGAAAAAGCCGAACAAGTACCCAAGGAGCTTCATCTCAGCACACTCCAAAGGTGCCCTTCCTCTTCACCTCAATCCTGTCAAAGACTCCCACACTCACAGCAGCAGATCAGGATGAGAAGCACCTGCTCAGGAAAGTCTCAATAAGCCGGGGCGCTCTATGCCCCAGGCCCCCGGAACACTCCCATCAGTCATCCCAATCACCAGGGAAAGGCAGTCGATAGACAAACACACAGACGAACGTACAATTTAGGGGAAGAAATAGGCTGTTTGGGTCCATCGAGCCTGCTGTACCATTTATTAAGATTATGGCTGAACTGATCATAACTTCATTCTCACGTTCCCCTGATAACTTTTCACCCCTTTGCTCAGCAAGGCTCTATCTAACACTGGCTTAAAAATATTGAAAGAATCTGTTTCCGCCACCTTCTCAGGAATGGAGTTCCATGACTCTATGAGGGAAAAAAACTCCCATCTCATCGCTGTTTTGAAACAATGATTCCTAGTTCCAGATTCTTCTCCAAGATGATACATCCTCTCCACATTTACCTTGCCAAGAACCCTCCCGAGATACAACGTCAGCCTGTCCAACCCTTCCTCATAAGACCTTCATTCCAGTTACTGGGGTAAACCTTCTGTGAACTGACCCTTCTTGAATAAGGTGACCAACATTGTTCACAGTATGCCAGATGCAATCTCACCAATGCCCTGAAGCATAACCTCTACTTTTTATATTCTACTCACCACATAATAAATAATAACATTCCATTCACTTTCATAGTTACTTTCTGTACCTGTAAATGTACCCTTTTTGTAGTTCATGCACAAAGACATTCAGATCTCTCTGTATCTCAGAATTTTTCAATCTCTCGCCATTTAGATAACCTGCTTATTTTTAGTTTTCCTGCTAAAATGGATAATTTCATATTTTCCCACATTACACTAAATTTGTCACGTTTATGCTCACTCAGGTAACCTATCTAGGTCTTCCTGTAGCTTCCTATGTCCTCTTCAAAACTTGCTTTCCTTCCTATGTTTGTGTTGTCATCAAATTTGGCAAACATATCTTTCATTGCTTCATCTAAATTATTTACATAAACTGTAAATGGTTGAAGCCCAAGTATCAATCCCTGCGACTCATCCCTCACAAAATCTTACCAACCTGAAAAAGACACAATTCGACCTGCTGTGTTCATCCAGCCCCATGCTTGTTATCTCAGATTCTCCAGCATCTGCAGTACCTTTTATCTCTGATACAATTCTGCCTACTCTCTGCTTTCTGTTAATTACCTTTCAAGTCAATGCGCTACCCATTTTATATGCTCCTATATTACACTCATAGAGCCCAATAACATGATTTCATAGAGCAGCTTCTTAAATGCCATCTGGAAATCTAAGTACCCCAGTTCCCCTTTAGCCACTGCATAAGTTACCTTCTCAAAGATGAGCAATGTATTAGTCAAAAATGATACCCCTTTCACAAATCCATGTTGACTTTTGCCTGATCATCTGTGTGTTCTGCCCTACCTTCTTTAATAATAGCTTCTACCATTTTCCCTAGGAAGGGGGTTAAACAAACTGTTTACTCCTTTTTTTGAATAAAGGAGTTACATTCACCACCTTCCAATCTAATGAAGATTGAATCAAGGGAATGTTGAGAAACTAGCTCACTAGCCACGTCTTCTAAGACCCCAGGATGAATCCAACAGGATGGGGGAACTTGTTGGCCCGTGGCTCCAATAATTCCTCTGGGTCACTTCTCTCATTATGGTGATTTTCCTTAGTTCCTCCCTGCTTTCCGTTCCCTTACTCACTGTTGTTTCTGGTATGTTACTTATATCCTGTGTAGATCTCAATGTTACTGCCAAGTGTAGTTGAGTACAGGTGCACAGGAGTACAGGGAAAAATGTATAGTCACCATTCTCTGGCGCCATCTTACTTTACAAAAGACAGGATTCAAAACAGAAGCAGAAATAAAAGAAACAGCCGAATGGAAAAGGGAATGTCCAGATCACTCCCCTCATCTCCGCCATGAGACCTTGTCACCTGAAAAACAAAGCCACAAAGTCCATCCCCCAGTCTGCGAATGCTCAGGTGCCCTGAGTGCCCACATACTGCATGCAGCTGCATCATCATAACCTCTGCTGTCAGGTACCCAGGCCCAGCCGTGGCCAGGAGCTGTGCTGCTGGAACTGTGTCGCCATTCTTTGGCACCACCTTGCCTCCACAGACTGTGAGTTCTGTGCTCAGACAATCTCAGCAATACAGCTGCTGCTGAAACTGCTAGGTCCCACACTGGGCTCAAACCAGACGTTGGGCCCAACATGCCGAAACAGCTGCTGCTGCTTCCTGGGACTGACCATCATTTCAGCAAAGGAACCTGGCACTGCCAACCCTTCCCCCCCTCCCCAGGAAGGAACCACTCCCACTGCTGCCCATACTTTGGAAAGGAGACCAATACAGCTGAAAAAGGAAACGAAAAAAAGAACAAAAGTGAAAAAAAGGAGAGAAAAAGAAGAAAAAAGGAAGGCAGACGTAAGTGGACGGTCCCCAGGCTCAGGAGCTGTGCACGAACACTGCTACTTCACTTTCATCATCTGTAGTGAAGACAAATGGAAAGAAGTCAATACTGTCCTTATTGTCCATGGCTAACTTACCAGACATGCCTTCTCTAGGACTCAAACTCACTTGGCCCCTTCTTTCTGTCATTCAATATTTATAGAAACTTCTTTTTTGTATTTCTGGCCAGCTTTCTCTCATAGTTTAATATTTTCCCCTCCTTGTTACTGTTGTGGTGATATTCTGTTCAATTGTCTGACCTGCTGCTTGTCTTTGCACAATGACATGTTTTTCTTTAGTTTGGTACTACCTTTAACCTTTCCAGTTAACCTTGAGTTACTCCAATAGTTCTTAGGAATAATTCCTACATGTTGGAATGTATCTTTTCTTGCTCCTGTACCTTGTTCTCTCCCAAGATAGCATTCGCTTATCAGGAGCAAAAACAGAGGTTGCTGGAAAAACTCAGCAGGTCTGGCAGCATGTGTAAAGAAAAAAAGTCAGAGTTAATGTTACAGGTCCAGTGATCCTTCCTCAGAACTTCCTCTGCTCTTATCAGGTTAGATTGGGGAAGATGCAACACGCCATGTCAAGTGGGACACTCTCTCTGATGTATCTTGCAGTGCATTGTCTAAGTGGTCCAGGCATCCAAATTTAATTCTCAGACATCTCAGAATCTGTTCAATAATGGTCCTGGTGAAAGTATGTGCTGTATTGTACAGCTTCTCAGTGTCAGCCTTTGGATTCCTGGCAGGAAACATCAGCCACCTTTTGAGGGAGTTGCCCTTGTCTTTCTGCAGCCAACCCTGAGGTTGATGACGGGTATTAAAAGCTTCAGCTATCCATGAGTGTTCCAGGTTTCAGGCAGTGTGACAGTTCCTTGGATTTTGTAAACTGACCTAGGGTATCAAGCTCATGTGGTCACAGATGGACACATACTCCTGGCTGCTGATAGGGCACTCTGATGGCAATGTGGGTGAAACCAGTTCCAGCCTGCACCAATGGGAAACCAGCTGTCGCAGCAAAGGGACTGGCCATGACTGCATGACTCTGTATCCAAGAGGAAACATTCCATTGGTGCACTTCAGTGAAGGGAGTACCAGTCTCCTCCCAGATACATTTTTCTTCATTCTCTTATAAGACATGGGCGTCACTGGCTGGGTCAGCATTTAGTTACCCTTGAGAAGGTGTTGGTGATCTGCCTTCTTGAACCATCCTGAACCGCTGCAGTCCACATGCAGTGGTCACACCAACAATACCCTTAGGGAGGGAATTCCAGGATTTTGACCCAGCAACACTGAACGAATGGCAATATATTTCGAAGTGACGTCATGTTGAGATTGTACAGGACATTGGTGAGTCCTCTTCTAGAGTACTGTGTCCAGATCTAGTTATAGAAAGGATATTATTTAGTTGGAGAGGGTTCAGAAGAGATTTGCCAGGATGTTGTCAGGAATGGAGGCTTTTAGTTTTAAGGAGGAGATGGATAGGCTGGGACTTTTTTCACTGGAGCATAGGAGGTTGAGGGGTGACCTTACAGAGGTTTATAAAATCATGAAGGGTATAGGTAAGGTGAACGGCAGGTGTCTTTTCACTGGGGTGGAGGATTTCATGACCAAGCGGCATATTTTTAAGGTGAGATGAGAAAGATTTAAAAAATACATAGGCAACATTTTCTTCCACAGAGGGTGGTTCGTGTTTAGAATGAACTTCCAGAGGAAGTAGTGGATGCGGGTACAGTTACAACGTTTAAAAGACATTAAATAAGTACGTGAATAAGCAATGTTTAGAGGGAAATGAGCCAAGCGCAGACAGGTGGGAGTAATTTTGTTTGGGATTCTGCTTGGCATGGACCGGTTAGACCAAAGGGTCTGTTTCCATGCTGTGTGACTCTGACTCTATAAGTCAGGACGGTGAGTAACTCAGAGGGGAGCTTGCAGGGGGTGGTGTTTTCCATGTTTCTGATGCTCTTGTCCTTTCTGGTGGCAGTGATTATGATCTAGAAGGTGCTGTCCAAGGGAACTTGGTGAATCTTTGCAGTCAATCTTGTAGGTGGTACACATTGCTGCTACTGAGATTGGTGGTGGAGGGGGTAGATTTTGTGGATGTGGAGTCAGTCAAAATGTCTGCTTTGTCCTGGACAGTGTCAAGCTTCTTGAGTGTTGTCGGAGATGCGTCCATCCAGGCAAGTAGGGAGTATTCCTTCACACTCCTGACTTGTGCCTTGTAGGTGGTGGACAGGCTTTGGGGAGTCAGGAGGTGAGTTACTGAGTGCAGTATTGTTAGCTTCTGACCTGCTCTTGCAGCCACTATGATGAGTCCAGTTGAGTTTCTGCTCAATGGTAACCCCCAGGATGCTGATAGTGGGGGATTCAGTGAACGTAACATCAATGATTGTCAAGGAATCATTGTTGGATTGCCTGGCATTTGTGTGGCTGCAAATGTTACTTGTCACTTTTCATCCCAAGGCTGGATATTGTCCAGGTCTTGTTCCATTTGAACATGGACTGCTTCAGTGAGTGGCCAATTGTGAAATTCAGCAGAGATCTGTAACATGTGAAATGTGACTGTACAAAATAGTGCACTTGGGTAAAAGTTGAGCGTCTTCATGGTAACTGGCTTGAAATTGACACACAGTTTTTGCAACCACGGTTTCTGACCAGCAGCTGTCAGATGTAGGACCCAATGTTCTGGGACATCCTGAGGTATGCCCCATCTGTCAGTTAGAGATAGCTGCAGCAATGTCGATAGATGTGGTTTGTGTTCAGTGTTCATTCTTCCTCTCATCAGTTTGAATGCTGCACCTTGGCACTGGTCCCTGTTGAGCTGCAGGAAGGCCAGGAGGATGGCAGCATTAATCAGTATCAGCATGCTGTTGGTCTCAAGAGACGTGTGAAACCAGCAATTTGTTGCAGAGGGTGATTTCTCTCTTTGATATTTTCCCTAGAAATGCGCTCCATGATGTCCTAGGTTCTTAGAATTATAGAATCATTGAATCCCTGCAGTGTGGAAGCAGGCCATTCAGCCCATCGAGTCCACACCAATCCTCCAAAGAGCATCGCACCCAGACCAATCCCCCTATCCAGTCCCTGTAACCCTGAATATCCCATGGCTAATCCACTTAACCTACACATCCCTGAACACTAATAGCAATTTAATATGGCCAATTCATCTGACCTGGTCTGTCTTTAACCTAGCAATGTTCCCCATTTGGTGTCTACCTCAACCAGTATGTGGACTGCGGACAACTCCATCCCCTAAAACTTCAGAGGAAAGCTCCCTTTGAGTAAACATTCAGATGTATGTTAACATTATGCATTGTCCAGCTTACTTAAAACATGTCAGTGAACCTTCCCATGCACAACGGTCAGCTTCTCTTCAGGGTCGGTGCAGCAGAACATTCTAATCCTGTCTTGACACGCAAACATCACATTAAACCCCACCCATCTCTCCTCCAGCCTTCACCTTCACTGGCTGCAGTTTCCAGTTGGGATTCCAGTGCTTGAGTCATTGTAACAGTTGTTCTGTGCCAACGGGATGACGAATTTATCTCAGTTCCTCCACGGTTGCAACCATATCTCAGACACCACAAGATGGCACTCAGGTCACAATCTGTTGTGGCTTCATAGGTCCAGTTGAGTTCTGGAGACATTATCGATGATTGGGTAAGTAACCCAGCAGAACACGATTGTCCGCACACTGGGCTGGTTAATGGGTTATCCCTTCAGTCAGCCAAAAACCTGAATCTTTAACCGTATCAACCCAAAAATAAAACCTCATCCTACTTTGGGTGTACCCTTTTCAAGGGGCAGCATGGTGGCTCAGTGGTTAGCACTGCTGCCTCACAGCACCAGGGACCTAAGTTCAATTCCACCCTCAGGTGACTGTCTGTGTGGAGTTTGCACATTCTCCCCATGTCTGCATGGGTTTCCTTGGAGTTCTCTGGTTTCCTCCCACAGTCCAAAGATGTGCAGATTAGTGGATTGGCCATGCTAAATTGCCCATAGTGTTCAGGGATGTGTAGCTTAGGTGGGTTATAGAGGGATGGGCTACTCCAAGGGTCAGTGTGGACTTGTTGGGCCAAAGGGCCTGTTTCCACACTGTAGGTATTCTGCAATTAAAAAATATGGTTGACAATCAGAAGGTGACAAGATTTATATTCATTACACAAATGCACATGTTTAGGTCACCCAATGTCACTGCTAAGCTCTCCCCATTTTTTACCTCCCTAAATGTGTAATAATTCCTGTCACCCTGGAAGCACTCTGAATCCTGTCCGTGTTTATGTTAGGTTCCACCATATCTCCCTGAACCCATTATGATCCAGGTACCAATGGCCCTCCTGATCTCCATTCTCCCATCATTGAGACCAGGAGGACCATAATATTCCTTGACAATCCCCTATCATTTCCAAAGACAATATAATTCTCAGCCCCGAGCTTCCAACTGCCAGCGTGTAAGATCCATCGCCCCCTCCAACTGTGCATATACCTTCCATAACACGATGGCATTAGGCACTTCCTTGTACATGACCCTCTCACAGCAAGGACCAAACACTGGACAACTATTCCTCCATGACTCTCCCTGGACAGATACCTTCCCCTGGCTCTGAATGGACAGACACCTCCCCCTGTCTGTGCCTGGAGAGGTACCTCCCTGTGACTCTCCCAGGACAAACACCTCCCTTTGACTCTCCCTGGACAGACATCTCCCCCCTGATTTTCCTTGGACAGACATCTCCCTCTGACTCTCCCTGGACAGATACTAACCTACTCACGGGTAGAGAGTAACCCACTCCTGGACAGTGAGTAATCCATTCCTGGACAATGGGTAATCCACTCCTGGATAGACAGTGGCCCACCCTTTCCCAGACTATGTCCCATCTGCACCCCAGTGACCCTCTCTTCCTGTTGTTTTACCCTGCCCCATGGATACTGCCATCTCCTGCCCTTAGCTACTTGGACTGCATTTAGAGACATAGCACTACAACAGAATGCAACAACCATTTAAACAAACTCAAGATCTAGAGTATCTCTATAGAATAAAGCACAAAGTACACTACCTGAAATCTGGAAAGCTGTGACGTTTGCCAGGTAAATGCCTGTTAGATGTGCTCAGGTACTTGACGAAATGTATATCTCTATTGGGTGAATTGGCGAGTTGCATTTTAATGAGTTGCTAATGCATGCAGGTAAGCTTCCCAACACCTACAGTGCAAAACATCAATCCACATTTCAAGTCCATGGAACATAATTGCAGAAGTTTTCCCACCAGCGAGACCTAATCTTTGGACTGTTAACCAATTACATTTACCCATTTCTCACTCTTCTCCCCTCCTCCAGGATGGGAAGATTCTCCCAAAGAAACAGAAGATGTACCTATGAGTAAGTCTCTAGCTTAAGTGAGAAAGCGAAGCCAAAAGAATAGGAAACAAAATGGGACAGTGTTTAAGGCTACAATTTGATGAACTCAGTGTTGAACCCTGCAGTCTGCGAAGTGTCTAATCAAAAAATGAGAAACAATTGCTAAAGCTTCCATTGAGTTTGACTGGAGCCACTTTACTGGGAACCTCTGAAAGTCTGATGACAGATGAGCATTGGAATAAACAAACAGAAATGATGCCACTTGGAGTAATACAGAGAAGATGAAGGCCATCATTGATGTTGTTCACTGTAATGCAGTAGGGGTCAAGACCAGAGATTGTCCCATGGCCTCTTTTGATAGCAAAGCCAACCCATGTACATTCCTCTTTTCAGATCTCCCTTTGTTCACTCACTTCTCCTTCTAGTATTGGTCTGGGCCATTCTTACCCTTAGTTCAGAAGATCATCAGTTCTGAGTTGCACTACAGACATTTCAGGGCAAAGTTCAAGTTTACAGAACAGAGGGAGGGCTCCACTGTTGGAGGTGCTGGCTTTCAGATTGCCCTATGGTACCATTTGAAGACGAGTAAGGAAACGTTCCCTTGTATCGTAACCAAAATTGATCCCACAACCAATATCAGCAGAAATGAATTCACTGGCTACATACCCAGATGCCTTAAAGCTCTTCCTTGTCCTGCAACATTGATGGCAATTCCAAAGTCCTGGAAGGGTGCTGAAATGGCCAGAGACTAAGCAAAGTGTATAAATACAAGGCCTTCTGTAAGTAAACTAAAACATTGTCTTGAAAAGAAATTGAAGAGGAATGTGTCAATGTAGCCCAGAATTCTAGAGGAACAGTCCAAGACAGAGATTTCTACTTCCCAAGGCAATGAGCAGTAAATTGTAGCAAACTCAACAATTACTGAAACGCAGCAAAAAACATGCCCAATTCACCTGATGCTAGCTCCCACCAGCAGGATTTGTCGTATAAGGAGAGATTGAGGAGTCTGGATCTGTACGCTCTAGAGTTTAGAAGAATGAAAGGTGATTTCGTTGAAATCCATAAAATTCTCACAGGGCCTGACAGAATTGATGGAGGAAGGATGTTTCTCCTGATTTGGAGATGGGACTAGGGATGATGAGGGGGAATGGCGGTGGTTGGTGAGATCTAGAACCAGGGAACACAATCTCAGAATATGAGGCAAGCCATGTAGGACTGAGATGAAGAGGAATTTCTTCACTCAGAAGATGGTGAATGTTTGAAATTCTCTACCCCAGAGAACTATGAAAGTTGTTCAATCTGTTTAAGATGGAAATCAATAGATTTCAAGTCATCAAAAATATCAAGGGACATGGGGAGTGTAAAGAAAATAGTATTGAGGTGGAAGATCAGCCAAAATCCAGATGCAGGATCCAGCAGACTTGATGGGCTGAGTGGCCTAATCTTGCTCATATTTCCTACGTTTTTCTGACCATATATGATCAGGAAACTGCCTCTAATATTTACCCTCGAGGTTCTTGAGGTACTCAGCTGCTCTAGGACCAGCAGGCAGCTCTAAGCCAGTGTCATCCTGGGGTTGAGCGACTCCCTGCAACCAGCAGGACCTGTCCATGATGCCTGTAGGAAAGAAATCCTTGCATTTGTATCATGTTTTTCTCTGCCTCAGGCTGCCTGCTCATGATTTTCAAAATCTCTATCAGATCTCCTCTCAGCTTTCTTCTCTCCAAGGAGAATAGTCCCACCTTCTTCAATCTATCCTCAAAACTGAAGTTTCTCATTTCTGGAACCATTCTTGTAAATCATTTCTACACTCCCTCCAACACACTCATATCCTTCTTCTAATGCGACACCCACAACTGCACACAATACTTCAGCTGAGGTCTAACAAGTTTCTTATGGTTCAACATCACCTCCTTCCTCTACGACTCCATACCTCAATTGTTAAAGCTGAGAATATTGGATGCTCTCTTAACCTGTGCTGCTACCTTTAATTATCTGTGCACATACATTCAGGTCCCTCTGCTCCTGCACTGCCTTTAGAATTGTATCATCTATTTTATATTGTCTTTCAAGGTTCTTCTGACTAAAGTGCCTCACCTCATATTTCTCTGCATTGAACCTCATCTGTCATCTGTCAAGCCACTCCACCAACTTTTCAAATGTTTTTCTCATGTTCTGCGCTGATCTCCTTACTGTTTACGATTCTTCCAAGTTTCCTGTATAGAGTCATGGAGTCATACAGCTTGGAAACAGACCCTTTGGCCCAACTAATCCATGCTGATAATAATGCCAAATTAAACTAGTCTTACCTGCTTGCTCCTGGTCCTCACTCCAAACCTTTCCTATTCATGTGCTTATCCAAATATCTTTTAAATGTTGTAATTGTACTCATTTCTTCAGGAAGTTCATTCCACACACTAACCACCCTCTGTGTAAAAAAATTGTCCCTCCTGTCTTATTTAAATTTCTCTCTTCTCACCTTAAAAACCTCCCCCCTAGTCATCCCCGTAAGCAAAGATCCAGGTCACTGATATAGCAAGGGTCTTAATAGTGACCCCTGGGGAATTCCAGAACAAGCCCTGCCCTAGGCTGAAAAACATATGTTGACCATGATTAAAGGGTGTAGAGCTGGATGAACACAGCAGGCCAGGCAGCATCAGAGGAGCAGGAAAGCTGACATTTCGGGTCTGGACCCTTCTTCAGAAATGGGGGAGGGGAAGGGGATTCTGAAATAAATAGAGAGGCGGGGGAGGTGGATGGAAGGTGGATAAAGGAGCAGATAGGTGGAGAGGAGATGGGCAGGTCAAGGAGGGGGGATGGAGCCAGTAAAAGTGAGTGTAGGTGAGGAGTTAGGATGGGAGTTGGTCAGTGAAGGGAAGACAGATAGTTCAAGGAGGTGGGGACAAGGCTGGTAAGGTAGGAGGTGGGAGTGGGGGTTGATCAGTGAGGTGGGAGGAGCGGATAGGTGGGAAAAAAAGCAGACAGGTCGAGGAGGCGGGGACGAGCCAGGCTGGTTTTGGGAAGAGGTCGGGGGTGGGGAGATTTTGAAGCTAGTGAAGTCCACATTGAGACCATTGTGCTGCAGGGTTCCCAAACTAAATAATGAGGTGCTGTTCCTGCAATCTTCAGGTGGCATCATTGTGGCACTGGAGGAGGCCCAGGATGGACATGTCGTCCAAGGAGTGGGAGGGGAAGTTGAAGTGGTTCGCGACTGGGAGGTGCAGTCGTCTGTCGCAAACTGAGCGTAGGTGTTGCACAAAGTGGTCTCCAAGCCTCCGCTTGGTTTCCCCGATGTAGAGGAGGCCACAATGGGAACAGCGGATGAAGTATACCACATTAGCAGATGTGCAGGTGAACATCTGCTTGATGTGGAAGGTATTCTTGGGGCCTGGGATTGGGTTGAGGGGGAAGGTGTAGGGGCAGGTGTAGCACTTCCTGCGGTTGCAGGAAAAAGTCCTGGGTGTGGTGGGGCTGGTGGGGAGTGTGGAGAGGACAAGGGAGCCACGGAGAGAGCGGTCCTTCCGGAAGGCAGATAAGGCTGGGGAGGGAAAAATATCTCTGGTAGTGGGGTCAGATTGCAGGTGGCAGAAGTGGCGGAGGATGATGCGTTGGATCACCCCATCAACCTCCAGATTCGACCTTTACTGGCTCCATCCCCGCCTCCTTGACCTGTCCGTCCCCTCTCTACCTATCTGCTCCTTTATCCACCTTCCATCCGCCTCCACCCCCACTCTATTTATTTCAGAATCCCCTTCCCCGCCTCCATTTTCTGAAGAATGGTCTAGACCCGAAACATCAGCCTTCCTGCTTCTCTGATGCTGCTTGGCCTGCTGTGTTCATCCAGCTCTACACCTTGTTATCTCAGATTCTCCAGCATCTGCAGTTCCTACTATCTCTTTCACCATGATTCTCGGTTTCCTGCTACTCCATCAATGTTGGACTGTTTTGCTATTTGAGGTCAAAGCAAAATTCAAAATGTGATGGATCAGATCACCTACTACGTGGGAAGGGATAAAGAGGACTTCCAGGGAACTTGCTGCTGTTAGGCTTACTCTGTTTTAGTTTAAAACCGTCCAAGAGTTGACAAGGTTACAAACAGCATGTGATGAGATGGTCCCAGTCAAGACTCCAGCCTCACTTCTTCCCCGCAGATCATTCCATCCCCACGTTTTGGCAGTATCAATACCTGAACCCCTGATTTCCATCATTAGCGCGCACAGGAATTTACCGTGCACACCAGCGAAGACCGAACAACGAGAGGGAGAGTCAGTACTGAACGTGTAATCAGTAGGAGGCAAGAGGGGATTAAACTGTACACGGGATGGTGTAACTATCCATCCGCCCCCCCGCCTCCGGTTGTTACAAACCAAGGGGAGGGGAGATAGGGGTAGTTTAATCTAGTCTCGGGCAAATTTGGGACTGGGGGTGTTTGCAATGTGTTGAATAATCCCAAGGACTGCTGCAGACTCGGTCAGTGTTCTGAGACTGGCGCCTGCTCATTCACTGGTCAGGGCTAGAGCTGAACAGTTCAGGGGATTGCTGTCGTGTCTCCCCGTTCCCGTTATTTCCCCAGGCTGCCCCTACACGTGGACTGTCAACCGGAGACTTGATCGGTGGATTAAGGCTGTTCCTGGTCCTCACCAGCTCCCCTCTCTCTCTCCTGGAGAATCAGAAACGACATGAAGTGTCCAGCAAGCTCTCTACTCCTGCTCAGTTTCTGCACCGCGTCTGTGAGTACCTGAAAAAACAAGGGGGAAAGCCCAGAAATATTGATGCTCACCGTTTTATTGCAGGCTGCAATTTGCAGGAAAAGATATTTTATATAAAAAAAGTGTAGTTTTCAGTTATTTAGGATAACAGCTGTAAAAGATCTTTTTCTCTGTGTCCCATCGTTATTGTTTAAATTCCGTTCTTTTTCGCTGATAACTTGGAGATTTTGGAACGTATCTAAATGTAGTTTTTACAATAAAACCAGGTGAACACGGGAGGCAGGAGAGACTCAGTAGGTTGTGGTAGCGGGATCTGTGTGGAGTGGTTTGAGATCGATATGATTTGGCTAGAAATGAGTGTCACCGACAGGTGCTTCCAGCATCCTCTGTCTTTACTATTTGTTCCCCCAGACGCTGCTAACCAAGCGTAAGCGGCTGGCCAGAGCTCCGAGTCCAGCCCATGGTCACTGCTTGGAGAGGACAAGGAGTGGGGTGGGCGAGGGGGTGTTGGTCACAGCTTGGAGAGGGGAATGAGAGGGGGAGGTCACAGCTTGGTGTGGGGAAGGGGAAGGGGGAGGTCACAGCTTGGTGTGGGGAAGGGGAAGGGGGATCACAACTTGGAGAGGGGAAGGGGAGGGGGAGGTCACAGCTTGGAGAGGGGAAGGGGAAGGGGGATCACAGCTTGGAGAGGGGAAGGGGAGGGCGTTCACAGCTTGGAGTGGGGAAGGGGAGGGGGTCACAGCTCAGAGAGGGGAAAGGGAAGGGTTCACAGCTCAGCGAGGGGAAGGGGAGGGGGTCACAGCTTGGGGAGGGGAAGGGGAGGTCACAGCTTGGAGAGGGGAAGGGGAGGGGGTCACAGCTCAGAGAGGGGAAGGGGAAGGGAGGGTCACAGCTCAGAGAGGGGAAGGGGAAGGGGGGTCACAGCTCGGAGAGGGGAAGGGGAGGGGGGTCACAGCTTGGAAAGGGGAAGGAGAGGGGTTCACAGCTCAGAGAGGGGAAGGGGAGGGGGAGGTCACAGCTTGGTGTGGGGAAGGGGAGGGGTTCACAGCTCAGAGAGGGGAAGGGAGGGGGTGTCACAGCTTGGGGAGGGGAAGGGGAGGTCACAGCTTGGAGAGGAGAAGGGGAGGGGGGTCACAGCTTGGAGAGGGGAAGGGGAGATGGGTCACAGCTTAGGGGAGGCGGGCTTCAGGAGGGTGTGGGTAAAGCTGTAGACTGGGAACCTCAGAGAGAGAAAGAAAATACCACCTCTACATCATTCGGCAGACCCTCAGCTTTGTCCCAAACTACTTTACAAGCAACGAAGCATTTAGCGTGCACTCACCCATGTGATGTACGCAACAGAGCTGCCAGGGTGTGCACAGCATGATCCCACAAGCGGCATGCGATCATAAATGACCACAATGTCTGTTCCAGTGATCTCGGTTTTAGGATAAATATTGACACCGGAGGTAAATTTGTCCTGATAGTGCAGGGAATTTTCTTTATTCGTTCTTGTACCCCCCTGAGAGGGCAGCTGGGTCCTCAGTTTGACCTGAAATCGAAAAAGGAGCACCTCAGACAGTGCAGCACTACCCCAGCACCACACCGGCAGCATAGATTCTGTATGTGGTATGGGAAAGAGGGCAGACTGGCCAGCAAAGATTGTACGACAGGTAGGTAAGCCTGGCCAGACAGATCGTGAGCCAGACAGACAGTGAGCTACCCAGGAAGACAGTGAGCCAGACACACAGTGAGCCAGACACACAGTGAGCTACCCAGGAAGACAGTGAGCCAG
>JAHRHZ010000056.1:26002348-26017016 GCA_024137785.1 Ginglymostoma cirratum | reverse complement strand
AGCTACCCAGGAAGACAGTGAGCCAGACAGACAGTGAGCCAGACACATGGTGAGCTACCCAGGAAGACAGTGAGCCAGACAGACAGTGAGCCAGACAGACAGACAGTGAGCTAGCCGGACAGACAGTAAGACAGACTAGTAGACAGTGAGTTAGCCAAACAGTGAGTTAGCCAGACAGACAGTGATTGACAGGGAAGGACAGAATACAAGCAGACAAATGGAAAGAAATAAAAACTGGTAGTCAGTTTAGTCGGAATGTATTAGTATCCCAATCAAGAGATTGGATGACAATATGAATATTGAACAGTTTGATAATTTGGTTACAGTTCTAGAATGTCGTTCTTATATCATAGTGTAGCTCTACAAGTACAGCCGAGTCCATCTCTAGTTAACCCAATGTCGCCACATCAAGTGACCAGCACTGTATTATATCTGTGGAGTGAAGAATTTACATAAGATTCACGGCCAATTGTGAAGATAGCTGTGACAGATCAGGCTAAGAACAAACTGTTCCAACCACAATAATTTCCAACAGTAACTGTGATGCAATCACAACAAACCTGTTGTTAGCAACGCATTATTGCAGGGCAACTCTTAGAGTGATAGAAATGTAGATTTAAGGAACGAGCATTGTATTGATTTCACCGAAGTATGAGATGGAACAAATTTTATTGACATCTAGGATGAAACCTAATCCAGGATCAGAATTTAGTTGTTTGCGTTTGTTTATTTCCAGATCATCAACAAACTTACAACAGCCCTCCACATTCTGAGACTCATCACCTTAAACTCAGCAAATGGGGAGGCTGCGATTTGGCTCGAGAGCTCTTCATTTGCTAAAAAGTAAAAATAATAACAAGCTGTTGAAAACAATGCTCCTTTATGTGTTAAATGTTGCTGCATCAAAGGTACATGTGACTCAAGCCCTAAAGCTATGTCTATTGCTACCTTTTCTGAAGACAAGCTAATTACGTAAAGAGTTGTAGTCATTCTCCCCTAAGCTACATAACTCAAACAAGACTTCCTGACTTAACTATTCTTAATCTCTTAGTGATAAACTTGGCCAAAACAAATAAAGCAAGGGATTCCATGATGAACACTAGGATCCTGGAATGCACTGAGGATCAGAGGGACCTTAGTGTGCAAGTCTTTATTAGCCAAGATGTAGAGTTTAAGAGCAGGGAGGTTATGCTGGGACTGTGTAAAACACTAGTTATACCACAGCTAGAATATTATGTGCAGTTCTGGAAACCACATTACAGGAAGGATGTGATTGCACTGGAGAAGGAGTAGAGGAGATTTACAAGGATGTTGCCTGGGCTGGACAGTTCCAGTTATGAGTAGAGATTGGATAGACTGGAGTTGTTTTTCTTAGAGCAGAAGTGGGGAGGACATGATTGAGTTGTATAAAATAGAAGGTGTAGACAGGGAGAAACTTCTCCCGTTGATGGCGGGATCGTGACCGGGGACAGAGATTTAAGGTAAGGGGCAGGAGGTTAAAGGAGATGTAAGGAAAGATCTTTTCACATAGTGGGTGGTGCAAATCTGAAACTCACTGCCTGTGAGGGTGGTAGAGGCAGAAACCCTCATAACATTGAAGAAGGATTTACATGTGCACTAGTGATGCCAAGCCATACAAGGATATGGGCCAAGTGCTGGAAAACAGGATTCAAACGGTTAAATGGTTGTTTATGACCAGTGTGGATGCACAGAAAGGCCTTTTTTTCTATGCTGTACCTATCTATTATTATGACTCTTTGAAGAATAGGCTTTATCTATTGTTGGATCATTCTGAATATGGTTGACACATCGAGGTTTATAGTAGAGAGGATCAATTCCCTCTTCTTAATTTATGCCCTTTTTACATTTCTTTTTATTTCCATTAACAACCACTTTGTCTTTTGCTCTGCATCTCTACCATCTGCCTTCTTGCTCCCCCTCAGCCTTGTCAAATGTGTAAAAATGGAACTATTTTCCAATGCCTTTCAGTTCTGAAGAAGAGTTCTGAAGATTCAAAATGTTAACTGCATTTTTTTCTCCTCAGATTCTGCCAAACCTGCTGAGTTTCATTAGCATTCTATGCCTCTGTTTCAGATTTCCAACATCTGCAATATATGCTTTTATTATCTTCTTACATAATATATGAGATGTTGTTCTGCAGCCAGGATTAAGGTGTATTTGATTTGAAGTTAACAGTCAGGTTGTGTCTCATACAGGTGTGGACCAACTCTTCCAACTATTGAAATGACTCTGTCCTCGTGACTGTGAGGAAATTCAACATCAAACGCAGTTAGCACCTAATAACTCACTCTTCCCAGAAAGCAGAACAAAGAGAGGCTTTAGCCTAAGGAGTGTTGCATGTTTGTGTCTGGATCCAGGGGTTGAGTCCGAGATAGGAGAAAACTGGGTATGTTCTAAGATGGAGGGAGCTGGGGCATCATTAATGGACAAGGATGGGTTCTGTTGTCCAAGGTTACCAATACAGACTGATTTAACCCTATTTATTTCAGAACCCTCTTCCCCTCCCCCATTTCTGATGAAGGGTCTAGGCCCGAAGCGTCAAGCTTTCCTGCTCCTATGATGCTGCTTGGCCTGCTGTGTTCATCCAGCCCCACACCTTGTTATCACAGACTGATAGCCCTGATTTAGTGAGGAAGATGGTAGATCCGAGCTCCAGTTGGGTAACACTGAAAGCAAGGTTACAATTTAAACGTTGTCAGTATGCCACAAAGGGCAAAAAAAAGGCAAGAGACAATCCATGTGTCCCCTCAGCTGGACAGTTGTGAAATTGTACAGCTGGATCACCTTTCGAAAGCCTTAATTGGGCCTGCCTCCAACTCACTCTTAGACAGTGCATTCCAGATCATAACCACTCCCAAAAGGACAAAGCTTTTCCTCATGTCGACATTGCTTCTTTTGTTAAAGGTACCCCCATACCCTCCCTTGAGCTATCCACAAATGAGAACAGTTTATCTCTATCTACTGTGTCTCTCAAGATTTTGAACACCTTGATCAAATCTTCTCTCAGCCTTTTCTAAGGAGATCAGTCCCATCTTCTCCAATCTAACCATGTAACTGAGGCTCCTCATCTGTGGAAATGTTACCATTGAGCTGTGTAGCACAGGAACAAGCCCTGTGGCCCACCATGTCTGTGCAGACCATGATGTCATTCTAAAGGAATTCCATCTGTCTGCACATGGTCCATACTCACTATTTGTCTCTCTAAATGCGTCTTAAACGTTGCCATCATATCTACTTTTACCACCTCCCCTGGCACCACATTACAGGCACCCTCTATATAAAAAACTTGCCTCACACGTCTTCTTTAACTTTCCCCTCTCAAGCAAAACCTATGACCCCAAATATTTGACATTTTCACCCTGGGAAAAAAGGTCATCCACCATAATTCATAATCCACCATTATCTTATAATTTTACATTTTTATGACTGATCTCTGCACCTTCTCTAATGCCTTCAAATCTTGCCTGAATGTTGACACAATCCTCCACTTGAAACTGAAACAGTGTTTTATGCAGCTTTCAACATGCTCCCTCTGTTTTCATATTCCAAGCCCCAATTAATAAAACCCAGGATGCTGTATGCAACATTAACTGCATTCTCAAGCAGTCCTGCCATCTTTAATGATTTATGCACATACATCACCAGATCCTCTGCCCTCGGAACTTTTTAGAGTTGTAAGTTTTGTTTTATAATGTCTCTGCATGTTCTCCCTGCATTAAATCTTTGTTTCCACTTATCGGCCCGTTCCATCAATATGTCTGTCCTTTTGAAGTTCTATACCATTTTTCTCACTGCCAGCCTTCCACACTATCCTTCATAAAACTTCAACATTTTGGATTATTCAATAGTTTTGAATTTCTGCCCTGTATTTATATCAAGATCTAGGTAATTAAAACTTATCAATGTTTTATGATAACTGGGGAACTCCACTGTAAATCTTTTTCTGATTCCAGAAATAACTGTTCATTCACCACTGCACTTTATTTCCTGCCACTTGGACAATTTCATATTCATGTTGCTACTGGCCCTTTTATTCCATGAACTATAACTTTGGTCGCAAGCCTGCTGCATGGCATTGTATTGAACACATTTTGGAAATACACATAGACCATATCAAAAGCATGAACTCCCCCCTCCCCCAGCTACCCTTGGCTCCCCCAAATCTCTGCTATCTCATCAAAAAATTCAAACAATTACTTAAACTTGATGTGCACAAATATTTGCAGACTTTCTTTGATTAATCTGCATTTGTTTAAGTGACAATTAAATTTGTCTTGAATTATCATTTCTAAAAGTGTTCTGAGGTTAAACAGATTGACCTAGATTTCTCTTTACATCCTTTTTTGAACATGAAGATCCAATGTTTACAATTCTCCAGTCTTCTGTCACCATCCCCGAGGCTAATGAAGGCTGGAAAATTTAGCCAGTAGATATTGGAATAATTTTTTAGGAATATGTATGCAACAGCAATTGATTTTGGTGGAGTCTGATCGGTCCAACACTGAGAATGTTCTGAAATCTGCTGGATACTTAACAAATGGTATATTGACCTTAATGGCAAGATTTGAGTTGAGAAGTCTTACTGGATTTGTACAAAAGTTTAGTGAGACTGTACCTGGAGTATTACGTGTCTCTTTGATCTCCCTATCCAGGAAAGGATATACTTGCCATAGAGGGAGTGGAACAAAGTTTCACTAGGCTGATACAGGGATGACAGGGCTATCTTATGAGACGATATTGGTTCATCTGGGCCCGCATTCACAAGAGTTTAGAACAATGAGGGGAGATCTGCTTGAAATGTATATAACTTTTACAGGCTTGTCTGACTAGATGCAATGAGGATGTTTCCCTGGTTGGGGAGTCAAGAACTGAGAATAGACTGAGGATACAAAGTGGACCATATAGAACTGAGGTGAGGAAACTTTTAGAATTCTCCATCATTTAAGGCTGTGGAGGCCAAATCATTGAATATATTCAAGAAAGAGATATGTTTTTAGATTTTAATGTCATCTGGGGCATGGTGTGAAGGTCAGAATATGGCAGAAGTTCGTATTGAACGGTGGAAAAGGCTCAAAGGGCTGAATGGCCTACTCCATTCATAGTATAATCTGATCCTTTGATCTGGTTGACTGCATGAATCACTGCTGTATAGCACTTTATAAGCATCTTGCAATATTTATTTCATTCTGTAAATATAAAGTGCTGCATATTTTCATCAAAAAAGCAAACTTTGAAGAGTACCTACCCATCATTTTAGAATTAATTTACCTTAATTTGAATTCACATCTTCTGGACCTATTCACCTCATACACTGAATTTCTTTGGTCTATATCATTGCATATTCTACGTACACCTGTAAGTACGTGACTTTTTAAGATTTTGTTTGGTATTGTCTTCTTTATCCTGTTATTGAACATTTAAAAAATCACATCCCAGTTTAACACATTTCTATTTTTTATGTCTTTCATGCAATGGGGCATTTCTATCCCATTGATGTGATTTTCCAGTTCATAATTCATATTTGGTTTAGAATGTAACTTTTAGTGATAGGAGTTAAAGTTTTAACTGTAGTCAAATGGGAGCATCTGCTCTAAAGACTGAAATGCAATACTTAAGTAAATACATTTCAAATAAGGTTGGAGTTTATTGTACTTAAAGGTGGGGCCATGTTAACTTAAGAAGTCAGTGCCAACAATTGTGGGAGACAGGTTGTTAAAACTCCATTATAGACATAAAGGATATTTCTTCCTAAAATCCAGAAAACCTTTAGAATTAAAAGGTAGTTAATTTGCTTTCCTGCCTGCAAACATGCCCTATGTGTCACTTTGCCATAAAAGTAATGACTTAAGGTGGATTCTTGTTTAGAAGTTCTTTTGTTTGATTGATCAGCTTATTTTCTCTAATAAAAGCAGGCTGTTCAGTTTGGGAACAGACAGAGGGAATTGTAGCTTTGCATTTCAACAGATTGAGAGAACCAACAGCAAATTACACCTGCATTCTAAGCAGAAGTAAACACTAACTTTATCTTTTACTGCATGGAATATGTGTGGTGCTCTATTGCAGTTCGGATTTTGAGTGAAAAGTAATGGAAAATTTGCTCCAGCTCACTGCTAGTGATGAAATCTACAGTGGTCCTCATAGAGCTGTGTAATAGAAAGCAGAAGTAGAATTAATAACTTGAACAAGTAGCTAAGGCACCCCAGTCATGATATAGGTAACAGAAAAGGTAAAGGATTACGTTGCCTATAAAGTTAATGGAAGGATCTTCCCTTCAAAGAATCTTCAGAAGAATAGAGTCGCAGAGTTATAGAATCATCAAGTCAGACAGCATGGAAACAGACCCCTTGGTCCAACCAGCCCATGCTTACCATAATCCCAAACTAGACTAGTTCCACCTGCCTGTGCTTAGCTCATATCCATCCAATCTTTTCCTACTCATGTACTTATCTAAATGTCTTTTAAATGTTGTAACTATAGACACATCCACCATTTTCGCTGCACGTTCATTCCACTCACAAACCATCCTCTGTAAAAAAAAATTGCCTCGCATGTCCTTTTTAAATCTTTCCCCTCTCGCCTTAAAAATATGCCCTACTCTCTTGAAATTCCCCCCTCCTAGGGAAAAGAAACCTGCCATTCACCTTATCTATACCTGGCATAATTTTATAAACCTCTATAAGGTCACCTCTCAGCCTCCTACACACCGGTGAAAAAAAGTCTTAGTCTGTCCAGCCTCTCCTTATAACTCAAACCGTTCATTCCTGGCAACATCCTGGAATACTAAGTATAATTCAGTTAAATTCCAGAGGACTGTGGCATATCTTCAGAGTTGGCCGCCTGAACAAAACATGAACTTTTCAGTTTTTGTAAGATAGGGAAACTGAGTTTGTAGCTTTAATCTTTATAAGTTAAAATATTACATCAGTAATATTGCTTTATTTAATTTCCTTTTATATAACTTGCTGCTTGTGTTTTGTTTCAAAGGATGTGAAATCTTGTGGCATAATTCTGTCAGTAAATTACAGGGTGTTTAGATATCTTCTTTAAATAGTGACAATCCCTAACGGAATCATGATACCGTCCCTAATTTTCCTTGAGAAGATGGCAATGAACCACCTTCTTGAACTTATAAAATTAGTTAGCTGATCTCTGACTGAGGGAGTCCCAAGCTGCTCAATTCAAGTACAGGCACCCTGCAGCATTTATTCAAATATCCTTTAGCTGTTTCAGAAGATTCCAGTTATTTTCTCAAAGGTATATTGATCTACCTTAACCAAATCAGATATTCTGAAGTCCGCCTGGTCAGTCAGGTCTTTAGATAGACATTGGTTGTGATATTGCTCAAGAAAGCTGTTATAAATGTTTGGGCATGCTTTGAATTTGTGCCTTGGTATCAAAAGAGTGATAGCAAATCGACAGAGGTTTGGGTATCTTCTGATTTTTATTACATTTGTGAGAGATGTTGAACAGATTGCTGACTCACTATTGTGAAATGTCATGATTTTATGAGGGTGTAGGTTAACAACTAGCGTTAAAAAAAAATTCTGAGGCTGACTTCTTGCTGCTGATAAAGGGATATTTCTCTGTGTAATAAATCTGTTTGGTCATGGTCAAAGGAATCACTGCTCTTCCACCAGAAAACCTAAGCTGCAGCACGCAATAAAGCCAGGAGCTAAAGTAAACTGAAGAAGATTTTCTGTTGAATCCCATTATGGATATTGGAGCCACTGAAAACAGCCCCTCCCAGATAAATGTGAAGGAAAAAACCCTCAAAACCTCAGCAAGAATCATTTTGTAATACCTTTGCAATTGCATGACCTTAAAAGAAATGTAATATTTTCCCTAATTGTTCCCTTTACGTCTAATACAATTTTTTCCACTTTCAATAATTTTTAATACGTGACTTTCTGTTCAGAAGCTAATTAGTACAGAATCCTGAGTAGATTCATGAGGATTATATCAGAAATGTGAGGTTCCATTTATCAAGAAAGGAGGATAGTCTGGGTCTCCTTTAACTTGCATTGGGAAAGAAAGCTGGGGGGGTGACCTGATAAATTACAAAAGAAGTTAGATATTTTGGATCAACCTGTTCAGACACATTGTGACTCATCTGGCACAGCTGGCATTTGAACCCAGAGCTTCTGACAATGACAGAGGAATACAACAGCCCTTGTGAGACAACTCGTAAACTTAAAGAAGAAACTTCTTTGTGCAGAGAGCATTGAGAATTTGGAACACTTTTTATCACAGGGAGTAGTTGAGCTGAATAATGTAGATGCAGGTAAGAGGAAGCTGCATAAGGATAGGAGGACAAAGTAATGTTGGATGAGGAACAATAGGAGGAAGCTTGATGGGGGATGCACTGAACTCTGTGCCTTTATATATACAAGCTTTAATCAAGCTTATTTTAGATTGTCACACTGTCTGGATAGAGAAAGTAATGAATCCATTGATTTCCTTGGTTAAGGTCTAATGATCTAAAATTATTCATAGTGGTATTCATAACAGACAGATTAATACAATCATATGAAATTCATCTGCACACTGTTTTGATGTCTTTTGACGATTAACATATATTGTAAAAATTCCTGCTGAATACATTTTCTTTACAAATGTCAGTTCATTTTAAAAGCCACCCGTCTTACTTATAGTGTGCTCATTACGTTTCCGCTATCGCACATTTTTCACCCATATGTCATATTTTACAATCACAATAAATAATTTAGTTTCTCTGTGCCTGTTCAGTTAGGTAAACAAATCAAATCTCTCTGCAAATTGGGAACATGAATTTTTATTTAAAAGACTGTCTTTACTTTTGAGATATCTGTAAAATCACAAATGGTTTTAATTCCAGGTCATCAATGTAAAACAGAAACAGTGCTCAAGAATGTTTAAGACCTTTAGTCAATATCTCCTCCAATTTTATATTTCCTTGCTCATCAGTATTCTCATTTTTTTCTGATTTGATTCACTATCCTGGACATTTGTGCATTTTTGGCTTAACAAATAAATTTCCATGTGGAAAAATTTCAAAACCTGTTGGAAAATTCAGAAGAACTAGATCACACCTGGTTCTGTTAGATAAAGGCTTGAGCATGGGCAATAGGTGAGAGTGAATCTGCTGAAATCAAGTGAGGGCTTTTACAATGGGAATAAAACAAAGAACTGCAGATGCTGGAGATCTGAAACAAAAGCAGAAATTACTGGAGAAACTCAACATGTCTGTCAGCATCTGTGGGGAGAAAGCAGAATTGATGTTTCGAGTCAAATGACTCTTCACCCGATCAGAACTCTTCTCGCCAGACACAAAACTTTCATTCTGCTATCTGCCCACAGAATTGCCAGGCCTGCTGAGTTTCACCAGCAATTTCTGATTTTGTTTAAAGCAGGAATGTTGTGAGAATGAGAATTGGGTGCAAGGGAGAAGGTGCTAAGTGAGTTAAAGCAAGAATTGTCAGCGAACACATAAATAAATAATTAGAATAATGAAGTAGCTCTAAGAGGATAACATTAAAATTAATTACTAGATTGCAACATAAAAGGATTCCAAATTGTATTAAATAAAACTTAATGTCTGTTAATAATATGTAGGCGTAAAGAGGATACTAAAACAAAATTTCTAGCATTTGGATGGAGGGACCGAAGGTCTGGTAGTTAAATTTGCTGATGATACAAAGATAGATAGGAAAATAGGTTGTGAAAAGGACATAAGGAACCTCCAAAATGATATAAATAGGATAATTGAGTGGATACGGATCTGGCAACTGAAATATAATGTTCCAAAGAGTTATGTTGTCCATTTTGGCAGAAAGAATTTTAAAAAAGCATATTATCTAAACAGTGAGAGATTGCAGAGCTCTAAGATGGGTGTGCTAGTGTGTGAATCACAGAAGGTTGGTATGCAGGAGCAACAAGTAATCAGGAAAGCTAATACAATGTTGTGCTTTGCGTTGGGGAGGAGAATTGAATGTAGGAGTATGGAGGTTGTACTTCAGTTACACAGGGTATTGGTGAGACTGCATCTGGAGTACTGTGTACAGCCCTGATCACAGATATTAATGTGTTGGAAGCAGGTCAAAGACATTTACTAGATTAATGCATGGAATGAGCAGACTACCTTAGGGGGAGATACTGGACAGGCTAGGCTGTATTGTCCACAGTTCAGAAGAGTCAGAGGAGACTTAATTGAAGCATAGAAGATCCCGATGGACTTGACCAAGTAAATGTTGAGAGCATGTAGGAGCAAATTTCTGCAGATGCTGGAATCTGTACTGAAAACAGTAAATGCTGGAGATCACAGTGGGTCAGGCAGCATCCATGTAGAGAAAGCAAGCTAATGTTTCGAGTCTAGATGACTCTTCATCAGAGCTGACGTGAAATGTGGAGGGAGCAGCATTTATGCGCTAGTTGGTGGTGTTGGAGTGTGGGGGGAGGAAGGCTGCTGATAGTGCAGATTTTCCAGTCACTTCATCTGCACTATCAAAATCCTTTCTCCGCCAGCATACCCCCACCCCCGCTCCCAACCAGTGCGTAAATTCCGCTCCCTCCACACTTCACGTCAGCTCTGATGAAGAGCCATCTCGACTCAAAATGTTAGCTTGCTCTTTCTACATGGATGCTGCCTGACCAGCTGTGATTTCCAAAACTTTCTGTTTTCAAATGTTGAAAGCACTTTTTCCTTTTGTGGGGGAACCTCGTACTGGGGATGATTGTTTAAAAATGAGTGTCACCATTTAAAAGGGAGATAAGGCAAAAACATTCTCACAGAGAGTTGTGAGTATTTGGAATATCGTTAAGGCAGAGGTAGATGGATTATTGATTACCAAAGGGATGAAAGATTTGCAGGGATATGCAGGATTGTAGAATTGAGGTTAGAATCAGATCAGCCATGATCCTATTGAATGGCAGAGCAGGCTCAAAGGGCTGAGTGCGCTACCCTTGTTCCTTGTCTGTATGAGACAGCGTGCTTATCGAGGACTGAAAGAGACAAACTGCATTAGAACAAAGAATGCTTCAGAAATAGGAAGAATCAGACAAGGAGATAATACATCGCAGACGAGGATGGGTTTGGAATGAGTGTAATGAAATACATGGGAGTGTGGTGAATGAGGTCAGTGAGCTGCAGACACATGCAGCAAACTACAGTTGCGATATAGTGGCAAAAATGGCTCATACAAGGGAGCAGTGGAAACTTAATATTCCAGTCTGACATTTATTCAGAACAATAGGGAATCTAAAAATGATGGAAGTGGCAACGTTCATCAAAGAAACTGGACTGGATTTTACATTTCACACTCATCCACCATCTCTGCGCATCCAATTAAGTATCATGAAGCAATAAACCATCCAAAAGAGATAATTAATTAGCATCCGCCTGGGGGAGGGAATGATAGATGCACAAGGGGTTTGAATTGCACCCACAAACCCAACAACTCACTCTTTGTTGTCAGGCCCATGCTTGTTTCGTGATGTGACAATATAGTCAGCTCTTCTGACTTTGAGTTCACAAAAAATATAGTGGTGATTTTTTTTTGCTTTTGAAGCTACATTCACAATTGAAGGTGAAACACACTTTGGTGTAAGCCTTTGCAGTTTCTGAGAATTGGAACTTTGGGCCGGAGCATCTTGTGGCAGAACAGTCATGGCTAGATTTGTAGGGCTGGCTGCTCTCAGAATTGGTGTTCATCATTCATTGAAGGTGCAAAATAGATTTTTGAAAATGTCATTAGATAACATGCAGATGCTGCCATTGTTCCCAGCACAATCTGCTGCTGCATTTAATTATGGTCCCAGTGACAGGCCCTTTCTACCACCCTCTTGCTGCCTTTTTTAGCTTATTTTAAATTCAGTCATGGATGTGGGCATCATTGGCTGGACCCACATTTATTGTCCATCCTTAACTGTTCAGGTACTTGGACTCACATGTAGGCCAGACCAGGTAAGAATAGTAGATTTCCTTCCCTAAAGGACGTTAGTGAACCAGATGAGTTTTTTGCGAACAGCAATTGACAATGGTTAGACGGTCATTATTAGGCTAGGTTTTACTGCAGAGATTGTTGAACTCACATTTCACCAACCTTGTGGGATTTGAAACCATATTCCCCAGGACATTAGCCTGGAGTTCTAGATTACCAACTCATTGGTATTACTACAATACCACAGCCTCCCCTGAGATGGAGTTGATTAAGATGTGGAAGGAAATCGTTATATATAGTTACAGGTTCAAACACAGTAAATGTATCCCCTCCATGCTGGAAATATGCAATGGATAGGAGGTTACGGGTAATTTCCATGAAAATCAGTAAGAATCTCCATGAGTGTTGAGCTGAGAGAGAATCTAATAACAACGCTGTACATGTAACCCAACGTAATTTCATTAAACCTGGGGTCAGCTGAACAAATTGTGCACCTCCCAGTCGCGAACCATTTCAACTCCCCCTCCCATTCCTCAGACGACATGTCCATCCTGGGCCTCCTGCAGTGCCACAATGATGCTACCCGAAGATTGCAGGAACAGCAACTCATATTCCGCTTGGGAACCCCGCAGCCCACTGGTATCAATGTGGACTTCACAAGCTTCAAAATCTCCCCTCCCCCTACCGCATCCCAAAAGCAGCCCAGCTCGTCCCTGCCTCCCTAACCTGTCCTTCCTCCCACCTATCCCCTCCTATCACCTCAAGCCCCACCCCTATCTCCTACCTACTAACCTCATCCTGCCCCTTGACCTGTCCGTCCTCCCTGGACTGACCTATCTCCTCCCTACCTCCCCACCTACACTCACCTTTACTGGCTCCATCCCCGCCTCTTTGACCAGTCTGTCTCCTCTCCACCTATCTTCTCCTCTATCCGTCTTCTATCCACCTCCACCTCTCTCCCGATTTATTTCAGAATCCCCTTCCCCTCCCCCATTTGTGAAGAAGGGTTTGGGCCCGAAACGTCAGCCTTCCTGCTCCTGTGATGCTGCTTGGTCTGCTGTGTTCATCCAGCTCTACACCTTGTTATCTCTGATTCTCCAGCATCTGCAGTTCCTACTATCTCTGTTATATTCTTGAATTATTTTTATTTACTCATTCTGGATGTGGGCTTTGCTGGCTGGGTTTGGGTTAGGAGCAATATTCCTTGAAGAGACCTCTTTTCTTTGCCCTGTTTTGGGGTTCTAGTTTTATCCAGTGACATTACCCTACATCACTGTGCCCCAACTGGTTTAAAAGATTCCCAAGCATTTTTATATCAACGCCCAAAAAGAAATGCAGTGGGCAATAGATGACAGGGTTTTTCACCTTGATTGCTCCTTTATAGAATCCCTGCAGTGTGGAAGCAGACCATTTGGCCCATCGGGTCCACACTGACCCTGTAAAGAGCATCCCACCCAGACCAGCTTACCCTTGTAACCCCACATTTCCCATGGCTAACCCAGGTTAGCCTGCACACTGTGGGCAATTTAGCTTGGACGATCCACCCTAACCTGCACATCTTTGGACTGTGGGAGGAAAGCCACGCACATGCAGGGAGAATGTGCAAACTCCACAAAGAGGTCACATGTACAGCCTAAGGCTGGAATCCAACCCAGGTCCCTAGCGCTGTGAGGCAGCAATGCTAACTATTCAGCCACTGTACCGCTCACATCTGCTCCTTAATTAATGTCTTCAAAATGTCAAATGGTCTGCTGCTTTGTCACCAACTCACCTTCCACATTTTCAGAAACTAGAGTAATTACACCAGGTTGGTGACCATCATCGTTACTACAAATCATTTCATCTACATGGGGAGGATTGGAGTGAAGCATTACTGATTTGGGTTATTCACTGATACACATCAGTAGGGATGAGAAGGACATTGAAATCCTGGATTCTTGAAAGCTGAAAGAAGAAAGATAAAAACTGCCAAAAGCCAGAGCCGCTGAGATTTTTCAGTTGGCTTTGTGCAAACCTAAAGTTCTCGGGGTGACTGAAACTATAGATGTTAAAATGAACAGAAAATGAGGCTTATGATCAATGTCATGTTCGTGATTCAGCGATGTACCATAGTGAATGCAAAAAAATACAGAGGGGAACAGAAGGCAGGGACAAAGAGCATGAATGAAGAGAGATTAGGAGGGAACATAACAGGGGAGTAATCATTTTATAAATGTAGGATAACAAGCATGGGGCTGGATGAACACAGCAGGTCAAGCAGCATCATAGGAGCAGGAAAGCTTGACGTTTCGGGCCTAAACCCTTCATCAGAAATGGGGGAGGGGAAGAGGGTTCTGAAATAAATAGGGAGAGAGGGGGAGGCGGATAGAGGATGGATAGAGGAGAGGATAGGTGGAGAGGAGGCAGACAAGTCGAAGAGGCGGGGATGGAGCCAGTAAAGGTGAGTGTAGGTAGGGGGGTAGGGAGGAGATAGGTCAGTCCAGGGAGGACGGACAGGTCAAGGGGGCGGGATGATGTTAGTAGATAGGAGATGGGGGTGTGGCTTGAGGTGAGAGGAAAAACAGGTTAGGGAGGTGGAGATGAGCTGGGCTGGTTTTGGGATGCAGTTGGGGGAGGGGAGATTTTGAAGCTTGTGAAATCCACATTGATGCCATTGGGCTGCAGGGTTCCCAGGCTGAATATGATTTGCTGTTCCTGCAGCCTTCGGGTGGCATCATTGTGGCATTGCAGGA
>JAHRHZ010000056.1:25981652-26001948 GCA_024137785.1 Ginglymostoma cirratum | reverse complement strand
GGGATGATGTTAGTAGATAGGAGATGGGGGTGTGGCTTGAGGTGAGAGGAAAAACAGGTTAGGGAGGTGGAGATGAGCTGGGCTGGTTTTGGGATGCGGTTGGGGGAGGGGAGATTTTGAAGCTCCCTCTTCGACTTGTCTGCCTCCTCTCCACCTATCCTCTCCTCTATCCATCCTCTATCCGCCTCCCCCTCTCTCCCTATTTATTTCAGAACCCTCTTCCCCTCCCCCATTTCTGATGAAGGGTTTAGGCCCGAAACGTCAAGCTTTCCTGCTCCTATGATGCTGCTTGACCTGCTGTGTTCATCCAGCCCCATGCTTGTTATCTCGGATTCTCCAGCATCTGCAGTACCTTTTATCTCTCATTTTATAAATGTAGTTTGTTCTTTGATGAAATAACAGAGTAGATTGAGGAGGGGAGCACAGTTGACGTGTATCTGGATTTCCAAATGATAAACATATTATAATGAATTGAAGCCAAATGATGGCATGTTTATAAATTTGGCTAAAAAAGCAGGGACTTATGTTGAATGATAATTTTTCAGATGAACAATATAGGGACCGTAGTGTCCTTCACAGTTAGGACCACTTGAGATCTATTTATACAAGAATGACAGATTGTATTAATATCAAGGCAATTCAAAGGTCATTATAAAACAAAATATGACACTGAGCCCTACGAGGAAAATTAAGGCAAATGACACAAGTCTTGGCCAAAGTGGTAGGTTTTAAGCAGTACCTTGAAGGAAGAAAGTGAAATTTGAGGAGGGAATTACAGCATTAAATACTTAAGCAGCTGCAGCAACAGTCAGAAGCAACAGTCTGAAGAGGCCAGAATTCAATGAATGACCCACCAAATATGATTATCTAAAAAAAGTTAGCTATAGCATAAAACATGAAGAAAAATCATATAATTGCAGACATGTCTGGCAAGTCAGAAGAGCGAAGAGAATATAAAAAAAACAATGAATATCCCAAAAAGCAAGGAGATAAAAATAGGGATATGATAGAAAGCTAACTAGAAATATAAAAGCAGATACTGTGCGTTTCTATTGATATTTTAAAAAGAAAAGAATCAACAAAGTAACCATTGGTCCTATTGAAAGTGAAAGTGGGGAATTAATAACACAAAATAAAAGAGATGGCAGATTGTTTGTATTGGGCTTCATTATAGAGGATATAAGTAACAACACAGAAATAGCTATAAATTATGAAATGGAAGGGAGGGAGGAAGTCAAGAACATTGTAAGCGGTACTGAACAAATTGTTGAAGCTACAGTCTGACAAGTCCCTGGGTCTGACAGATTTCATCTTCAGATTTAAAAGAAGTAGCTAGAGCGATAATTGATGTAATGCCAGGCAATGACTATCTCCAATAAGGGACTATCTTACCACTGTCCCTTGATATTTAATGGTGTCACCATCACTGAATCCCCCACTATCAATATCCTGAGGGTTACCATTGACCAGAAACTCAACTGGATTGACCACATAAACACAGTGGCTACAACAGGAGATCAGAGGCTGGGAATACTGCAGCGAGTAACTCACCTCCTGACTCCTCAAAGTCTGTCGACTATCTAGAAGGCACAAGTTAGGAGTGTGATGAAATACTTCCCACTTGCCTGAATGAGTGCAGCTCCAGCAACACTCAAGAAGCTTCACATCATCCAGACAAAGCAGCCTGCTTGATTGGCACCAGATCCACAAGCATCCACTCCCTCCATCGCCAATGCTCAGTGCAGTGTATGCTATCTACAAGATGTACAACAGAAATTCACCAAATATCCCTTGACAGCACATTCCAAACCCATGATCACTTCTGTCTAGAAGGACAAGGACCGCAGATGTGAGATCATCACCATCTTCAAGTTCCTCTCCAAACCTCTCACCATCCTGACTTGGAAATATATGCCATTCCTTCAGTGTTGCTGGGTCAAAATCCTGGAACTCCCTCCCTAAGGGCATTGTGGGTTAACCTCTAGCACATGGACTGCAGGAGTACAAGAAAGAAGCTCACCACCACCTTCTCAAGGGCAACTAGGGATGCGTAATAAATACTGGCCAGCCAGCAATTCCACACCCCAGGAATGAAATAAAAAATTGCTTTTAATTTTCCAAAACTCTCTAGATTCAGGAAAAATTTCATTAGATTGGAAAATACAAATGTACTGCTTTATTCAAAAAGGGAAGGAGACAGAAGATGGCAAATGATGAGCTAGTTAGCCTAACACATGTCTTCAGGAAGATGTTGGAAAGTATTATTAAAAATGGTATAGTATTCAGACAAGTTCTAAGAAATCAGGCAGAATGAATGTGGTTTTTTGGAAGAGAAATTATGTTTAACCAGATCATAGAATCTCTAGAGTGTGTTACCAGGCCATTCAGCCCATCAGATCCACACCAACTCCTGAAAGAGCATCACACCCAGACCCTCACCCCTACCATTACCCTTTATTTCCCAGGGCTAATCCACCTAACCTACACATCCATGGACACTATGGGCAATTTACCATGGTCGAGCGACCTAACCTGTACATCTTTGGACTGTGAGAGGAAACTGGAGTTCCCAGAGGAAACCCATGCAGACAATGTGCAAACTCCATAGAGAAAGTCTCCCCAGGCGAGAATGGAACCCCGGTCCCTGGTACTGTTAGGCAGCAGCGCTAACCACTGAACCACTGTGCTGCCCCTAAACTGGAGTAACATTCTTGAGGAGTAACTAAGTTAATTGGAGCTCTTTAGGAATTACTATGTACTGTGGATAAAGGGAAACTGATGGGTGTACTGTGTTTAGATTTCTAGGAGGCACTGGATAAAAGTGTCACATTAAAAGTTATTGCAGAAAATAATAGTTTATGCTGTACAGTGTAATATGGATAGAAGATTGGCTAGCTAAGAGAATAAGCAAAAATGGGTTAGTTTCTGATTGGCAAGATCCAATGAGAGATGTGCCACAGGGATCAGTGCTAAAGCATTGGCTTTTTCCTGCATATAAATAATTTGGATGAAGAGGCCAAAGGAATGGTTGCTACATTCACAATGATCAAAGTTAGGCAGGAAAGTAAGTTGTGACAAGGACATAAGGAGGCTACAAAAAGATAGAAATCGATTAAATGAGTGCAAAGATCTGGAAAGTGGGGTATAAAGTGGGAAAATGGGAAAGGGCCTATTTTGAAAGGAATAATAAAAATAATCATATTATCCAGTGGAATGAATCCAGAGCTGTGAGCTGCAGTGGGATCTGGATGTCCTCATGCATGAATTACATAAGATCAGTATGCAGGTGTATCATTTAATTAGCAAACCTAATAGGATGTTAAGCAGATTGCAAAGGGAATTGAATACAAAAGTAGGGATGTTATGCTTCAGTTACGTCAGGCATTGGTGAGGCCACAAGAGTCATACAGTCATACAGCACAGAAACAAACCCTTCATTTCAATTTGCCCATGCTGACCAGGTTTTGTTAAACTGAACCAGTTCCATTTGCCTGCATTTGGCTCATATCCCTCTACACATCTGGAGTACTGTGTACACTATTCTTTTCCTTATTTAAGAAAGGATATAATATAGAATTTATTATTAGATTATATGAACATGATGGAAGCAGTTCATAGAAAGCTTTACTTGACTAATACTTGGACTGGGAAAGTTGTCTTATTGAGAAAGGCAAGCCAGGTTTGTATCTCCTAGAGTTTAAAAGTGTAAAAGGCAACTTGACTGAAATATATAAAATCCGGAGGGTAATGAAACAAAGAACCATGAAAGCTAAAAATCTGAAAAAGAAACAGAAATTGCTGGAGACACTCAGCGGGTCTGGTAGCATTTGTAGAAAGAAAGCAGAGTTAATGTTTCAGGTACAGCTCTGAAGTGTCACAGGATCTGAAACGTTAACTCTGCTTTCTCTCCACAGACAATGCTAGACCTGCTGAGTTTCTCCAGCAATTTCTATTTTTGTTTCAGATTTCCAGCATCTGCAGTTCGTTGTTTTATCACCCTTAGGAATAAATCTTGAGGGGACTTGACAGCATGCATGTGGAAAGGATGCTTTCTCTCGTGGGAACATCTAGAATTAGGGAACACTGTTTAACAATCAAGGATCACCCATCTAAGACAAAGTTAAGGAGCAATTTTCTATTTTTATGAAGACTGTCATATGTCTTTGGAATGAAAGCAGAGTCCTTGCAGATTTTGACAGCAGGGGTAGGCAGATTCCTGACAAACAAGTAGCTGAAAGTTCATAAGGGGTAGGCAGAAATGTGAGGTCATGAGATTGGCTACGATCTCACTGAATAGCAGAATAGGCTCAAGGGGCTAAATGGCCTACTCTGCCCCTAACTCATATGTTTGTGTGAACACTGACAATTATGGTGCTAGAGGAGGTCACACAGATAAGAAGGTGAAATGGAGGGATTTGAAAACAAGGATGAACATGTTGTGTAACAGAGATCAATTGCAAGACAGAAAGCAACAGAACATAGTGCAAATTAGGACACAGAGGCAGAGTTTTGAATGGTCTCAGTTGCAGAGAGGAGAGAATATGGGAAACCTAGAGCTGACAGAAATGAGGATGGGGATTTCAACAGCAGTTGAACACAGTAGACTTGGGATGGCGAATGATTCAGGCAATCTTATGGATGGGAAAATAGGTAGTCCTCACAAGGAGACGGACTTGTAGTCAGAAACGTACCTCCAGACCAGGTATGAAATCAAGGTCATAAACAGTCTTCTTTCACCAGTTGCTAAGGAGAGGGATGGAGTCTGTGGCTATAAATTGCAGTTTGTCTGGAGTCTGAAAACAGTGACTTTAGTCTTAGCAATATTTAACATGAAGAAATTTCCAGTCATCCAGCACTGGATGTCAGACAAGCAGTCTGACATAAGACACTGGAAGAGAGGTGTTCTTAAGATAGGACTGGGTCTTCTCAGTGACAACAACACTCTGTTTTTGGATAGTATCGATGAGGGAGAAGTGTGTAGGTGAGAAATAGAAGGGGACCAAGAATAAAGCTTGTGGGATACTAGATGTAACAACATGGGAAGAGAAACCATTGAATATCATTTCCTTTCTTTAATAAGTAGATTAGAAATGAAGTGGGAGACAGCAGATCAGCCCAACTGGGTGATACTGGGGAAATATTGGAGGAGGATGGTGTGTCTAGCTGTGTCAAAGGCTGCAGACAGGTCAAGAAGGATAATGAGAGTCAGTTTACCTCAGTCACAGTCACAGTCACAAAGGTTATCATTTATGACATTGGTAAGTCATTCCAGAGCTACAGCAGGGTCAGAAACTAGATTGGAGAGACGGTAGATTTAGTAGGTGCCATGGTTTCAGATCCTAAAAACCGCCCAAGTGCTGGAAAATGGAATTAGGTGGCTGTTTTTTGACTAGCACAGATTTTATGGGATGAAGGGCCTTATTCTGTGATGTAGGTTTCTCTGACTGTAGTCGGGAGAGGTGCTGGGAAGCCCAACCCACTCCAGATAGAAACCCTGGAAAGAAATGGCCAAATGACCATTCATTGATTTGAGGAGAAACTTTCCTCAGAAGGAAGATGTTGTTCATCAGTGAGTTGGTGGACAATCAGAGGTCAGCAGGTATCTAGTACCAACAGCACCACCAAGAGTGGCCAGTGCCAGTATGACAGGGAAGCCTATGAGGAGGTCAGCTGTCACAGGCATGAAGAATGCTGGAGAAACTCAGTAGGTTGGGCAGCATGTGTGGAGAGAGAAACAGAGTTAATGTTTTGAGTCTGCTATGATTTCTTCAGATACAAAAGATGTCATAAGATTGTTTTTCATATCAATTACCTTTGACAGGGGCAAGGGGCCAGTAAAAAAGACAAAATGGATGTCAATGAAAAAGATGTAAAATGTGTGTAAATTTAGATATGAAGAGAGAGAATGGATAAAGAGCATTTTAAACAAGACAGAAACAAGACGAGGCTGAGGGATGGGTGGGGAGAGAATGTAAGAAAGGTGGGGAAAAGACATAATGCAGATGTAATTCAGAACCTGAACACCTCTTTCCATGTCCTTTAACCACCCCCGCATCCCAGGCCCTGTCATGACATGGGCTGCTTTCAGTGCAGCTAACCCATTTTCACCTACTAATGATTCCCCATTGTCAGCTTTTCTCCTTCCCTGCCTTACTACTGTCCATCCATTTGTCTGCCTAACTCTTTCTTTCAATCCTTCTGAGCTCCATCTCTACAAAGTAGAAGTATCCATTTACATCATCACCACACCGCCTTCCACCACTCCCTGTCTTCAGCAATTATACCTTCCTTTAGCTACTATCTGTACTGAAGAAGGGTCACTGGACTCAAAACATTAACTCTGTTTTCTCTCCAGAACTGCTGAGTTTCTCCAGCAGCTTCTGTTTTTTGTTATAGACTTAATGCGGTCAGTTTCTGCAGTCATTGCCTTCAATGTTGAGACCTCGACGCTGTAAAGGAGAAAATGCGGTGTTGCTCCTCAAGCTTGTGTTGTGCTTCATTGGAACATTGCAGTAGGCCCAGAACAGAGATGTTTGCCTGAAAGCAAGACAGTTTATTGAAATGGTAAGCAACCAGGAGATCAGGGGCATTCCTATGGACAGAGCAGAGTTGTTCCACAAAGCAATCACCCAGTCATTGTTTTGTGTTACCAATATGAAGGAGATCACATTGTCAGCAGTGAAAGCAATAGACTAGATTGAAAGAGGTACAAGTGAAACACAGCTTCAAGGTGTGTTTGGGGCTTTGGACAGTGAGGAAAGAGGAGGTGAATGGGCAAGTATTAGATTAGTGGTGAGCTGTGCTGCACTCTGGTTTTGAGATAAGTGTGGAGCCTCACTAGGGTTGGACAGGAAGGCTGCACGAGGGTAGGTAAATAGGATGAGGGCTAAGGTAGAGAGACTGGGGGAAGAGAACCTGCGGGAGGGTGTACCTCTTGGGGTGAGGGGTGGAACCCTCTAATGGGCCAGCCATCAGCTTGTTGCTTGTCATGTGTGCCTTTCATGCTGCTGGTTAAATTTCTGTTTGGCCAAATATAGACTCATTGTTTGTCTATGTGAGGGCTTCAGATGGCCACAAGCACTTTACCTTGCTGCTGGTGGCACTACAACGAGGCCAGGAGCATTAAGGCAATTAGTGGACTCAATGCCCATGGATTTATTAGAATAAACTTAGAGAAGGCACATGCAAATTTCAGAGAGAAACTAGTGAGATACAAGTTGAAGACTAGGGCAGTTACAAAGCTCAGGGATAGAAATGAGAAAGGTAGCTGGTCAAATAGTTTTAACCTTGGCAACAAAGAACTCCAGAATACCTCACACTGATTGTTCGAGCTGAGGGTAGAGGTGAGAGGGGAGAGAGGTTTAAGAAGACCAGTTCCTGTAGAACAAAGATAGCTTGGGTTACCTTTGGAGCCCAGAGGGATCCTTGGATATTATCCAATTTCTTATGTCTCATGGTCTTATTAGTGATAAAAGTAGGAAAGTGGAGTTGAGGATTATCAGATCAGCAATGATCTGATTGAATAGTAGAATAAACTTGATGGGCTGAATGGCTTACTTCTACTCCTACAGCTCAATGGTCTGGTGGTCTTTAGCAGACAAGAGCTTTACACAATCTAGCCAGATCTGTGATAAATGGCTAAGCCAGCTGCCAGCTATATCCTCCCACATCTGTATCCATTAGCCTCAAGGGAATGGAGATATGAACCATAAGGTTTTGGAGTAGGTCTGTAGCTCGGGTTGCGGGTGTTGAGGTTGGTTGGCTCACTGAGCTGGTTTGTTGTTTTGCAGACGTTTCGTTACCGTGCTTGGTAACATCCTCAGTGCAGCCTCCGATAAAGCGCCGATGTGTTTTCCGGCCTGGTGTTTAAACTCTGGGGTCTGTTGAGGTGGATTGTCTCACTTCCGGTTTTTCTTTATAGTGGAGTGTATATAGGGTCGAGTTCTATGTGTTTATTGATGGCTTTCTTCGTGGAGTACCAGGCTTCTAGGAATTCCCGTGCCTGTCTCTGCTAAGCTTGTCCCAGGATCTTGGTGTTGTCCCAGTCGAATTGGTGGTTCTCCTTATCCATGTGGATTGAGATGAGTGAGTATTGGTCGTGTCTTTTTGTAGCCAGTTGGTGTTCGTGTACCCTTGTTGTTAGTTTCCTTCCTGTTTGTCCGATGTAGTGTTTCTGACAGTCTCTGCAGGGCATCTTGTAGATGACATTGGTCCTTTCCATGGCGGGGTGTGGGTCTTTGGTTCGGGTGATCAGTTGTCGTAGTGTTGATGTGGGCTTGTGTGCCACTCTGATGCCCAGCAGTCATCCAGGAATGGGAGTTGTTTGTTCTTCTTTTATCTGGCACTCTACCATGACGTCCAGGAATGGAGGCTGTTTGTTCTTCATTCCTGGACGTCATGGTAGAGCGCAAGACAAATGGGGAACTGCAAACGAAAGTACACCGAAAAGCCACACACACAGACCGGGTACTGAACATCAACAGTAACCATCCCAGCAGACACAAACGAAGCTGTGTGCGAACACTGTTTAAACAGGCAACACCCTGCAGCAACACAGAACTACGCCAAGAGGAAGAAGAATACCTCTTCCAGGTTTTCAAGGATAATGGATATCCAAAAACTGGGTCAGAAGATGCCTACACGAACAACATCAGGAAGATACTACACACCCCAACACACTCATCACACTACCCTACATCAGGAACACGTCAGAACTCACCGCAAGTCTCGTACGACTGCTGGGCATCAGAGTGGCACACAAGCCCACATCAACCCTACGACAACTGCTCACCCGAACTAAAGACCCACTCCCCGCCATGGAAAGGACCAATGTCATCTATAAGATCCCCAGCAGAGACTATTAGAAACACTACATTGGACAAACAGGAAGGAAACTAACAACAAGGGTACACGAACACCAACTGGCTACAAAAAGACACGACCAATACTCATTCATCTCAATCCACATGGATAAGGAGAACCACCAATTCAACTGGGACAACACCAAAATCCTGGGACAAGCTAAGCAGAGACAGGCACGGGAATTCCTAGAAGCCTGGTACTCCACGAAGAAAGCCATTAATAAACACAAAGAACTCGACCCCATATACACTCCACTATGAAGAAAAACCGGAAGTGAGGCAATCCATCTCAACGGGCCCCAGAGTTTAAAAACCAGACAGGAAAACACACCAACGCTTCAGAGCCTGCACTGAAGATGTTACCAAGCACGGTAACAAAACGTCTGCGAGACAACAAACCTGCTCGGCGAGCCAACCAACCTCAATAAGAACCATACTAGGGCCTCAGCCTGGGTGAGCAAAACTAATGACTTCCATAGTTTGAGGACATCGGAATTGCTGCTGAAGGTTTGGTTAAGTAGATCAGGAGCATCAGAAATGTATGCTATGGACCTGACCAAATCCCCTCAAAATATATTCAGAAGATGCCTTTAAAATAAAAGTTAGGGTCCAGGCTAAGTGCCAGCTGTTGCATTACAGATGTAACTCGATTGGTCAAACTACCAGTTGTGAAGCAAAGCACACTTTATTCATAAACTATAGTTAAAATACAACAAAAGAAAGAAGAAATTTGAATAATTAACTCTATTGGAAAACTTAACAGAATTATAGATTATTTAACGACTAATGAGTAATTATTCCAATATACTAACATCCCATAAACACACACTTGGCAAAAGTCAAATTCAGTAAAATAGATTGTCTCACAGGCAATTCTCCAGTCCAGGAGGGAAAAAACACATCAAGAGAAAACTCTGAGAGAGAGAGAATAGCGGGAGAGATGACTCCAGCAACAACTGCGACTGAAAAGCTAAAAATCCTGGCCCTGGGAAAGACTGCATCCATATTCAGGCTGCTTCTATTGTTCTAACTGTAACACAGACCCCAAGGTCTCACAAACTCTTTGTTTTATTGGATTCAAATAGACTGTTCAATACCTTTGTCTTAAAACCTCTCTTAAAAAAAGGACAAAATACACCTTTTAAAGCCATTGTATCATCACAAGTCATAGTGAACAGAAGGAACGTTGAAGTGTAGTTGTAAGTAAATTGGGGGAAGAGTATTTTCCAGGAATGTCCAGAGTAAGTTGCATTGAGTGAAGAAAGTGGGAAGTGGATGGGCCTTATCTAATAGAAGAATATTTTACATTAATGATCATAGACCAGCATATACAGGTATATCATTAAAGTTTGCAGATGGCACCTAACTCACAAATGGAATAAACAGTGAGAACAGTAACATGTTTCATTGACACACTTGGTGAAATGGGCAGACATTATAACAGATGAAGTTCAACACAGAGAAATGATTCATTATCTTTGCAAGGTTGAAGAGAAATGAGACAAAATCATTATTATCATTTTCTGTACAGGATTCAAGTAACCTGAGGATGTAGACACATATATCTCAAAAGGTATGCTTAGCTTGATAAAAAAGATGCATAGAATACAAATGCAAGAAACTTATTCTGAACCGTTATAGACTATGAGCTGGAGCACCGTGGCCCGTCCTTGGCACTAAAAATCAGTAAGAATGTCAAGGCCATAAATAAAGAGCAGAGGAGTTCTACAAAATCGATAGCAGGGATAAAATACTTTAATAGTCTGGTGAGACTAGAGAAACTAGTATTGGTTTCCTTAGGCCAGAAAAGGTTAAAGGAAATTTGACAAAAATATCTAAAAGAGCAAAGGCTTGTATTGGTTTAGATGAGGAGAAAGTGTTTTCTGTGGCCTAACTGGGTGATGACGAATAACATAAGAACAGGACGCCAGTCAGCACCTTGAGCATGTTCAGCCAATACGTTAGATAGGGTTGATCCACTTATCAACTCAATCAAATCCTTGATTTCTGGAGCTTAAAAGAAATATAATAACTGACGACCTGATTTTTTAAAATTATTAAACAGCATTTTACACTGCCTGAAAGGGTGGTAGGAGCAAATTGTACATTATCCTTCAAAAGCGACTTGCGTAAATATTTGAAAGGGAAAGAAGTGTTGATCTATGGAGAATAAATTAAGGAAGCAGAAATGATTGAATAGGTCGTTCAAATAGCCTGTGCAAGCATGATGGGTTGAATGGTATTCTTCTGTGCTGTACTGTCAATGAGTCTGAGACTTTTACAAACACATTGAAATGTAATTGTGAAGGTCAAAGAGTTGCTGGCAATGATTTTCCCATTATGGTAATGTATGATTTACTGTTGTACAGCAACCTCTCCAGTTTCCATTCTTTGCCTTATTACTGCTGTTGAGATAGTGAGCTTGTCAATGCTGTTTTGAACAAGGGCCATATTTGTTGTTCTCAGTGCTGCAGAAAATCCACCTGGCCCAGTGATTCCATTGAGAATACATTCCTTCACAATTTGCTGTATGGCCTTTACAGGTAGTTACTTTAGAGTGTATGGCACCTGATCCTTGGAGATTGCTCATCTCTGATGTCATTGAGTCTCAAGAATTATTTATCCTGTGCTGAAATTGGTCTGTAGTCTATCCTTCCTTGCCAAATATCTCAAGAAACATGGAAGAAAATCATTTATTTAGTATCTTATACAACCTCAGACAATGTTCCAAATTGCCTTAAAGCTAATTAACTGCTTTTGAATGTCAGAAATGAAACAGGAAATTTATATCCAGCAACATCCTGTAAGCAGTAGCGTAGCAAGCAGTCAAATGATTTTAGGGACACAAAAACAGAAATTGCTGGAAAAGCTCAACAGGTCCAGCAGCAGGGTCACTGGACCAGAAATGTTAACTTTGATTTCTTCTATAGATGCTGCCAGACCTGCTGAGCTCTTTCAGCAATTTCTGTTTTTGTTTCTGATATCTTGCATCAACAGTTCTTTTGGTTTTAATTGATTTTAGGGATATTGATTGAGGGATAAAACGCCAGGTATTACACTGCTCACATCTACCTAGGTTCATGTGCAAGTTTCCAGTGTAGGACTTTAAGCCACCACCTTCCAATGCCATCAGGAAGGGAACAAGCAACTAAGTCACAACTGAGCTAGCATAATTCTAATACTGTCTTCAATTTTGCCATCATGTTTGGCCTTTCAAACGTACCATTGCTACTGTATAAATAAAAATGAAAATGCTGGAGAAACTCAGCAGAACTGGTAGCATTGGTGGAGAGAGAAGCAGAGTGAACATTTCAAGTCCGGTATGACTCTTAAGTAACTGGAGTTTTTACCTTGGATGATGTATATACACACCGTTATACAGTGTGGAGCTGGAGGAACACAGCAGGCCAGGCAACATCTGAGGAGCAGGAAAGCTGACTGTGGGAATTAATCAGTGAAAAAGCCCTTCGAAGTCAAAGGTGTCTGGGCCCTTATTTCAACCATAGCAACATATCTGGTTCCAAAGGAGATAACGTCCCACTGCGCTTTCAAAGATTAACAGCTTTGTACTTAACCATTGAGCAGAAAACATTTTAATAAATGGCCTGCCTTCTGCATTAGAAGATAATTTATTCCACAGTACCTGGGAACTCAGCAACCTTGCCAAGATGGCAGCTGGAAATCAGACACAGAGTCCCTTCGAATTCCTCATACTGTAAGTTCCATTTCATAGTCACAAAACCTGCCTCTGGCAACACAATTAAAATTGGTAATCATTTTCCATTTTCAGTCCATGTGATCCTTCCTACCAGTAGACAACTTCCATTTCCACATAATTCAGAGCTGGGTTTGTCTTTGTCTCTGAAGCTTGGCTTGGTCATCCAATCATGCATTGTCATGTGTGTCACCTTGACCTTGAAGTAGCCCTACCTCACTCCCTAAGACAATACAGTAAGTCCATGCTTGATGTTGTTTTGCTTCAGTATTGGCAAGTTAACAAGACTTGTAATCTCATTGAGCATCATGGCATATTGTTTCCTGGGTGACCCAGATGAATTCCTGACCTCCAAATCATGGCCTCTCCCTAAACTCCAGCTTCCAAATTGAGACTCCTTCCCCATGATATATCCATGATTTCACACGTACTGAAGGATGTATACTCCACTTGGCTGAGCTGACCTACCAGCCCATAACTCGAAAAGCCATTTGTTACTCTTAGAATACATATAAACCTACTTTTAAAAATTTACTAATAATTTCAGGTAACAAGGTGTGGAGCTGGATGAACACAGCAGGCCAAGCAGCATCAGAGGAGCAGGAAGGCTGACGTTTCGGGTCTGGACCTTCTTCAGAAGGGTCCTGATCGTCTGATGCTGCTTGGCCTGCTGTGTTCATCCAGCTCTACACCTTATCTCAGATTCTCCAGCATCGGCAGTTCCTATTATCTCTTACTAATAATTTAACTTTATTTCATTTGCATTAAGTTTATTTTCCTTCCACTTTCTTTATTAGTTTGTTTTACTTGATTTAACTGTACTTCCCTCTGATAATGTTCCTTGCTGAAATCCAAATAGCTTTCACCTTTTTTTATTATAAATGACACATTTTTCCAGTTTAAGGTATCTAAACTCTCTAACAGTAGCTTCTCACAAAACAAAACATTGCCAGTGTTCCTATAATGTCACTCTTGAATGTTTGGTCACATTGAGCCCAGCTGCCAGATAGCCTTAAATAGAAGTGTTTGCTATTGGTCTGGTTATCTTCACTCCAGAAGGTGAATGAAGACCCTGAGCTTCACTCTTTATCCCCTGGTCAAGCAGAGCTATCTCCCATAGATGTGTATGAATCTGCTCTTGGAACCCTCCTGATCTCTGTGTCCTTCTCTCCCATTCCTTTAAGTGCTGGTGGCTGTCTCCGGGCCCTCTTCTCTCCCCCACTTGAATGTTTTAATATTTGTTTTCCATCCAATGAGGAAGGTTCTATAGAACCTAATTACTGTTTTAAAGATGGCACCTATGGGAATTAACATTTCGCTTAAAGTCACATGAAGAGGAAAAGAGAAGCCAAATGCAACATAGACCCCTTAGAGAATGAAGCTAGGGCACTAATAATGGGTAACCAGGAAATGACAGAAGAATTGGATAAATGAATCAATTTTCACATTAGAAGACACACATAGCATTCCAAACTTACTAAATATTCAAGGGGAAAAGGACAGCAAAAACAAAATAGTAGCTATGATTAGAGCAAATTGCTAGAGAAACAAATAGGGTAAAGACCAATAGGTCCCTTGGACCTGATAGGATGCATCCTTGCATATTAAAGGAAGTAGCTACAGAGGTAGTGGACACACTGGTACTAATCTTGCAGGAATCCTTAGATCTGGACAGGTCCTAGTACTTTCACTTCTTCCTCCAAGTCATTAATACATGTTGTAAACAGTTGTGGTCCCAGCAATGATCCCTGCGGAATGCCACTGGTCACAGGTCTCCAACCTGAGAAAGAACTCATTATTTCTACTTGCTGTCTTCTGCCTGTGAGCCAATCCCCTTTCCATGCCAATATACAACCTCCAATACCATGGACTCTTATCTTATGACTTAACATTTTATGAGGCATCATGTCGAATGCCTTCTGGAAGTCCAAATACAACACATCTACTGGCTCCGAGATAATAGGTACTGCAGATGCTGGAGAATCCGAGATAACAAGGTGCAGAACTGGATGAACACAGCAGGCCAAGCAGCATCAGAGGAGCAGGAAAGCTTGACGTTTCGGGCCTAGACCCTTCATCAGAAGGGCTGCTTGGCCTGCTGTGTTCATCCAGCTCCACATCTACTGGCTCCCCTCTATTCACTCTGGTTGAGGCTTCCTCAACAACCACGAATAAATTAGTCAGACACAATTTCGTGAAGCCTTACTGACCCTGTTTGATTGATTATGATTTTCCAAATGTTGTTCTATTATATCATTGATAATTGATTTCAATACTTTTCCAACAATAGATGTTGGGCTAATCGGCTTGTAATTGAGTTTCCTCCATCCTTTTTCGAGGATTGTCACACTAACAGTTTTCCAACCCTCTGGTACTTCGTTAGAATCTTACAAATTTTGGAAAATTACAACCAATGCATCCAAAAACTCTATAGCTCCCTCTTTTCGGATCTTGGGACTCAAGCCATCAGGCCCGGGAACTTATCTGCCTTTAGCCCCATTACTTTGTCTAATACTACTTCTCTAATGATGGTGATGGTGCTTAATTGCTCCTTAGTATGCTTTAATATTAATGGGATGTTCAAAGTATCTTCCACTGTAAAGGCTGATGCAAAATATTTGCTTAAGTCCTCTGCCTCTTCCTTATTCTCCAAAACGACCTCCCCAGATTCATTTTCTGAGGGGCCTGTATTCATTTTGACTTCTCTCTTTCGTTTTATATGTTTGAAGAAGCTCTTTTTATCAGTTTTTATCTTCCTCAATAGTTTGTCTTTGTATTTTCTCTGTCCTTAATTATTTTTAGTCCTCCTTTGAAGGATTCTCAGTTTATCCCAGTCTTTAGAGGTATCACTGACCTTGGCCTCCTGAAAGGCTTTTTCTTTCAGCTTAGTATTCTCCTTACTTCATTGGTTAGCCATGGCTAGCTTATCCCTTTCTTAGAATCCTTCCTTCTTACCGGGATGTGTTTTTGCTGAGAGTCATGAATCTTAAGCCTTAAATATCTATTACTGCTTGATTACCGTCACTGTAGCTAACTATCCTCTTTTTTTTATTGCCATTCCCTTTATTTAAGTTAAATACAGTTATTTTTGACCCAAGTTTCTCACTCTCAAACTGATTATTAAATTCTATCATGTCATTATCACTCCTTCCTTGGGGATCTTTTACTCTGAGATAATTTATTAACCTGCCTCACTACCTATTACCAGACCTAGGATAGCCTGTTCTTTGGTTGGTTCCATGGCATATTGCTGTCAGAAGCTATCTCTAAAGCACTCTATGAATTTGTTGTCATAGCTACCTTCCCAAATTGATTATCCTAATCAAAATGAAGACTAAAGGCACCCATAATTGTTTTTATTTGTAACATGCTCCTATTATGTGTTGATTTATAGCCTTTCCCACAGAGTAGTTATTGTTTGGGGGGTGTACACTACTCCTACCAATGTCTTCTTTCATTTTGAAGAAGGCGTGACTGAACCTGAAACATTAACTCTGCTTTCTCTGCACAGATGCTGTTGAGCCTGCTGAGCTTTTCCAACAATTTCTGTTTTTCGTAGAATCATTGAATTCCTAAAGTACAAAATGAAGGCATTAGGCCCATCAAGTCTTCAGGTACCCTCCAAAGAGCACCCCACCAGACCCAGACCCCCATCCTATCCCCAAAACCCTGCATTTCCCATGGCTAATCCACCTATCCTGCACATCCCTGAACAGTATGAGCAATTAAGCACATTCTGTCCCTTCCTTTTATTTTCTTATAACAATCAGCCCCACTCCTACCCACAATCCTATCTTCTCTTTTACCCTTGATATTAGAATTGTCCATGCAACTGACCCTAACCCCTCCCCCCAGCCATCCCCAATATTTAACTTAAAGCCCAACCTACAGCACTAGTTATATGATTCACCAGAACTCTGGTCCCGGGATGATTCAGGTGGAACTACATAGAAAAATAAGAAATAAAAAGGAGGAGTATGATGCATATTGAAATAACGATAGCAACAGCACTCAGAAAGAGTGTCTGAAATGCAGGAGAGGCGCTAAGGCCGGAATAAGGAAAACTAAGAGGAAGCATGATGGAAGGATGGCAGGCTGAGCTAAAACAAACAGTAAAGTGTTCTTCCAATATATTAATAGTAAAAGATTAGTGAAGGATAGAGTGGGGCCCATTAGCCACAAGCAGGGTAAGCTGCTCACTGAAGCAAAGGATAAGGCAGATGTACTAAACGAATATTTTGCTTCTGTCTTTACTAAATTAGAAGATGGTGACAATAGCCCAGTTGAAAATGTGTGTGTTGAGCAACTGGACAGTACAGTGAGAGATAGAGAAAAGGGGCTAAAAAGGCTGACAGCACTCCAGGTAGAGAAGTCGCCAGGTCCGAACGGGTGGCATCCTCGATTGCCCAGAGAGTTAAGGGACCACATTGCAGAGTCATTGACAGATACTTTCCAGACCTCTCTGAACACAGGATTAGTCCCAGGGGCTGGAGGTTTGCAAATGTGACACCATTGTTTAAGAAAGGGACAAAAGATGACCCAGGGGTCACAATTTCAAGATTGTTAGCAAGGCAGTTAGAAGCGCAATGAAAAGAAAACTTCTTTACTCAATGAGTGGTTAGGATTTGGACTGTTTCAGAGATAGTAGGAACTGCAGATGCTGGAGAATCTGAGACAACAAGGTGTAGAGCTGGATGAACACAACAGGCCAAGCAGCATCAGAGGAGCAGGAAGGCTAACGGAGAGGGGTCTAGGCCCAAAACATCAGCCTTCCTGCTCCTCTGATGCTGCTTGGCCTGCTGTGTTCATCCAGCTCTACACCGTGTTATCTAGGATTTGGACTGTGCTGCCTGGGAGTGTGGCAGAGACGGATTCCGTAGGAGGTTTCAAAAGAAAGCTGGAAAGTGATGAAGCTAGAGGGCTACAGAGATAGGGCTGGAGAGTGGGGCTAGTTGGGTCACTGATTCAGGAGCTGGTACCAACATAATGGGTAGAATGGCCTCCTTCCATGCTGTAGGATTCCATGATTCTATGATTCCAAATTAGTAGCTATTACCAAACAATGAACTGATAGCTTTCCTGTGGTGCCACTCTCCCCCAATCCTGGGGTTCAACTTATATTTTTAAACAAAAACCTTAGGAACTATGGACCAAAAGTGGAGTTGCAGGTAAACAGGGTGATGAAGAAAGCATTTGGATGCTTGCCTACATTGAGTATAGGAGGTGGGATTTCATGTCATGGCTATATAGGACATTGGTGAGGCAACTTCTAGTATACTGCGCACAATCCTGGACTCCCTTCTATAGGAAGAATGTTGTTAAACTTGAGAGTGTGCAGAAAAGATTTACAAGGATGTTGCCAGGATTGGAGGGCTTGAGCTATAAGGAGAGGTTGAATAGGCTGGTCTCTCCTGGATCGTCGGAGGCTGAGGGGTGACCTTTATAGAGGTTTATAAAATCTTGAGGAGCATGGATAGGGTGAATAGCCAGGGTTTTTTTTACCAAGGGCGGAGGAGTCCAAAACTAGACAACATAGGTGACAGGGCAAAGATTTAAAAGGGACCTAAGGGGCAATTTTTTCATGCAATATGTGATGCATGTATAGAATGAGCTGCCAGAGGAAGTGATGGAAGTTGATACAATTACAACATTTAAAAGGCATCTGGATGGGCATATGAATAGGAAGGTTTTAGAGGGATATGGGCCAAATGCTGGGGAATGGGATGAGGTCAAATTGGGATGTCTGGTTGGCGTGAGCGAGTTGGATTCAAGGGTCTGTTCCCGTGCTGTATGACTCTAATACTGTACAACTCTATAAAAAAAAACCTCTTCACCACTCCACTCAGTTTCCACACTGCTGCAAAATCCCCAAGATATATATTGACTTGGACTGTGCCTCTCTCCAAATGTAACCTTTCCTTCCTGATCATGCAAAGTGCAAATGTGGGAAAAAAGTTAGAGCCAATATAAAGGATGATTTAGAGCATTTAGAAGTACACAGTCTGATCAAGCAGAGTCAGTATGGTTTCATGAAGCAGACATCACGACTGACAAAATTACTAGAATTCTTTGAAGAGGTAACAAGCAGGATAGATAAAGGAGAAAGATATACTGGCATTGGAGGCATTCCAAAGAACGTTCATGAGGCTGATACTAGGTATGAGGGGACTATCTTATGAGGACAGTTTGAGTGGATTAAGCCTGTGCTCATCAGATAATGGAAGAATAAAAGACTGCTTATTGAAATATGCAAGATTCTTAGAGGACTTGATGTGGTAGATAGGAAAGGTTATTTCCCCTTGTAGGAAAACCTAGGACCAGATTAAGGGGCTGTAAATCTGTGACAGCAATGAGGAGGAATTTCTTCTCTTAGAGCGTCATGAATCTGTGAAATTCTTTACCTTAGAGACCTGTTGAGGCCATCATTATGTATGTTCAAAGCTGAGATAGACAGATTTTTAATCAGTAAAGAAATCAAGGGTTATGGGGGAAAGGTAGGAACTTGGAGTAGAAGGTTATCAGATCAACCGTGATCTCACTGAATTGCAGAGCAGGTTTGATTGGGTGAATGGCCTACTTCTGCTGCTATGTCTACGTTTGTTTCATTTAATGTTGTGATTTGCAGAATGCAACCACAAGTTTAAGTAAGAAGCTTTCATATTTGCTTGTGATACTTTACTCAGATTTTCCCATCAAAATAACTGCAGGCCAATGATTTTTAATGTTATCCAGTTAAAACTTGCAGCGTAGCTACGGACAAGGGCATTGTGTAGTTAAATACATAAATCCGAATGTTGCTATTTAAGGTGTGGAACTCTGGTGTTAACTTTGCAAAAATAGCATTGCACTGATTGCCTCTCCACTAACATTCATTGTCAAGCATCAAATTTCTGGATTTGCATAGCACATGCAAATTAAATCCAACTCAGAAAATTGCAAGTTGTCCATTTTATTCTAAGAACTGCTTTTTGATTTCAGTAACAAAGTTCGCAGGCATTGGGAATAACTATTACAAGTATGGAGATTATTCAGACATTAATTGTTATTTAAAATGCTTTAAAAGATTTTTTCAGGATAGAGATATTTTATTTCTATTTCTTTTATTCTTTTTCTCTTAAATCTGATATCTTCTTCCAGCTCTGTATTCCTGTCTTTTTTTGTACCTGAATTGACTTAGAACTCACACATTTCAATTCACATCTCTTTCAGCGCTTTCAGCCATGACGAACAGTAACAGCATGCAGTTATATAGCGACGTTAACATGACATAACATTGTAAGGACCTTTTCAGGAATGTTATCAGGCAAAGTTATGTTGACTACGCCCCAGCCACATAAACAGAAATCAGGACAAATGACCAAAAGCCTAGTCAAAGAGGAAACTCTAATTAGAAGAGTAAGAGGTAGGGGGACAGCAAGGCCTAAGGATGGAATCCCAAAGCATGTAACCTAGGCAATTGAAGGCATGACCTCCAGTGCACAGAGTGGAAAGAATGCAGAGTTCTTGGAGGGTCATAGTGTCATGATTGTAACAAGGTTAGCCACATGGACCTCCTAGACCATGTGTTCCCTGACTAGGGCTCTTAATCTGGTCCAATCAAGGAGCCCTAGCTGACAGATAAGAACGGGAGTGTCAAAGATTCTGAGATAACAAGGTGTAGAGCTGGATGAACGCAGCAGGTCAAGCAGCATCAGAGGAGCAGGAAAGCTGACATTTCGGG
>JAHRHZ010000056.1:25970392-25981252 GCA_024137785.1 Ginglymostoma cirratum | reverse complement strand
GGATGAACACAGCAGGCCAAGCAGCATCAGAGGATCTGGAAAGCTGATGTTTCGGACCTAAACCCTTCTTCAGAAAGGGTCTAGGCCCAAAACATCAGCTTTCCTGCTCCTCTGATGCTGCTTGGCCTGCTGTGTTCATCCAGCTCTACACCTGGTTATCTCAGATTCTCCAGCATCTGCAGTTCCTACTATCTCTGTGTCAGAGATTCTGTTCACTCTGAGACCCAGCTCTGAGGAAGTTGGATCAGTGTCAAGGACTTTTCACGCTTAAATAAAGGGCGACCTTGTGACCGGATATTGTCCTTAGTGGAGTTATTTCAATAGATCTGGATTAGAGTACAGAGGTTGGGAGGGACTTGATATTAAGGACCAGAATTTTAAGTCAAGGTATTGATGGATCGAAACAACTGTAGTTCAGTAAACAAATAGATAATGGGTGGATGAGTGAAGTTTGCGTACTATATTTGAAACTCTCCACATGTGTGACTGGCCACATTCAATTTTGTTATGTTAGCCACTAAAATTAATATCTTACAGTTCTCACTATTATCTTTTCTGTGTATAAAACCTCACCAATCTACTCCAAATATTGGAGGGAAACAGATTAGAATATACAACATCCACTAAGAATAATGATCTTCACAAACACGATTGTTTGAATTGCCAAGAGCAATTTGCTGTTTTAAGAATCAGTAATAATGTATAATAGAGGGATTAATGAGATCAGTATAAAAGAAAGGACAATTGTGGGAGTGAATTTACATTAATATAAAATATGATTGAAGGATTTTATGGATGAGTTTTGGCATCCTTCTCTCCCTGAAGCCTAAAAGACAATAAAATATAATAGATTATTTTCTTTAAGGAAATCTCTTGTGTGATGAAGTTTAGATCAAGGAGTCAATAAAGTGAGTCTGAGTGAGGTATTATTGTGTTAAAAAGATGTTTTTGAGCAAACAAATTTGCAAAACCTAAGAAACTGCTTTCTTTTTGCTCAATTAATTGGCCAATGTCTAAAACCCCAAGACCACCTCCACCCCCAACCTATCACTGGCACCACCAGATTAGCCGAATCAGAAGTGACCAGTAAATCTCACCAAAATGTTCGTTTGCAACTTGAGTGTTTTGCCCAGTTTTACATGAGCTGCAGTCAATTCTACTGAACCACCAGAAGGATGTAAAGCTTCATGTTAGACATCTGCATGTCAGGTCCTGAGCCTTCAGCAAAGTCTTTGAGAAATTTCAGCCCAGTGAATCTATGTATTGAATGCTGAAGATCCTTTGAAATGGAGAAATATCTGGTAAAATGAGAACAAGAATTGCTCTTCACAAAAAGAATGTTTTTAACAGGCAAAGACGTGAACGATGAAGTGTTAGATTGAAGTGGCTTATTTCAGTTTATTTTAATCATTCAGAGGTGTGATCAATGACGTCTAAATTCATTGACAGTGAGTGAATAGAGAAAAAGTGGATCAACTAGTCACAATAGTGTAATGCCCATAGGGCAGGATGAAAGATGGATCCTTTTTTTAAACTATATTTTTAACTGTATCTTCTGTAAATTCCTTTCCTTTAAAAATAGACACTTTGCTGGACTGACAACAAGGCTACCATTGATCACATGATGCCAGTGAGCCACAATTTCTGGAACGTTCTGATCAGCAGTAACCATGGGACAGAAGTTTGCATCCCACCCCCCTAACCTCTCCACCCCCAGCCAAGGCAACACACAGGAATAGTGGGCAAGATGTCAACTTCAACTGCCCTGAATGTAAGACACTACGGAAACCCATCATTGCTTAACTTGATGACAGGGTGTGGAGCTGGATGAACACAGCAGGCCAGGCAGCATCAGAGGAGCAGGAAAGCTGACGTTTCGGGTCTTGACTTGATGGCTGTCTACTCCACAGTTATTTACTTAAAAAAAAACACAATAAACTTTGGTCAAGAAATAAAACCCCATCTTGTTATCTGACTGGCTAAGTTGGAAGCCCTAGTCATATGACTGAAACTGCTGGTTTGTGTTTGAATCACCTTTGGTAATTTTTGACTTCTTTCTTCAGTCTGCTTATAATGATAGAAGATAAAGCACCTCCAAGCTTAGCCAACGCCAGCCCCAATCTCAATACCTCTCAAAAATCCGATTTCTGCAACCAAGCCTATATTTGTCCCATAAAGTAAACTAATTCCCAGCAGCTCTGGAACTTTACAAACAATTCACCTCCTGACGTTAACTTTTATGGACTTTCTAACTCGGTTATATTTGAATTCAAGTAATTGGTGACGTCTCTGCATTTTTTTTTATACTTTCTTCGATGCGTGTGTGAGACTGTGCAGTGCAAACCACTTCCCCAGATTTTGAATGCAGGGATGAATGCTACTTTGATTTAATCCTGAAGAATTTGCTGCAGGTCAATTGTAAATTGAATTTCATAAATGGGATTTATGATAAATGGGATTAAATATGCCACCACTTAGTTTTTAAAAGGAAAGGAAAATAGGAAAAGATGATTTTAAAATCCAATGCTGTTTTGAAGAAACTGATAATGCAAAGGAACTTGGGGTACTTGTGCAAAAAACACAGAAAGTTAGCCCACAAGAGCAGTAGGTAATCAGTAAGGCTAATAGAAAGGTGGCCCTTATTTAAAGGGGGTTGGAGTATAACAGTAGGAAAGTCTAACTGTAACTGTACAAGGTGCTGGTTAGACCACATCTGGAGTACAGTGAGCAGTTTGGGTCTCCTTATTTAAGAAAATATATCATTTCAATGGAGGCAGTTCAGAGAAGGTTCACTAAAATGATCCCTGGTATGGAGGGATTGTCTTATGAGCAAAGGCTGAAGAGATTGGGACTCTACTCATTGCAGTTTAGAAGAATGAGAGGTAATCTCATTCAAATATGTAGGATTTCTAAGGGGCTTGATAGGGTGAATGCTGGGAGGATGTTTCCTCTCCTAGGACAGTCTAGGATCAGAGGCATAGTCTGAATGAATAGGCACTAATTTAAGACTGAGATGAGGAGGAATGCCTTCTCTCAGAGGGTTGTGAGTCTTTGGAACTCCTTGCCACAGAAAGTTGTGGGGGCAGAATCCTTCTGTATGTTTGAGGCTGAGATAGACTTAGAGTTTTTGAGGAGATTTGTAGCTCGGGTTGTGGATGAAGTTGTAGATTGGCTCACTGAGCCTGTGTGTTTAATTGCAGATGTTTCATCAGCCTGCTAGGTAACATGATCAGCGCGTCTCCAGTCACCAGAGTCACACTGACGATGTTACCGAGCAGGGTGACAAAACATCTGCAACCAAACACATAGGCTCAGCGAGCATGTCCACAAGCTGAGATACACTCCTGATCAGCCAGGGAATCAAGGGTTATGGGGAAAGGGCAGGAAAGTGGACATGAGAAATGTTGGAGCAGCCATGAGCATATTGAATGGCTGAGGAGGCTCGCAGGACTGAACAACCTACTGTTTTTCTTAATTATAATCTTATTAAATAAATACCAGAGCAGCAAATATAATGCAATGGACCATTTTTCTTGACCGTGATAATGGGAGTAAATACAGTCCACTGATTTTTACCTTCTATCTTCTGATTTTTACACCTGAGACCTTTCATGTAGCTTTTTTTTATAATTGGAAGGAACCTGGACCTAACATGGCTGCTATACTCACCTGACCACAGACTGAGCCAGGCTTTGTGAGACCCATGTGGGATAAGCAAAGCCACCTGCACTGAAATTACAGTTTTATCTAAAAACATCAAAACCAGCCAACTGAGACAGTGCCTGTTTAATTCATAATCTTACACGGAGGGAGATGAAAAGCTCACCAGTTAGCCATGTTGGAAAGACAGTGGAGTTAAACTCCAGAATAGGCACTGAACTAGATTTCCACAGCTGCTTGTGAGGAATAGATCAGAGAGCTGGTCCTATCATCACCATTATGCTACCACACCCCCCTCTTTATCTGCAGCTCCCCCTACCCCCATATCTAGTCCTGAAGAAGGATAATACCCAAAACATTGACGGCAAAACATTTCCTCCAGATGCTCCCTGGCTCGCTGTGTTCTTCTAGCCTCTTGTTTGTCTACCTTGGATTCCAGCATCTGCAGTTTTTTTGTCTTTAATCAGTATAACTGCTAGACCGGGTCTGCGGCAGGTGGTGAGGACTCACCAAGATGAACAAACCAACTTGACCTCATCCTCACCTATCCGCCTGTCGCAGATATATCTGTCCATGACAGTATTGGTAAGAGTGATCACCGCACAGTCCTTGTAGAGACAAAGCCCCATCTTCACATTGAAGATGCCCTCCATCTTATTGTGTGGTATTACCATCATGCTGAGTGGGATAGATTTTGAACAGATCCAGCAACTCTGGGTAAACATGAAACTCTGTGGATCAACAGCGTTGTCTTCAATCAATAATCCGTCACATCATGACCCAGCACGTTTACCATTACCACCAAGCCAGAGGATCAACCCTAATTCAATGGATACTGCAGGAAGGCCATGCCAGGAACAGCAACAGCAATAGCTAAATAGTATGTGTCAACCTGGTGAAGCCACCAGACAGGATGACTTGCACACCGAACTGCATAAGCAGCAAGTGATAGACAGAGTTAAGCAATCCCACAATCAACGGATCAGATCTAAGCTCTGCAGTCCTGCCACGTCCAGTCGTGAATGGTGATGCACAATTAAACAACTTGTTGGGAGAAAAGGGTCCACAAATATCCCCATCCTCAATGATGGACAGCAGTGCAAAAGATAAGGCTGAAACATTCATACTAACCTTCAGATGTGCCAAGTGGATCATCCATTTTGGCTTCCTCTGGACATCCTCAGCAACATAGATGCCAGTCTTCAGCAAACTCAATTCATTGCACGTTGCAGACTATTGGATATTGTCAAGGCTATGGGTCCTGACAGTATTCTGGCAATAGTACTGAAGACTTGTGCTCAGAACTTGCTGCTCCCCTAGCCAAGCTGTTCCAGTATAGCTACAACACTGGCATCTATCTGACAATGTGGGAAATCACCCAGGTATGTCCTATACAAAAATCAGGATTTCTAGTTATTGCCCCATCGTTCTCCTCTTGTTCATCAGTAAAGTAATGGAATTTGTTACCAATCGTGTCATCAAGCAGTATGTATTCCACAGGAACCCACTCATAGATACTCAGTTTGAGTTCTGCCAGCAACACTGAACTCCTGATCCCATAACAGCCTTGATCCAAACTTCACAAAAAAGTTGCTGAATTCTGAGCTGCTGGTAAATTTTGCCTGAGAGAGCTGGGATGGGGTAGGAGTTGAGGGGGTAACTGTTTTGTATATTCACAGGATGTGGGCATCAGTGGCTAGGTCGGCTCTCATTGTCATGGAGAAGGTGGCAGTGAGCAGCTGTGGTCCATGTCGTGTAGATGCATTTCTTTCACATTCCCAAAATCTGCAATGAACAATGTTGGTGAAAGACAGCCAAATTGAATTTTGGGGTGTAGAGTCAGACGGATTGAGCCCAGGTAGCAATAGGAAGTATTGAGGAGTCCATGTGAGGGAAGGGAACTTTGCATATGGAGTTATTTAGTATGGGGGAAGTTGTGAACCCAGAGGACAGGACAGAACATTAGATTCACTGCTATCCAGCATTGCGGGAGGATAATGAAGTTAATGGTGCTTCAAGAGGATGAGGAGGGTGCTGGTGTAAGGGGTGAGCAAGGATGGAAAGAAGAGAATGCTCAGTGTGTTGCCTTAGCAACCCAACAGAGACTGCCTGACGTTTTTAGGAATTACTCAGCAACCCCTTCGGGTGAGAAGTTAGGGGTCAGTGGCAATCCTGAGGAAGAGGAGTTTGGGAGTCAGTGTCTGACCTGGAGGAATTGTTAAGCATCAGTCAGTCTTGGGGATTTGGGGTTGGAGTCAGTCCTTGGGATTTGGGGTTGGAGTCGGTCCTTGGGGGTGAGGAGTAAGGGTTCAGTGTCTGTCATGTGAGTGAGGGGCGTGGGGATCATGTCAGTCCTGAAGGTGAAGGGTTAGAGGTCAGTGCCTCTCCGAGGTGTAAAGGAGTTGCGGCCAATCTCAATGGTGAGGTTGAGGGTCAGTATCAGAGTGTGGCCAAGATCAGGGTGAGATCTTTTAATCATACCAATTGGTGAAGTCGATATAATCGATATCACTTGTGCACAAATCAGTTCCCAGAACTCAATATGTCTTGATAGATCATGTATCTTTTTTCCTTATCTATCATGATAGCCATTCACTTACATATAGGCACACAAGACTGTAGACTTTCGTATTGAAGATAAAATAAACGTTATTGCAGAATAGGAAAGAAAACGTAAAATAAAACAAACAAAACTATCTAAATGGAGAACTCAGTTTGAAATACCTTAAAACACAGTGAAATAAAGCTTCATATATTTCCAATACCAAACTTCACAGTGTTTCAAATCCAGAGAATTACTCTGAAATTATTTTGCAATATTAACATTCAAACATCTTTCGGCCATTTGATCTATCCAGGCACCTTTTCAAATGAAGAAATATCTTTCAACTCCATCGCAAGTAAATTTGGTCCTAAACAGATTTTTAGTTAAAGCAAATCCCTCCTTGGAATGGAATCATCCTCCAAACTATTACATCTTATTCCTTCCTTTACTGTAAGCTTTTCTCTGGCCGACTCCTGTACTCTAATTTCTCTATTTCTTTTGACTTCTTTAAAATTCCTATGAGATATGAAGTTTTGTTAGATGAATACTCACTAAAATAAAAGCTCAGACCTTCCCAATCATTTAATAATCTGCTGATTTCTAACCAAACAATTCTAGTATGACAGTTTCAAAAGTTAAACTTTTACACCCAGGTAATTGAGCTCTGCTGAATTGTCTTATATTTCTGGGAATGAAACTATAATTGCTTCCATGTAGGTCTCCTTCACAGTGGCCCTAAATGTCAGAGATCAGACAACACCAGGTTACAATGCAAAAGGTTTATTTGAAATCACAAGCTTTCGGAGCGTAGCCCAGTAAGTGTAGTCAGGTGAAGTGAGAGAGAAGCACACAGACACAGAGATCAAACATTATGCAACTGGTGTGAGTGGAGTATCAAATAATAAGCCGCTGCAGGTAATCAAAAGTCTCGGAGGGTATGAGTAAAGTGTCAACAGCTGAATAGCAAGTGAAGGGAATGACGTATAATCTAATTAAATGAGGCAGAGAGATAATTACAAAAACTTAAAAATAAGGTGGTATTGGGGACAAACCAAATGGCTGGAATAACATGATAGGTATGAGTCGCATGCTCAGGGTCTAACCAAAGTAATAAGTAATCTAAAACTTTACAAACTAATTAAGGTAGCGAGATCATAACAATTTATCAAGGTGATGGTGTCAAAACAGGACAGTGAGAAAGATATTACAGATACAGAACAGTGTGGTAGGGTCACATGTAGCATGACATGAACCCAAGATCATGGTTGAGGCCCTATTCATGGGTACGGAACTTGGCTATCAGTCTCTGCTCAGCGATTCTGCGTTGTTGTGTGTCTCAAAGGCCACCTTGAAGAACACGTAACCTAAGATCGGAGGCTGAATGTCCTTGACCACTGATGGCCCTAAAAGCTTTCAGTCTCTTGGGGATTTTTTTTCTAAGCTAAAATGAATAATTTCTTGTTCTAAACCAAAAGCAGGCTAATGATGTTTAATGTTTACTTCCTGTCATAAACCTCACAGTATAAACAAGCAATATTCCATTCATACTCAGGGAGGTTTTCAGTCACTTTGACTCTGACACATACTTAATTATACCACAGCTCTGGAAAGAAACTAAACTTGTTTTTTAAAACCCTTCACAAAATTAACCAAAAGCAGGTTTTAAATCCAAATGCTAACAATGATATTCTTATACTCATATATCTATATAAATCATATTCTTTTCCTCACAGTAAAAGTATAGGATATTGGCTAATGCATATATGGAACAGACACTTATAGATACAGGTATAGAGTGAAGTGAAGAGCTATTGACCCGTAATGTTTCACTTTGTGAATAAATCTATTCCAATTAAAGACTAGCACTGCTTTAATTCCTACACCAACTAGCTATTAAGACTATAAATGATTTTGCGAGAGTATTCTATAGCTTACGGCCTCAATAATTAATTGTAGGCATGGATGCTGATGGTGTGTGTATGAAAATCAGGGGTAATGCTAAAGCACAGAGATCACAGGAGTTTGTACTAGTGTTGAAGAGACAGGGAACAAGGAACTAAAGACGGATTTGAAAAATAGACATGAAAGGTTTAAATTATCCGAGGCAGGGCTGTTATGATGTGGCAGTTGGTGTTAAAGTGATAGAGGAGATGTGGATCAGAAAGCTCAGCTCAGGGTCACATAAAGTTCCAAAACTGTGAATGGTCTCCTTCTAGCCACATCCTGCAAGAAGGATGGATTCAGTGGCTAAGGAGTAGGGCATTTGTCAAGTACCATGGGCCTTCTCTTCTTCCAGTGGAAAACATTTCTGTTCATCCAGTACTGAATGTCAGGTAGGCAACATCAGAGGCAGTGGAAGGTTTGAGAGTGGAGCATAAAGATGAGGAATAAGAGAGGACCAAAGATAGATCTTTGGGAAAATCCAGAAATATAACTCGGAGTTGCAGGACAAATGGACAGGGATTTGGGAAATGGTGACATATTTAGGGATTTGGGAGAAGAAAGGGAACCGAGAGAAAGAGTAGCAGTTTGCGAGGATGGGATGTGTCAAGGTTCTTTTCCAAAGATAATAGCAGATTTTAAAAGGAGGCAATGATGCTGAGAACAGGTCATTGTTAACATTGTCAGAAAATGTAGGAACCACAGAGGGCAGTAACACAGTTAATTGTTTGGTAGGAATATGATCAGGAGAGCAGGAGTGGGACTCATAGAGAAGTTCAGAGAGGGCATAAGATGAGATTTGAGAGAAGTAAGAGAAAGATGCGAGCTCAGGGGCTGGGACACGGACAAACCTTAGAGGAAGTTCAGGCCAGTTGCTTGGATAAATGTGAAAGCAGCAGAAGCAACTTGACCAGATTTTAGTAAACAAGTCTGTCCATCCCAATCAATACTTACAATGAATAGGATATAATGAATGAAAATTAGCATAGCACAGCTGGGAGAACAAATTGACAAGAGTATGTCAATTATGCAAACTATAAAAGCTCGGAATGCAATTTCTCCCCACTCTTTGATTGATGTCTTATGCAGCTGTACATTTAGCAGTACACCTCAAAACCTGTTTCTTTTAAAATGAAATTGCTTTAATTAAATGCGTGGAATGTAGCTGCAGTTTGAGGTTTTGATTGACAGGCTGTTTTTGCAAAGGCACCAAAATGTTCACAGAGTAGGAACATCCGTTATAAATGTCACCAAGAGAGTGGAAACAGTTCATGTTTCTGTCCAGCGCCATGCTGAATAAAACTGCTTATTAGCACTTTGGACAAGTTTAATTACAATATATGTGAAAAAGCATAAGGCTCAGTAAAATACTAACTTGTTCAGGAGATATTATCAGTAGGAACAAAGCAGAGACTCTGCCATAGCAGAACATTTAAACCCATATGCCACTGCTTTGATTTGCCCCTGATCACTTCAGCTCAAACTATGTCCATAATGTTGCTCAAACTGTGAGCAAATAATTGACTGAGGAGAACAGGGCAGTTAAATGGATATATGTCCAGAACTGATCCGATTTAAGGATTAGGAAGTAACCAGCAGATAAGGAGGGTAAGTTGGAGTGTGAATTTAATGACAACAGGAAAATAAAGAAATAGCAGGTAGAAAAATTAGATAAAAAGAGAAACGGTAGAGAAAGACAAAAACATTGACTTTTGACATTGCTAGACTCTGAAAAATTCACATCTTGAAGGAATGAAGCTACACATTTGTAAATATGTCAGAGAGATTGTTTGGCCATCATAAACAATAGTTATGTTATTAAAGGAGTACTTCTGTTTATATGAAATCTCTAAACATATGCAGTTGATTTAGGTGATATATCCAATGCAATGTGAATGAGAATACTGAGGGAGACAGCAAGATGCTGTTTCTATAAATGCAATAGTTGACCAGCACAGCATAAGGAGCAATCATTTAATTACGTACCTGCTCCTTGCTTGATGCTACGGTCCCATTTATGTGTCAATACTAATTGATATTTGCGGTGTCGCTTTCTGGCCTAATATTGTTCCACCTGAGCCTTTCACACTACTTCCTACACGCCAGGCAGACTCCAAACGAGTGAAACTGGGTCAGCATTAATGAGAGGGCAACAAAAGGGGAACAATCTAATAAAATGGAAGCAAATCATATTAACAGAATGTGGTAGAAAACACATTTAGAAACAAAATAATCGAGAGATGCAATAGGCATTAACAGCAGCTTTTCATTCAGTCTCTTCATCACCATCACAAGCAGCTGAAACATTAAACAGCTTCTTCAATCATTGATCACATCAGGTTCACATTGACAACAATCCTGACAGCTCTAATCCCATACTGTGTACTGACAGCTCTAATCCCATACTGCGTACTGACAGCTCTAATCCCACACAGTGTACTGACAGCTCTAATCCCACACAGTGTACTGACAGCTCGAAACCCATACTGTGTACTGACAGCTCGAATCCTATACCTGTGTACTGACAGCTCTAATCCCATACTGTGTACTGACAACTCTAACCTCATACTGTGTACTGACAGCTCTAACCTCATACTGTGCACTGACAGCTCTAATCCCATACTGTGTACTGACAGCTCTAATCTCGTACTGTGTACTGACAGCTCTAATCTCATACTGTGTACTGACAGCTCTAATCCCACACAGTGTACTGA
>JAHRHZ010000056.1:25946577-25963919 GCA_024137785.1 Ginglymostoma cirratum | reverse complement strand
CCATACTGTGTACTGACAGCTCTAAACCCATACTGCGTACTGACAGCTCTAATCCCATACTGCGTATTGACAGCTCTAATCCCATACTGCATACTGACAGCTCTAATCACTGCAGAGTGATACCTTTAAACTCACAAACTACTTGACATTTATTTGTTGTAATTGACATTTTTTTTGAACTGACATCAGAATATGTAATTATGAATGGATTATGAATTGCTGTCTCATTTAAAAGGACCATTACGTTCCGGTATCTGTTGCTGAGTTTTGACAATGAACGATGATTCTGAAGCTTTAAACACAGTGCTGAAAAGCTGGTCCCATTACAATTGTCATTCATATTCTTTGAGCCATACATGGATTTGTGGCACCTGGTGTTAATTCTGAGAACACATTTCTGCTGCACTGACAGATAAACTAGATCTTGCCCCTCTGGTCTATATCCTGTTGACTAATCTCAGTTATGGCCAAGTTTTAAGTAGAGTCTGGAAATTGATGTGAAGTGAATGTAGCTGCGTGAAAAGACATCCTAACAATATCCCAGCTGTAGTATCATGGAACCATAACTAGCCACTTATTATACTATGCAGTCCAACCATGGTAGAGATATTATATATTACTCTAATGAAAGTGCAGTTCACAACACCATTATAGCTTCCTCCCCACCCATTGGTTAAAAGTTTGAACAAGTCATTATTTCGTGACATCTAATCAGCAAAGGTATACTCCCAAAAGCTGAGATTATGTTCTGATGTCATTATTTGATTCTATATCTCATCATACCTCTGATTCAGACATAGAGGCATAGAGTCATGCTGCATGGAAGGAGACCCTTTAGTCCAAGCAGTCCATGCCAACCAAATTAAAATAGTCTCACTTTCCTGCACTAGGCCCATATCCCTCCAAACATTTCTTATTCGTGTATTTATTTAATTGTCTTTTAAACGTTGTAACTGTACCTGCATCCACCACTTCCTCTAGAAGTTCATTCCATACATGAACCACTCCCTGTGTAAAAAAATTGCCCCTCATGTCTTCTTTAATTCTTTCATTCTCACCTTAAAAATATGCCCCCTAGTCTCGAACTCCTTCATCCTAGGGAAAAGACTTGGCATTCACCTTATCTAGACCCCTCATTATTTTATAAATCTCTGTAAGGTCACCCCTCAACCTCCTATGCTCCAGTCCCAGCCAAGGATTCTGGTTGTTCCAAGATGGAGGACGGAAAAATGTTGTGGCTGTGGGAGCTGCTCCTTTTTTGAGGTATTTTCATGTTGGAGCAAATTGACATTGCGAATTCTAGGAGCAGTAATTACTGCTTCTTGTAAGCTGTTGCACTGTTTTGGAATTTTGGGGGAAAAAAATGACCAAAACAATGGCACTTTAAAAAGGACAAAGAGAGACAAAGGCAGAGACCACCTGGGAGAAAGAAACCTACACTGCTGCCTGACCCAGCAGTGAACGTTCACGGTTACCACCTCTGCAGTTTGATTTTAAGTACCTCTGGACATCGGAGTTTGTTTAAGAAAAATAAACAGGCAGCAAAATTCACAGCCGGCCTTGCAGCAACCTGTGTGGGACAGCTCAGGGCAGGGTATCAGGTAAGTGAATAGTTTTTAAGTGTAACCTTACTGTTTTTTCTGTAAATCTACAATAGTGAGTAAAGTGGATTTTTTTTTTGATTATATGTTTTATTGAGATCTATCTCTTGATTAAATTTTTAAAAATATAAAATATAGTTACTAAGTAGCCAGGAGCAGTGTTTTTAGAGCAGTAAGACTGAGTTATTTTCTGTGTCTGTAGATTATAAAGGTGCAAAGATGACCTTTATTAGAGTGATGTGCTGTTCCTGTGGGATGTTGGAGATTAGGGACAGTTTCCATGTTACTGATAACTTTGTCTGCAGGAAGTGTGTTTGGTTGCAAATCCTATTGGATAACATGGATCAGTTGGAGTGGCATTTATAGGCAATGAGGAATTTGCAGGAGCCGGTGGTGTGATGGATGGCAATGTAGGAAGGGAGAAAAACCACAGATACAGTGGGGTAGATGGTTACCACCAGGAAAGGTAGGAGAGGGAGGCAGGTCATGCAGGAGTCTCCTATGGTTATCCCCATCTCAAACAAGGATGCTGCTTTGGAAAATGTGCGGGGTGATGGACTCTCAGGGGAATGTAGCATGGACAGCCAGGTTTCTGGTACCAAGACTGGCTGTAATGTAATGAGGGATACGTCAGGTTCCAAATGATCGATTGTGATAGGGGACTGTCTACTCAGAGGCACAGACAGACGTTTCTGCGGCCAACAGCAAGAAATCAGAATGGTGTGTTACCTCCCTGATGCCAGGATTAAAGATGTCTCAGAGAGGGTGCAGAATATTCTCAAAGGGGAGAGGGACCAGCAGGAGGTCATTGTACATATTACAACTAACAACATAGGAGAGAAAAAGATGAAACTCTGAGGAGAGAATATAGGAAGTTAGACAGGAATTTAAAAAAGGAGGTCTTCAAGGATGGTAATATCTGGAACACTCCCAATACCACACATTAGTGAGGGTAGGAATAGGAGGATAGAGAAGACGAATGTGTGACTGATGGTGCAGGGGAGAAACATTCACATTTTTGGATTAATGGAATCTCTTTTGGGGTAGAAGTGACCAGTATAAGAAGGACGGATTACACCTGAATTGGAAGGGGACTACTGTACTGGCAGGGAGATTTGCTAGAACTGTTCAAGAGGATTTAAACTAGGGTGGGGGTCACCCAGGGAGATAGTGAGAAAAGAGAACAGACCGAGACTGGTGCAGTTGGGAAAAGGAGCAAGTCAAACAGACAGAGCAGGCAGGAACAAAGCAGAGAATGAGGTATGACTGAAATTAAACTGAATTTATTTCAATGCAAGAGGCCTAACAGGGAAGGCAGATCAACTTAGGGCATGGTTGGGAACATGGGACGGGTATATCATAGCGATTATGGAGACGTGACTCTTGAAAGACAGGACTGGTAGCTCAATGTTCGAGGGTATAGTTGCTATAGGAAGAATAGAATAGGGGACAAGAGAGGAGGGGGAGTGGCATTTTTGATTAGGGATAACATTGTGGCTGTACTTAGGGAGGATATTCCTGGGAATACATTCAGAGAGGTTATTTGGGTGGAACTGAGAAATAAGAAAGGGATGATCACCTTCATAGAATCCCTATAGTGTGGGGACAGGCCCTTTGGCCCAACAAGTCCACACTGAACCTCAGAGCATCCCACCCTCACCAGTCCCCCTGTAACCCACCTAATCTACACATCCCTGAACACTACAGGCAATTTAGCATGGCCAGTCCTAGCTTGCACATCATTAGACTGTGGGAGGAAACTCATGCAGACACAGGAAGAATGTGTAAACTCCACACAGACAGTTGCCCGAAGATGGAATCAAATCCAGATCCCTGGTGCTGTGAGGCAGCAGTGCTAACCACTGTGCCACCATGCCACTTATTGGGTTTGGACTATAGAACCCCCTGCCCCCCAGTAGTCAGCGGGAAATTGAAAAACAATTTTCTAAGGAGATCTCAATTATCTGTAAGAATAATAGGGTGGTTATAGTAGGGGATTTTAACTTTCCAGACAGAGGCTGGGACTGCCACAGCATTAAGGGCTTGGATGGAGAGGAATTTGTTAAGTGTGTACAAGAAAATTTTCTCTTTCAGTATGTGGATGAACCTGCTACACAAGGTGCTAAACTTGACCTACTCTCGGGAAATAGGGTAGGGCAGGTGACTGAGGTGTCAGTGCGGGAGCACTTTGGGGTAAGTGATCATAATTCTATTAGTTTTATAATAGTGATGGAAAAGGATAGACTGGATCTAAAAAGTAATGTTCTAAATTGCAGGAAGGCCAATTTTGACCATATCAAGCAAGAACTTTCAGAAGTTGATTGGGGGCGGATGTTGCAGGTAAAGGGACAGCTGGAACGTGGGAAGCCTTCAAAAATTAGATAACAAGAACCCAGAGACAGTATGTTCCTGTTAGGGTGAAGAGCAAGGTTGGTAGGTGTAGGGAATGATGGATGACTAGAGAAATTGTGGTTTTGATCAAGAAAAAGAGTGAAGCATATGTCAGGTACAGACAGCAGAGATTGAGTGAATCCTTAGGGCATAACAGCAGTAGGAGTATGCTTAAGAGGGAAGTCAGGAGGACAAAAAGAGAACATGGAATAGTTTTGGCAAATAGGGTTAAGGGGAATTCAAACTCTATAAATACGTTGAGGACTAAAGAGTAACTGAGGAGAGAATAGGGGCCCTTAAAGATTAGCAAGACCACCTATGTGTGGAAGCGCAGGAGATGGAGGAGATACTAAACAAGAATTTCATCAATGTTTACTGTGGAGAAAGATGTGGAAGATAGAGATCATAGGATAGTGACATCATGAAAAATGCCCATATTACAGAGGAGGAGGTGCTGGACGTCTTAAAACACATAAAGGTGGATAAATCCCGGGGACCTGATCAGGTGTATGCTAGAGCTCTGTGGGAAGATAGGGAAGTGATTGCTGGGCCTTTGCTGAGATATTTGTATTATCAATAGCCACAGGTGAGGTGCCAGAAGACTGGAGGTTGGCTAACATGGTGCCACTATTTAAGAAAGGTGTAAGGAAAAGCGAGAGAACTATAGACTAGTGAGCCTGACGTCAGTTGTGGGCGGTTGTTGGAGGGAATCCTGAGGGACAGGATTTACGTGTATTTAGAAAGGCAAGAACTGATTAGGGATAGTCAACATGGCTTTGTGTGTGGGAAATCATGTCTCACTAACCTGATTGAGCTTTTTGAGGAAGTAACAAAGACTATTGATGAGGGCAGTGGTGGACGTGATCTATATGGACTTCAGTAAGGTGTTCAAGAAGGTTCTGTATGGTAGACTGGTTAACAAGGTTAGATCACATGGAATAGAGGAAGAACTAGCCATTTGGATACAGAACTGGCTGGAAAGTAGAAGACAGAGGGTAGTGGTGGAGGGTTGTTTTTCAGACTGGAGGGCTGTGACCAGTGATGTGCCAGAAGTTTCAGCGCTAGGCCCACTGCTTTTCGTTATTTATATAAATTATTTAGATGTGAACACAGGATGAATGGTCAGCAAGTTTGCAGATGACACTAAAATTGGAGGTGTAGTGGTCAGCAAAGAAGGTTAGTTCAGAGTAAAACGGGATCTTGATCAGATGGGCCAATGGGCTGAGGACTGGCAGATGGAGTTTAATTTAGATAAAACTGAGGTGCTGTATTTTGGAAAGGCAAATCAGGGCAGGACTTACACGCTTAATGGTAAGGTCCTGGAGAGTGTTGCTGAACAAAGACCTTGGAGTGCAGGTGCATAGTTCCTTGAAAGTGGAGTCGCAGGTAAATAGGATAGTGAAGAAGGCCTTTGGTACGCTTGCCTTTATTGGTCAGTGCATTGAGTATAGGAGTTGGGAGGTCATGCTGCAGCTGTACAGGACTTGGGTTCGGCCACTTTTGAAATACTGCATGCAGTTCTGATCTCCCTGCTATAGGAAGGATGCTGTGAAACTTGAAAAGTTTCAGAAAAGATTTACCAAGATGTTGCCAGGGTTGGAGAGTTTGAGCTATAGGGAGAAGTTGAATAGATGGAGGCTATTTTCCCTGGAGCGTCAGAGGCTGAGGGGGTGACTTTATAGAAGTTTATAAAATCATGAGGAGCATGGATAGGGTAAATAGACAAGTTCCTTTCCCCGGGGTGGGTGAGTCCAAAACTAGAGGGCATAGGTTTAAGGTGAGAGAGGAACGATTAAAAGGGACCTAAGGGGCAACTTTTTCACACAGAGGGTGATGTGTGTGTGGAATGAACTGCTAGAAGAAGTGATGTTGGCTGGTACAATTACAATATATAAAAGGCATCTGGATGGGTATATGAATAGGAAGGGTTTTACAGGGATATGGGCCAAATGCTGGCAAATGGGATTAGATTAATTTAGGATATCTGGTCGACATGGGTGAGTTGGACTGAAGGGTCAGTTTCTGTGCTGTACAGCTCTATGACTTTCTCCAACCTCTCCCCATAGCTCAAACCCTCCATTCCCAGTAGCATCGTGGTAAATCTCTTCTGAGCCCTCTCCTGCTTACTAATATCCTTCATGAAATGACTGGAGGAGCCGAGTGTCACAAATGAAGTGGAACTGAAATAGCTTTTAACACTGTATGATAGTAAGGAGCCCCAGCAGATCAAAGGCCACTTGGAGTCAAAATAAAATGTGCCAGTGGCCAAAGACAGCCTTAAAACCTATGAAGCTGAGAGGAGTTATTAAGCCAGCTCCAGCACGTCACTGCAGGAGTGCCTTCAGCAAACTTTCCCATCACTCAACTATTTCAACAATGATTTCCCCCATTATAACATGGAATGGGAGTGCTCATTCATGATTCCATAAGATTCAGCTCCCTTCTAAACCATCTTAATAATGCCAATGTCCTTGCTAGCTTACATTGGAATACCATCTAGGGCAATCAATCATATGGACATTGTGCCATAGACTTGATGCCCTGGTCCACCTCCCAAACTCTTAAAGCCTTTCCGCTGGCTACAAGATTCAAACCAAAAAAAAAAAATGATAGAATGCTCATCAGTCAACATTCCCAACAATGTAGACAACCCTACATAGACTGAAGAAAGCCATCATCATCTCAGGTAGAGACAAAAAAACTGCAGATATTGGAATAAGGTCGACAAACAGGAGGCTGGAAGAACACAGCAGGCCATACAGCGTCTGGAGGAAAGGAGCAGTCAACGTTTTGGGTATTACCCTTCTTCAGGACTGGAGGTGGGGGTAGGGGGAGCTGCAGATAAAGAGGGGTCGGAGAAATCTGCCACCACCCCTCCCACCCCCTCCCCCCCACCCCCAACACCCCTCTTTATCATCTCAGGTACATCACTTGATTAGAGCAAGTTCCAGTGTGATCTCCACCAGCAGGGCATTGTAGCTATAATGGGCATTGTCCCCAGGATCCATTGCAGGAACCCACCAAAGCTTCTGTGACAGCATTCTCCATTCCCATGTCCTCTATCACTTGAGAAGGACAGGAAGAACAATTTCAATACAACACCATCGTCCCCAAGGCACACACCATCCTGATGTGGATACATACCACAAGCCTGGATTTCCATTACTGAACAGCACTGTAGGAGCATGGATTACAGTGATCCATGAGACACCCTCCCCTCTCATGTTCTCAGGGCAACTATAGACAATGAATGTGGCATGCCAGCATCACCTACATCCTGAGATTGAATCATAAAAAGATCCTGTGAGTTGTGCTGGCACTATCAGTCGGAGAATAATGAACATATCAATAGTTTTCGTTGAACACCACATCAGGGAATAGAGTGGATATTTACCTCCCCAGTCTAAGTTTTATGAAATACCTAAGGATCAGCTTGTTTGCACAGTTTTCATTGACCAGTCTCAGAGATATTAGCAGTTACCCAAATCAATCACTGGGATTGCATTGCCATCGCTGAGGAGCACTATTCCTTGCAGCAGTCAACAAAGCCAGTCAAAATGTAGTGTGACTGCACACCAGCTCACAGCAGTGTGTGATCAGATTTCTGACAGTGCGATTAATAGGACAGAAGGGTCTAGGCCCGAAACGTCAGCCTTCCTGCTCCTCTGATGCTGCTTGGCCTGCTGTGTTCATCCAGCTCTACACCTTGTTATCTCAGAGAACATGAACTACTTGATTAAAATTGTTAGCTTTTCAATCATAATGATTACGAGCTCAAATGTATTTTGAATGTAATATAATTTAAAGTTAGTCGGTTCTGTTGAGTCAAGTACAAACACAAGAGCCATGTGCTGCAATAATTAAATCACCCAATTAATTAGTTACAAAACTGGCAATCTAATAGATGTGAATAGTTAACCTGTCCGAGTACTTTTCAGTTCAAATTCAGTGAATCATTGAGAAACTATTCTAAATCTTGTCCCTGGATTTCTTTCAGCCTCATCCTTTCAGGATGGCTGTTATCAAGATGAGCAATGCTGCCTCTTCATGTGAACTCCAATTGGTCTTGGGGGAACCTTCAAAGCTGATCTTAAACTGTAACTATTACTAACGTTTTAGTGTAGATTTGTAGCTCGGGTTCTGGTCGGTTGGCTCACCGAGCTGGTTCGTTGTTCCACAGGCGTTTCATTACCCTACTGGGTAACATCATCAGTACAGCCTCCGATGAAGCACCATTGTGTTTTCCTGCCTGGTTTTTAAACTCTGGAGTCCGTTGGGCTGGATTACCTCATTTCCAGTTTTCCTTCGCAATGGAGTGTATATGGGGTTGAGTTCTATATGTTTGTTCATGGATTTCTTCGTGGAGTACCAGGCTTCTAGGAACTCCCGTGCCTATCTCGGCTTTGCTTGATCCAGGATCTTGATGTTGTCCCAATCGAATTGGTGGCTCTCCTTGTCCATGTGGATTGAGATGAGTGAGTGTTGGTCGTGTCTTTTTGTAGCCAGTTGGTGTTCGTGTACCCTTGTTGTTAATTTCCTTCCTGTTTGTCTGATGCAGTGTTTGTCACAGTCTCTGCAGGAAAACTTGTATATGACATTGGTCCTGTCCCTAGTGGATAGTGGGTCTTTGGTTCGGGTAACCATTACCTCCTTCATAGTCCCACCACCTGCTCAATAGTGAGTGGGTGAATCCAATCTTACATTTCTCCATATGTTTAAAGGCATAATCCATGCTGGTTATAGCCCTCCTGTTCTTAAATATTAAAACAAATGCCTTTCATATAGATTCCTCAAGACCTCATAAACTTTGAGCCCTTGCATTTTCTTTGTTTAATCCATGAACTGATCTGGATTGTTCCCAGATCTCCAGACCAGATGTCTGGGTTGGGTGCAGGGAATTGGATCTGTTGACTGCCAGCTGTTTAAGTAACTCCAGAGTGGTCAATCGCCATTTGAAAATGAGACCATCCTGCACCAAGCATCATTTGTTAAACCTCTAAGTCTCGGTCAAACCAGCCTGTGGACCTCAGTCCTCTCACCTTTGATGAAGAAGAAAGTTGCTTTTCTGAGATTGTGCCAGGCTAGCCGGATCGGTGTCCAACATGGTGCTTAAGTGAACGTTGCCCACAATGAACCAGTGCGTAGAATTACTGATACGGCCATGGAAAGTGCTACTGAAGTCGTGTGGCTGAAGAAGCCCAGCTCCTGTTGGGAGCAAACTATTGATGGCACTCAGAAGAAAGCAATGTCCAGCTCAAATCTTTTCTCAGCCCAATCACCCTCCAGAAGCTGTGCTTCTGGCACATGTGCAGTTTTCTTCACTCTGCTAATGATGCCATATCTCCAAATGCCCAGGCAATAGGCTCTAGAATTCCCTTACTAAATCTCACCATAGCTCTGCCCTCTCCTCTCAAAGTCATACAACCATAGAGGTCTACAGCACAGAAGAAGGCCCTTCTGGCTGTCGAGTTGGCACTGGTCAAGCCTGAAAGCAGCTTGGTTTAACTTCCATCTTTGATCAAACTTTTGGTCACCTGTCCTCACATCTCCTTCTGTAGCTCAGACTCAACCTTCGTTTGATAATGTCACTGACAAGCATGTATTGCTGCACAAAACTATATAAATAAAAAGTTTTGTTGATTTGGCTTTATTAAAGAATGGGTCTTATTGTTTACAGCATCACTCTTAATGTTAATTTCAGTTGGCTTTTTGCTGAGAAATAGCCACTCGTAAAGCCATTGGCATGATGAATTGTCTCACTGTCTACTTGATGACAGACAAAAAGATAAAAAGAATTTGCCTCTACATAGTGCTTTTCACAACATCAGTGCTTTACAGCCAATCGAGAGTAGTTGGCATTGTAACATAGGGGCAGGTGACTACATTGCAAACTTACGCACACAGCATGGTGATGAAATACATAGCACATTCATAACCTGTAATGCTTCCTACTATCTAATGCTGCAAGAAGTGGCTGATCTAAAATGGGCTGAATGAAAATCCACTGCACAGCTTGTGGCACAGAATGTGAGATGTTTGTAAATAATCTTGGCCCTTGAGAATGGTAGTGAATAGTGAGCTCTTTCATTCTAGATATGAGAGAAGAATTGAATGTATTTACAAGCATCCATATTGAAATGGCTGGTCGTTTATGAAGTTGCAAGTGGATAAAGTGAAAGTTGTGACAAGACAACATTCTAACATCGCTGATCATCACACTATTGTGAATCAGGGGAGCTGAAAGATGAATAGCACTCAAAACACGTGAATATCAAAAACGTTGAACTGTGGAAATATCAGGGATTAAACTTCATGATGGGTTATTAAAGTCCTCAGAAACCATCAGTAAACTAAACCTCTGCTTAACTCTATCAGTCTGATTGATATATTCCCTGCTTCAACAGGAGATTCTGGACATTTCTGGCTGCAAGGCTGGAATAAATGGACAAAAGACAAATGACAAAGGAAGTTCCCCACCCACCTGTAGATTCCATGTCGATTTCCTGTGGACACTGTCTGAGGAGGGAGTAAGAATGTGTGAGGATAAGGGTGTTCATGGGCCTCCTTATCTTCATTGTTTCATTGTCCACAAACATTTGTCACTGGATGTGACACAATGGCAAGGCTTCAATCTGATCAATTGGTTCACTCAGCTTTGTCTATCACGTGCTTCTACTGTTTATCCTCAATCACAGAGGATAAAACAGTAAAATTCTATTAAATAAATTGCTCTATTTGCTACATTTAAATTCCCTTACAAGAAGCATTGGAATTCACCAGCCACATCAAGGAGTTCAAAGCCACTGTAACTATTAATCAAACTGAAATGGAATGTAATAATTAATCCTTGTGAAATCATCAATGTAAAAGCACCAATCCTCAAGCTTTTGATAAATCTCTTGACAGTTTTCGATACGTTTGACACATTAAGTATGGGCACAATCCTTCACTTTGTGGGAATAGTTTCAGATACTGAAAATAGTCAGCCTATACACAGAAAGGAATATTTCTTGCGATTTGAACTGCTAAAGGAAATGACTTGTGCTGCTACCATGGACATAGCACTTCACCAGTTAAGGGAAATACCATTGCCTGCTTAAAATTTACTTGGAGAAGGCTATGATAATGGAAACAATATGATGGAGACAGTAATTTGTGTGAAAAGAAGAATTCTGAATGTTAACCTACGGACCATGTTTGTTACACACAGTACAGATCTGGTTGTTAATGATGCTGCCAAGTGTCTTTCAAAGACAGTGACTTTTTTGGCCTCGTATTGTGTTTATGTGTATTTAAGTTCTGATGCACCAAACAAGGTGGGAAAGCTGAATTAATGTCTTGAAACCTGTCTGGTATCAGTCAAGTGATATCTGTGACGCACTCATTAAAATCCCTGGTGACATGACTTTAACTGGAGTGTGTGACTCATGAGTAGATGTACAAGCCCTTGTAAAAGTCACTGATACTTCCATGTTTGTGGTTTCTGTTATTGTGTAATATGACATGCTCTTCAAGATGAAATAGCAAATAAGGAACTTTGAGAAAGCAAGATGTTTCACATAGACTTCAGGAGTGATAAAGGGTTTGAGGAAACACTGATGGACAACTGTGAACCTGCTGATGGTTCAGAGATAGCAACAAGCTTTGAACCAGATCCGGTCTGTATCAGGGGAAAAAGGAGGCAGATGATGAGCCTACTCAGCATCAAAAGGAGAAGTTCAAAGTGATCTTGTTTTTTCAGCCCTTGTTATAGCAACCCAACCAGACAAAGCAAGATTCACACAGATGCTTTTGATTAGTGTTGTGTTCAGCTCTCTCAATGACAATTAGAATTTGACGATTAACACATCAAACCAGATTATGGAACATTGGTTGAGTCTACAGCTAGCTTTAAGAAGTGTTTTATGAGCCTGTGTTCAGGCAGTAGGACATCAGACTTAAGGTGGCACAATGGCTCAGTGGGTAGGACTGCTACCACACTGTGCCAGGGACCCGGGTTCAATCCCAGTTTTGGGTGACTGTATGTGTAGAGTTTTTGTGTTCTCCCTGTGTCTGCGTGGGTTTCCTCTGAGTGCTCCAATTTCCTCCCAGAGACTGAAAATGTGCAGTTAGGTGGATTGGCCATGCTAAATTGCCCATAGTGTTCAGGGATGTGTAGACTAGGTGGGTTAACCATGGGAAATGCAAGGTTACAGGGGGAGGTGACTTTGTCTGGGTGCAATGCTCTTCGGAGTGTCAGTGTGGACTCGATGGGCCGATTGGGCTCTTCCCACAACAGTAAGGATTATCCATAGAATCCCTACAGTGTGGAAACAGGCCCTTCAGCCCAACAAGTCTGCACCGATCCTCAGAACATCCAACCCAAACCCACCTAGTCTACATATCCCTGAACACTACAGGCAATTTAGCATGGTCAATCCACCTAACTGCACATCTTTGGACTGTTGTTGTGTATTCTATGGTTCTAAGTGGGGACTTTGTGTTCGTTGAACTGCTCCATAATGAGTTACAAGTTGTGCATCTCTACAAGATGGATTGAAACTTAAAGACACCTTTTATTACTGTTTGTGACTTCTTGACCCTCAAAATGGCTGGTGATGAGCAAAGTTCTTCTGAACTGATTGGGTAATCCACTTCATCAATGGAACATGAATTTGCAAAAGGCATTGACCTGAAGGATCTTGTTTCTATATTTATCAACTGGAAGATGTCTTACTGCTGCTGATAATACTGACTGTGACATTTACCAGTGGCACTGGGGAGGATGAACAGGAGTTCTCTCATTCACAGGCTCTCCAAGCTTCTATTAGAGGGGAAAGAAATAACCACCTCTCCTAGCTGTTAGCCTCTCCTCCTCACCTGGTGATGCCGTCCTGGGAAGCCCATTCCCCTCCCCCCTTCCCACTTACTCAACACAAGACAATCCATCTTCCACCTGAGCCTAGTGCAGTACCAACAATGGCCAGCACACCCAGTGGCACTGTCAGTCCTCTGATTGCCCCACACCACTTGGGAGAGTGGCATTTCTGCGCTATTGGAAGCTTAACCAAATGGGTGGGCCCACTGCTGCTTGGTGGCAGGTCAGAATTCCTTATACAAATATGCAGTTATCAGATTATTACCCACTCCTATGTGTGTGTTACACGGCTAAACTTGTGGAAGTGGATGCAAGAAATTGATAACCCCACTGTTACCTTAAGGGGTTGAACATCCTAGGGTCATATTTAAAGGGCATCCAGATGGACATTCATTCCCTGGAAGCTAGGAGCATCACTTTGACACTGAGAGAGAGCAGCTACAGCTAAACATCCTGATCCACCACCCTTTCTGAGTCAGCCTGAATCCCTATCCATAGACAGATGTCCTCTCTTGCTGGTCATACTCTAGCCTCCCTTCCACCCTCCATGCACCATACATTCCATCTCGGTCATGGCCCGGCAGAGACAGACACTTTCCAAAGCAGGCAAAGCAGTAGTGACTGGCTCCAAAGTCCAACAAGTATAGAACCATACATTGCCTTCAGGAGAGCTGCCTTTTAATTGGTATGCAGTATTCCTGATACTTGCCATCAGGAAGCTCGATTTCCCTTACAGTTCCAAGAATTTTGTTAGAAACTTCCATCTCACCGTTGGGAATCTCATTTTTGGCCTCTCATGCATTTGCATTCCCCTGCAGCCCCAGCTTACCCTTTGTGTACAGAAGTGTTCCCTGATTTCAATGCTGAGCTATCTGGCCTCCAACTCCCTGACTCCCCAAATAGCAGCAGGGGCTTGTCTTTGCTTTCCGGTTTCCTTAATATCTTGAAAACATGAACTAAATCAACCCTCAACATTTTAAATTCCTGGCAATACAAATACAGATGGAACCTGCATATTTGTGATTAGCTTTTGGAGTCCAGATATCAATCTGGTAAATTTACACCACTCTCCCATCTTTCCCAAAATGTGATGCCCAGAACACCTTGCAGTTCTCCAGGTATGATCTAACCCATTTGGTGTAGCTTAGGCAAGTAGTCTAACCCTTTAAACTTTGGTCTTCCAGGTATAATTGGCAATATTTCAGTACCTTTGTTTATCTATTCTTGAGGTTTAAGTGATCAATATAGCTGGACTGTTAACTCTTAAAGACCTCCTTTGTTTCAAGATTATCATCATTTGAAACTATGCATTTTACAGTGTGTATTCCTCTCTCAGTCCAAAGATGGATGACCACATATTTGCCTACACAGAAGTCATTTTGTCATAGGGTGTCCATTCTCATAGTCTCTTAATCTTTTTGTAATGTTTTGACTCCATCTATAATGTTTGCACTTATGGAAAGTCAATGAGACATACAAACTCGCTCGCTCTGACTGGCAACACCACAAGCAAAGTTGACATAATTGCCGGCTCTAGCAAACACTCCATCAATCAATAGCCACATTCACTTCGAACTGTAAGTTCTTGTAATTGTTACTGGGAGAGTGCTGGAGGATTTGGAGTGATGAGAGCAGGAGAGTCTTTGACAGCCTCTGATAAAGCCTGTTCAGGTCTATGTGTCAGCAGGTGTTGTTCCAGAGTGTGCAGATGTTTACCAACATTGAATGGCTAGCATTCAAAAGAGCATGAAATGGTTATTTAGATAGAAAAGGTGTGCAAGGGTATGGCTGGAAAGCAGGAAATTGGCACTAAGAAATAATGCTCGTTTGAAGAGTTTGTGCAGGTACATTGGGCCGAATGGCTTCAATCTGCTCCCTAATAATCCTGTCATTCTGTGATTATCAGGTGCTACAGACTGAGACACCCATGTTCAGACCTGCTCAGGGAACTGACCCTCTGTGTGTACACTTTGGTTGCCAGAATGGCCTCTTATAAGCTGCACCTCTTGTGTAGAGTGGCAGGTTTGTTCATGCTACCTCTGTCCCAGCTGTGCCAGTCCTGCTGCTGCCATAGTGACTTCGGCTGGAGATCTTCCAGCACTAACAGTCATACTGGACTTGAAACATTAAATCTGCTTCTCTCTCTGCAGATGCTGCCAAACCTGCTTGAGTTACTCCATTCAAAAGTCTTCCATTGATACTTTCAAGCACTGAGATTGCTAATTGAAACTCACCCACTCCAGTGCTAAACTCATTTTCACCTGAAGTATATGTCAATTGCTTTAATCAGTGCATCATACTCTATAGTTATTTATGTTTTGCCTTATCGGAGCATCATCATCTTTTGGATCTGCCTTATACAAAAAGGTAATAACTTGAGGGCATTGCTGCCTACATGTGAAGCTGTTCTATGGCATTGAAACTGTGGCTTCCTGATCTTCTACTTCCAGTCTGGTTGGCGTCTTGTACATTGTCAAATGGCTGTGGTAATTCTAAGATCTGCACTGCAACTAGCATCAATATTGACTATAGTGACTGATTCACCTGATGCATATTTGTGCTTCTTCTGCTATTTCTGTGTTTTCGCTCTCCGGAACATTGCTAGCTTGCAGCTTGGCTTCAAAGACTTTTGAGGTGCTTCTGCCCACCTTTCTGAGTCTTCCCGTTCCATTGCGCTGTATTCGAAGTCTCCTGAGGTTCATTTTCTACCTTTAGAATCTCATCCTCCTGCAATCTTTTACTCATTGTCTGTCAAAGTCTCGTCATGCAATCAAAGTCTTTCTGCTTCTTTCTCAGCTGCAGCTCCAAAGTTTGGCAATGTCATGCTTTCCAGCTTATCCCTTAGCCTGTGCTCTAACTTCAGATCCTGGCTCTGAAAGATTTTTCTGAAGCAGCCCATCACACTTTCCCTTGTGCTTTAAACCAACACTGCTGCCATTCGGGAGTATTTTAGGCTGTGCACATACACTGCCCCTGAGGCAATTTGTTCCTTATCTCTAAACAAGGCTCTTTCACTCCTCTGATGTACTATAACATCCATAGTTTGAGGGTTATTAAGAACAGCACTCCTGTGTTTTATGTGCTGTGATGCCAGTTACTATGAGCTTGTACTTGGAGTAATTTCCTGCTGTAGTCGTCTTTCCTTGACTGACCTAAGGGTCTATTTAGTTTACAGTCGTACAGGAAAGCCACTATTGAGTCATAACAGAAAAGGCTCTTGTCTTAAACAGGGTAGTTAATGATAGCCATCAGGGACAAGTTACATGAGTAATTTAGCCATTGTTACTAAGACTATTGGGAGACCTGCAAATTTACATTGTTACTCTACAGGTTCCTAGGGTCTCCTACCCTTCTGCACCCAAGTACTTATGACATCACCAGAGCTTAGTGCAGTCTCCAACACTAACCATTTCAGAACCATTACCTTGTACAATACGTGGTGTAGTGACTAAGACCTCTTTCTTTAATGTCATCTCACCCACTGATATTGGAGCCTTGTTATCATCATGGACATCTGACTCATAAAACTACCCAAACTATTGCAGCGTTAGCAGCAGTCACGCTGATCTGATAGATCGCATATGCATAAACATCCAAAATAGTGAAAGTAACATTTGAAGCAATGAAATTGACCTGTAAGACAGTAACCTCTCAGATAAAGTCAGTGAGCAAAAGCCTTTCACTTATTATTCAAAGAAACAGCTTGAAACTTTCAGGACTGATGAGAGCTTTCATACATTATTTCTTTATCGTCTTCAAAGCCTAGCCATGTTTTCACTGGCAAGTTCTGGGAAACAAGGGAAACCTGTGCATTAGTCAGCAGGTCAGAGCCAGTGTCCCAACACAATGCCAGTTTCAGTCCATTTAAGCCCTTCCCAAACCCATGCATGTCTCTAAGTTAAAACGTCACCCAACAGGTTAGTCAGAAATCAACAGTCCTTCTTTCTCCCAGATGCTGCCTGACCTGCTGAGTATCTCCAGTATTTTCTGTTTACGTGTAAGATTTACACTCACAGCGATATGTTGGCATTGTCATCAATATTCTGGGCCAGCTTCTCAATGTGGAGACAGAGACTCAGGTCCAGGCTGAGTTTCAGGACCCGGCCGATACCTGAACCATGTTGCTCCTGTAATGCTACTTTGAAATGTCAATGCCCTGACTGGACAGGATGAGTGCTCAACAATTAATGAGAGGAATCAAGTATGTTGTCAAGCCAGAAGATGTAGAATTCATGAAGGAGTAATCTTTCAATAATTTAAAAATAAGAACAGAGCCTGGTGTATCTCTGAATGCAATGTACTGTAGCATTTAGAGTAATATGTCATATAAATATTGTTAAGAAACCCAAGCCTGAAGCGTTGTCCTTGACCAGCCTGTCTTGAACCATGTGGAGACAAACACACATAGAAAAAGAATAGTTAGTCCAGGATGTTGGCTGATTCACATTACAGAGCCATTGAATATGGATACGTTGGAGAAGGTCTTCTCCATC
>JAHRHZ010000056.1:25928222-25946177 GCA_024137785.1 Ginglymostoma cirratum | reverse complement strand
GATGGAGAAGACCTTCTCCAACGTATCCATATTCAATGGCTCTGTAATGTGAATCAGCCAACATCCTGGACTAACTATTCTTTTTCTGTGTGTGTTTGTCTCCACATGGTTCAAGACAGGCTGGTCAAGGACAAAGCTTCAGGCTTGGGTTTCTTAACTCCACTACAGAAATTCACCAAAAATCCACAGACAGCACCTTCCAAACCCACGACCACTTCCATCTAGAAGGACAAGGGCAGCAAACATGTGGGAACACCACCCCCTCCAAATTCCCCTCTAAGACACTCATCATCCTGACTTGGGAATATATCGCCATTCCTTCACTGTCCCCGGATCAAAATCCTGGAATTCCCTCCCTACTGGCATTGTGGGTCAACCCACAGCAGGTGGACTGGAGCAGTTCAAGAAGGCAGCTTACCATCACCTTCTCAAGGGCAACTAGGAATGGGCAAGAAATGCTGGCCAGGCAGCAATGCACACATCCCACAGATGAATAAAGACAAATTATTTCCATGTCTCATGGTGTGATGCCACAGAGTAAAATGGCAATATAATTGCATCCCTGCAGCCTGGTTCTGCCTCACCCTTTGTCCTTTTCTTAATCAGAAGTCATACAACATCAGGTTATAGTCCAACGGGTTTATCTGAAATCACAACCTTTCGTAGCATAGCCCCTTCATCAGGTAAAGCTTGTCCACCCCAAAACCTCCACTTCACCTTCTCTTAATGCTAGTGGTTGCAACATTCAGTGCAGTTACAGCCCAGAGTAACCAGGCAGCTAACTGTGAGATCAAAAGCTGCAATGTATGGGGAGAATCTCTTGGTGCAGTTAGTTGCATTTAGTGGTACAAACCCTGTCTTGGCATAACCTTTGAACGCACAGCCCATTTAGTGTCCTCTCTTACAACTTGTAGTTCTGTTAACTTGCAGAAGATCAGAGACCTAACATAGCTTTATCTACAGCTCCTGTCAGCGACAAATGCTGTCGGAACAATACATTGTGCAACTCCTGCTGTTTGTGTGTTCTGCTCCAATAGCATTGTACTCAGATGACAAAACCTGTTATTACAGATACCATGGAAACCTAATGCCCCAGTGCTTGCAGATAACAAAATTCATCCTGACCTCTCCACTGTCTGACCACCAGTGCCCATCATGGGAATGTGTAATTTAAAATGTTCATCAAACAATAACGGTAGAAAGGCAATAAAAGACCAGAGTACTCTAGACTGAGCCAGGGCTGAATTGTAGGTGTGAGAAAAATGTTCCCAATAAATTAGTTGAAAGACCTCTGTTTTAGTATCTCACTGCAATAACAATAAGCTCTGGAGGTTAGTCATAGAAAGGGCAGAGATATAGGACTGTGCACAGACTCAGGGACAAGGGTGCACACCCAGTTCACTTTAAAGGATTCTGAGCTGAGACTCAGGCTGAATATAGGATGACAGGACTGAAACTACTGGGTTAAACTGGCCTAAACTAGTGTTTGTGCTTCTTCCTACTTGAATTGATCACATTTTATTGGTCTTCCATTCATTTCTCCCTTCATTTACTTCTCTGGCTTCCCCTTAATTACTTCTATGTTATTTGCTTCAACAACACCCTGTGGCTGTTTTATATTTTAAACTCTTCAGACGTATGTAGAGATGACACTAATTTCAATATGTGTAACATCCCATCCAAGAATTATAAAAACGCACTTCCAGGGTAAGTATTCAGGTAATTTCCACTCAGTATCAGAGACATTTTCATGGATTTTCCATGCAGCTAACATCACCTGATCACAAATTTAAACTTCCCGCATGTAAACTTCCACAGAGTTCTGATACACACCACTCAATTTAGATCCAATCCTTAGATACTGAGAGATGTGGACATTTGTCGTACCAGACCTAGTCCCAGCATCCAGGGTAACAGCATTCCCCTCTATCTCTACTGGAGCTGTTAATGGCCCTTTGCCAAATTCGCTTCATCATACAACTTCAACATAGAATAGATGTGTTCATTCTCACCCATCACTAGCCTTTGCCCTGTATCCAATTTGAGGATTGTGTTTTTATTTGTACTGTGTTTCCTCTGATTTGTGATTGTCACATTTAATGGTTTGTGTAGTTACTTTTTTCCTGTTAATCTTTCCATGCACTTGTACATTCCCTGTCAATGATTTGCTGTCTTTGAACTGTGACTGATTCGAGCCAACTCAGGTGAGTCATTCTAAATTGACAGCATGGTTTTCGTTTGCCTTCTTATTTTACAGATTTCTTCATGATTTCCCATTCACAGCTGGATCCTGCCTACACAAGCTCACACCCCCCCACCCAGCCATGGTAGATCAGCTTCTCATTGCCCCTTCGTTATTTCATGTGTCAGTGCGTGGTCTCTGCCTCTTGAAATATCAAGCCTTGGACCTACATTTACACTCTTTGTTTAAACTGATGTGAATTCACTCTCTAGGACTCTAATGAAACAGACTTGCAAACTTTCAAATAATTTCACACTAGTGGTTACAATTTAACAGTAAATGTTTTAACTGCGTCACATAAACAGAGGTGGACTCTGCCTACCTTTGATCTCAATGAGTGAGAATTCGTCTCTCTGCCACTGTCACCATCATTCATTTTACCTGTTACCATCCAACTTACTGCTGGGTCTGTCTGGTGTACTCAGATGTGCACCTCCACGTCGAATCTCACAGTCCCCCCTTCTCAAGGTAAGGTGAGTTACCATCTCAAACCTGCTATAGGAAAGATAGAAAGGGTGCAGAAAAAATTTACAAGGATGTTACCAGGGTTGGAGGGTTTGAGCTATAGGGAGGCGATGAATAGGCTAGGGCTATTTTCCCTGGAGTGTTGAAGGTTGAGGGGTGACCTTATAGAGGTTTATTAAGTCATGAGGGGCACGGATAGGGTGAATAGCCAAGGTCTTTTTCCCAGGGCGTGAGAGTCCAAAACTAGAGGGCACAGGTTTAAGGTGAGAGGGGAAAGATATAAAAGGCACCTAAGAACAACTTTTTCATGCAGAATGTGGTGCTTATATAGAATGAGGAAGAGGTAGAGGCTGGTACGATTACAACATTTAAAAGGCATCTGGACGGGTACATGAAAAGGAAGTGTTTAGAGGAATGTGGGCCAAATGCTGGCAAATGGGTCTAGATTGATTTAGGATATCTGGTCGATATGGATGAGTTGGAGATGAAGGGTTTGTTTTCATGTTGTACAGCTCTATGACTCCACAAACCTTCAGAAATCAGACTTATTTAAAATTAAAGTCCTTCTTCTTCTCAAGTCAAAATCAAATTCAACTATGTCACTGTAGGCTAACTGTTCACTTGCCGTTAGATTGTTGACTGATTCTCGCTCATTATTCATCACTAAACCTAATATTGCCAGTCTTCCTTTTGTAAAAAGAACATCAAGTTCCAGAGAAATGCCCTGAATGCATTCAGGAAAATTGCAGCCTTTGGGCTGTTCTGTGTCTTGTGTATGACCGATGTCTCCCATTTAACTACTTTGCAAAAGGTTTCCTAATTATACAGCCCACGACTTTCTCATATTCTGTGGTGAGCAAGTCTAGGAAGGAATATAACACAGGTGCGTTTTTTAGTTTTAGCAATTACAAAGGTTTCTGTGAAGCATATTCTGTGATATTTGTCAGTGACAGAACACACTTCTGAATGTTACATGCAATCATAAAAGAGAGCTGGTGTCCAATTAATCATTCAGTCCTAACTTTCAAAAATTACGTTTTTGTTATTCACTTGTAGGACATGATAAGACATTTTAGGAAATACCTCTAATCTGTTCCTCAGGCATTGATGATCCATCCAGACTGTGAGCTGATGTTGGAGATCCAGCTGGCTGAGGAGATATGTCAGTCTGAACGAGCAACAGTCCAGACAGACTGGGAACCTGGTGAGTTAACTGCATGAGCTGAAGGTAGAACCTGACACATGGTGGGGTCAGGTTCCTTGAAGCATCTCCCGCGTTGTCAGAGGAAGTTGCAATGTGGAAGCAGAATACGTTCTGAGGATTTCAGTCCCTAGGGCTGTTAGTGCATACACACGCACACACACACGCACACACACGCACACACACACGCACACACACATATACACAGACACACAGACACACCCAGGCACACATGCACACAGACAGCCGCCAACCCCCTACACCACCACTCCACCCCCAAACTGGGTGGAGCAACTTCCCAGCACATAGATTAATTTTAAATGCTTGCAATGCCATTTTCTCTCAAAGTAATTCAGTCATTGATGGCACATCGTGGACTGGATCCTGATTTTCTTCGATAGTTTGAAATGCGAATAATGATTGGCCAACCAATTTTACATCTCTCCAATTTGTATTTTCAGTGATTTCATGAAACCTGGGTGAATTGTCAAATGGCTGGAAACAGTTTTCCTGTTACGCAGAGTCATAATTTATCTCTTATCTCCAAAAAGTAAAACTCTGAACAAAAACTCAATGTAGGTAAGGCCGTAACTGATGGGGCTGTTTGGGTCACTGCCTTGATTTCTCACTGAAATGGGATTGATCAGCATTATTGCAATATCATATTTATTTTGGTGGTACCTCCCAAACCTGATATTCTGTCACCACAAAGGACAATGGCAGCAGGTGCATGAGTTCCAGTGCAAGTCACACACATCCCTTTGTGGTCCTGTATCACTGTTTCTTCATGGTTAATGGGTCTAGAACTCCCTGTGAATGTACCAATCACTGTACCACCATCTGAAGAGATCTAGGGATGTGCAATCAATAGAGACCTCAGCACTGGTACCAACAGTGTTCTCCTCAGATTTTCCTTCACAGTTATGAGTGTGTTGCTGGTCATTAATGTATTCATTTTTGTCTCCTTCCTCAGGATGTGACTTCATGTGGGACAATGTATCCTGCTGGCCAGCTGCAGTTATTGGTGTCACTGTGGTACTTCCTTGCCCCAAGCTTCTGTTGCCATATGGGGACAAACCAGGTAAATCACCGGGTCCAGTTCACTGGAGATTGGTCTCTCTACCATATCACTCCACTCCAGTATCTCACTCCAGGGATCAGAGCACAAAAATCCAGGGTGGTGATCCATTGCAGTACTGAAGGAGCACTGCACTGTCATAGGGCTAACCTTTGAATGAAATTTTGAAGATGGACTTCCCCGCTTTGGATCAGGAGATGCTGACAGTGTGTTCCCAAGTTCAGAAAGTCAGCCTGCCCATTCACAATTTTTACTTTCCAGAGTTGGGCTGAAGTAAGGGCTGACTCTTCCTGAAATAGTGTCATGGTGAGAATGAAGGTGGGCAGATACAGAGACCCCTGCTTCCTATATCTAAACTAACTGCTGCATTTCCTGTAACTTCCTACATTACAAAAAGTGCTCAATTGCTGTAAAGTGCCATGGGATGCCTGGCACTAAGAAAAGATACGATATAAATGTAAATCATTATTCCCTTTCTTCTGTGTTTAATAATTTTCTCTCATTAACAATCCAGTAATAACCTTGCAGAACATGTGACATAGAGAGTGTAAGCTGATAACAATTAATTCTGAGCTTGTTCCAGGAACTGAGTGAGCCAGACAAATATTAGAATATAAGAAAGAGTGAGTGAGATGAGGTGTACACTTGTAAAGACATTCTGTTTCCGTATACTCTCCCCTTTCACGGCCCTCTTGGCCACCATTGCCTGATAATTGTCAATACCATTTCTCCACCCCCACCCACCTAACTGACCACTACAGACACAGGCTATTTATGTGCCTACCTGACCTCCATTGCCAGCTCAATCTGGGCACTGCCTGCAGTCCTTGCAGTGGGAACCACTCGTAGGCTACAGCTTCAGGCAATTCAACCAGAAACTCAGCTAGATCCATCATACAAACATAGTGGCTACAAGGGCAGATCAGTAGCTAGGAATATTGCAGCAAGTAAACCCACCACCTGACTCCCCAAAGCCTGTCCACCAGCTACAAGGCACAAGTCAGCAACCTGATGGAATACTCTCCTCTTACGTGGATGAGTGCAGCCCCAACAACACTCAAGAAGCTAGGCACCATCCAGGATAAAGCAGCCCGCCTGATTGGCACCGCATTCGCAAGCATCCACTCCCTCCACTACCAACACTCAGTAGCAGCAGAGTGTACTATCTACGAGATGCACTGCAGAAATTCACCAAAGATCCTGAGACAGCACCTTCTTAACCCACGACCACTTCCATCTGGAAGAACAGGGCAGCAGATATATGGGAACACCACCACCTTCAAGTTCCCTTCCAAGTCACTCACCATCCTGACTTGGAAATAGATCACCATTCCTTCACTGTCACTGGGTCAAAATCCTGGAATTGCCTCCCTGATGGCATTGTGAGACAACCCACAGCAGGAGGACTACAGCAGTTCAAGAATGCAGCTCACCACCACCTTCTCAAGGTCAACTAGTACAGGTAATAAATGCTGGCCAACCAGCAACGCCTAGATCTCACAAATGAATAAATAAAACAAAAGTAGCTATCAGAACTGCAGAAAATGGAACATGGCCTCCCAGGCAGAGTGAGATATCCTACCCTGCCATTGAAATTCCGCCTCCATGTTAAATCCCAACCACAATTTTTTAAAAAACTGAGAACACATGAATTATTTATCTGTCGCAGTTCAGCATCTCCTCTGCCACAATCCTTTCTTGATGACAAACAGGAATATTTCACAGACCGAGACACAAAAGGATCATTATTGCTTCTTCAGTGAGCTTTTGGACCAGATCACTTCCAATGCATTCTGCCTAGCTTCATTACACAAATGCGTAATTCTGTCCTGGGGATTTGTAAATGAGCTGATTCTGACAACTCGCTGTGGCATTTATTTCTGGGTGACATTTTATTATCTCACTTGATGATGTTTACACAAACTCTTCCTCTAAGCATTGCTTTGGTAGGATTTGCACATGGATCTGTTGAAGTAAAGTCAGATGAAGAAACCACTTGTTAAGGCTTGAAGCTCAATTTGGGATTTGGAACCTGGATAATTTCCAGGTCACTTCCTGGCACTAACTGGAAGTTTAATTACCCTAACTGGGCCAGGGGTGCAACCAGGAGGTAGGATCTGCTGTAGAGCATGAGCAACGAAGGCAAACAGCAGCCATGACAGTGCAATGGTGCTGCCATGGAAATGAGAGGCTTTTGGATTAGAGAGCCAGCAGTTTGATCGCACACAGAAGTAATCCAGTGAGAGATACCTCTTGTGTAATAAACTCATCTCTCATTTGACTAAACTCCAATGCCAGTACAACATTCCTTAGATAAGGGGACCAAAGCTGTTCACAGTATTCTATGAGATTTAACTAGTGCCTATTCTCAAACACTCCTTTCCCTCTGAAATAAAGGCCAACATTCCATTTGCCTTCCCTATGCTTTCTGGGCTCGTATGCTTGCATTTTGTAATTTATATACGAGGTTTGTATTCGACAATGTTCCATATGGTAGCCTGGTTAGTAAGGTTAGAGCACATGGGATCCACGAGCTAGCCAATCGGATACAAAATTGGCTCGAAGATAGGAGACAGAGGTAGTTTTTCAGTTTTTCAGCCTGGAAGCCTATAACCAGTGCTGAGTCCACTGCATTTTGCCATTTATGTCAATGATTTGGATGTGAATATAGGAGGCGTGGTCCGTAATCTTGCAGGTGACACCAAAATAGGTGGTGTGGTGGAGAGTGAAGTAGATTATCTGAGTACAATGGGAAGTTGATCAGATGGTCCAATGGGCCAAGGAGTGGCAGATGAAATTTAATTGAGATAAATGTGAGGTGTTGCATTCTGGTAAGACAGTTAATGGTAGGGTCCTGGGGAGTTTACTAGTGCAGGGACATAGTTCCTTGAAAGCATAGTTGCAGATGGGCAGGATGGGTAAGGAGGCATTTGGAATGCTTGCCTTCATTGATCAGTGCATAGAGTATAGGAGTTAGGACATCATGTTTTCACTGTACAGTTCTGGTCACACTTCTACAGGAAGGATGTTGTTAATCTTGAGAGGGTACAGAAAAGATTTATAAGGATGTTGCTGGGACTGGACGGCTTGAGTTTAAAGGAGAGGCTGCATAGGCTGGAGCTTTTTTACCTGGGGTGTTGGAAGCTGAAGTGTGACTTTATAGAGGTTTACAAAATCATGTGGAGCATGCATAGGGTGAATAGCCAAGGTCTTTTCTCAAGGGTGGGGAAGTCCAAAACTAGAGGGCATGGGTTTAAGGTGAGGGGAAATATTTAAAAAGATCCTAAGGTGTAACATTTTAACACAGAGCATGGTGCGTGTATAGAATGGGCTGCAGAGGAAGTGATGGAGGCTGGTACAATTACAACATTTAAAAGGCATCAGGATGGGTATATGAATAGAGAGTTTAGAGGGATATGGGCCAAATCCTGGCAAATGGAACTCGGTCAGATCAGGACGGCTAGTTGGCATGGACGAGTTAGACCGAAGGGCCTGTTTCCGCGCTGTGTGACTCTGTGACCCCTCCCCAAATCTTTATGTGTGGTAGCTTTGTGCAGTCCTTTTCCCATTTAAATCATATTAAGCTCCTGTATTCCTCTTGCCAAAGTGCATAACCTCAAAATTTCTCACATTATATTCCATCTGCAAAGTTCTTGCCCACCCTTGTAACATGTCCATATCCCTCTGCAGACTCTTTATGTCAACGCTATTACTTGCCTTCCCGAATATTTTTGTGTCGTCCACAAATTTAGTGATTGTATATTCATTTCCCTCATCCAGTCCACGAATATATATTGTAAACAATTGTAGCCCCAGCACTAATCCCTGTTACACTTCACTTCTTACAGGCTGCAATCCAGAAAAAGTTCCCTGTTTCCCAACACTCTGTCTTCTATTGGTTAACCAGTCCTCTATCTATAATAATATACAATCCTCACACCGTGGGGTCTATTCTTACTAAGTAGTCTAATGTGTGGTACCGAAGTGAATGCCCTTTGGAAATCCACATCCACTGCTTCTCATTTAACTATCCCACTTGTAATCTCATAAGGAACTCCAACAAATTTGTCAAGAATGATTTCTCCTTCCTGAAGCCATGCTGACTCAGCTTTATTATAGAATGTGTTTCTAAATATTCTCCAATTACCTCCCTTGTGATAGAGGGTTGGTTAGCTCAGTTGGCTGTCGAGCTGGTTTGTAATGCAGAGTGATGCCAACAGCATGGGTTCACTTCCTGCGCTGGCTGAGGTTACCATGAGGAGTCTCCTTCTCAACCTCTCCCCCACCTGAGACATGGTGACCATCAGTCATCTGTCTTCAATGAGAAAGTAGGACTGTAGAAACTTTACCTTTATCATAGATTCTAACACTTTCCCAATGACAGATGTTAAGCTAATTGGCCTGCAATTGCATGGTTTTATTTGTCTCCTTCCCTTTTTAAATAGCAGTTTTCAAATCCTCTGGGACTCTTCCAGAACTTTAGGATTCTTGCAATATTACCATCATTGCATCCCTGATCTCCTAAGTTATCTGTTTTAAAATCCTAGGATGCAGCCCATCAGTTCCAAGGAACTTGTCAGTCTTCAGCAGCATCAGTTTTTCTAGCACCTTTTTTCCTAAAGCTAGTTATTGTATTTATTTCCTCCGTTCAACTGGCCAACAAACTGCCAGGTCATGGAACCACAGGTCAAAGAAGCATCAAATACTGAATGACCAGTCTGGAGGTAACTGGTAGAAGATTTCATTGGACAAATTCCAAAGAAGACAGAATCCACTAAGATTAGTGATGTGGCATGAAAGAATCATTTTGTGTTGTCAGCAGGATAGAAAGCTGTGACTATATATCATTGGCAAAAATGTTTTCCATTCCTTTTATCACTGAAGAAAGCTGGGACATACCCTCCGAAAAGCAACCCACCAAGACCCATCCCCATCCCTATCATAACCCTGTATTTCCCATGGCTAATCCACCTAGCCTGCATATCCATGGACACTGCGGGGCAATTTAGCACAGGCAATCCACCTAACCTGCACATCTTTGGACTGTGGGAGGAAACCAGAGCACCCGGAGGAAACCCACGCAGACGCGGGGAGAACGTGCAAACTCCACACAGACAGTCACCCAAGGTTGGAATTGAACCCGGGTCCCTGGTGCTGTGAGGCAGCAGTGCTAACCACTGACGAGTAGATGATCCTATTTGAGCTTGTTGATGAGATTTTAACTGAAGTTCTTCAACTGGCAACACAGCTTGGAGAACAAATCATGATGGCAGACTCCAATCTAACATCAGCTGCTGAGAAGATGCAAGCTGATGTAAATCTTCACCTTTCACGTGACAGGGATCATCCCAAGGATGGAAAAATACTCTGTTAGTCTAATTGGGTAAGGGAACATAAATTGTTCACCAATAAAGCAACCACAGTGAGGCCAATGCAAGTGTAGAACCTAATCAATAGGGTGAGGTTCAGGGACAACATACTGCAATACAGATCATACAATCCCTACAGTGTGGAAGCAGGCTATTTGGCCCATCAAGTCCACACCACTCCTCTGAAGAGCATCCCACCCCCATCCACCCCCCTGCTCTATCCCTGTAATACAGCATTTTCCATAGCTAACCCACCTAACCTGTACATCCTTAGACATTTTGGGCAATTGAGCGGCCAATTCACATAACCTGCACATCTTTGGACTGTAGGAGGAAACCCACACAGATGTGGGGAGAATGTGCAAACTCCACACAGACAGTCGCCCGAAGGTGGCATTGAACCCGGATCCCTGGCAATGCGAGGCAGCTGTGCTAGCCACTGTACTGCCCTACACTGGGTTGGCAAAAATGTTTTCCATTCTTTTTATCACCATTCCTTTTAACAGACGTACCAGAAGTTTGCGAAAGAGGATTGAAGATGTGTTTGACTTTCAGCTTCTCATCCCCTGACTGACAATGCTCAAGCCCCTGCAATGATAGATGATGTCACCCAATACCTACTGTGCAGAGACCTGACTAAAGGCACTCTCCCTTGACTGAGCCCTTTAGATGTTTACAGACACTTGTTTGGAGTTGATGCAGTGTGTTTGTCACGTACAAGCTAGTACATGGTGTAGCTGTGAGACTGGCATAGCACAACGTCCCAGCAGGAACAATGTGAGGAGGTGCTAATAGAACAAGCAAGAATCCCTGAGATGCAGCCTGATCTAGTCACAAGCTGAGTACCTGGTCCTGTTCACAAATTGTCAGTGCAGTATTACAATGACATACATTGCAGGTTTATAATGGAAATTGCTAGTGCACTCCAAAGTGCATCAGTAAAGTACAAAGGCGCGCTGTAGGTTGATTGGAGATATGGATCTGGGAAGTTGGGAATGGTGCTGAACATTATGGTTTGTTTCTTATTACTGATGGTCATAGCCTGGCATTTGTGTGGAGTGAGTGTTACTTGCCACTTGTCAGCCCAACCTGGATATTGTCCAGATCTTGTTGCCTTTGAGCATGGACTGCTTCAGTATCTGAGGAGTTGCGAATGGTTCTGAACATTGTGCAATCATCAGCGAACATCCCCACTTCTGACCTTATGGTGGAGGGAAGGTCATTGATGAAGCAGCTGAAGATGATTAGGCTGAGGACATTACCATAAGGAACTCCTACAGAGATCAGATGACTGACCTCCAACAGCCACAACCGTCTTCCTATGTGCCAAGTAGGACTTTTGGCCCTCTGATTCCCAGTGATTCCAGTTTTGCCAGGGATCCTTGATGCCACACTCTGTTGAATGCAGCTTTGATGTTAAGGGCTGTCACTTTCACCTCCCCTCTGGAATTCATCTCTTTTGTCCATGTTTGAACCAAGACTGTAATGAGGTCAGGAGCTGAGTGGCCCTGGCAGAACCCAAACTGGGCGTCACTGAGCAGGTTATTGCTGAGCAGGTGCTGCTTGATAGCACTGTTGATGACACCTTCCATCACTTTCCTGATGATCGAGAGTAGATTGATTGGGCGGTAACTGGTTGGGTCGGACTTGTCCTGCTTGTTATGTACAGGTCATATGTTATGTACAGTTATGTACAGATTTCCATATGTACAGTTATGTATAGTTTTCCATATTGTCATGTAAATGCCAGTATTGCCACTGCAGTGGAAGAGCTTGACTAAAGGAGCAGTAAGTTCTAGAGCACAGGTTTCAGTATTATTGCCGGAATTTTGTCAGAGCCCACAGTCTTTGCAGTATCCAGTGTTTCCAACTGTTACTGGATATCACGTGGAGTGAATCGAATTGGCTGAAGACTAGTATCTGTGATGCTGGGGACCACTGGAGGAGGCTGACTTGGATCGTCCAATTGGCACTTCTGGCTAAAGATTGCTGCAAATGCTTCAGCCTCATCTTTTGCACCGATGTGCTGGGATCTTCCATCATTGAGGACATATAGGACATTATTTCAAAATTTGCAAATGATTCAAAATATGGTAAGCAATGAGGAGGATAGTAACAGAAACTGGGGGACTTAGCCTGATGAAAGAGGAAATCATGTGGTAGGTGATGCATTTTCGAAGAAGGAATGAGGAGACAGACAATGCAAACTATCTGGGCCAATTTTAAATCACAGAACTATTGAATCCCTACAATGCAGAAAGACCCATTTGGCCCATCAAGTCTGCGCCAACCCTCAGAACAGCATCTCATCCAGAACCCCACGTTATCCCCATTACCCTGCATTTCCCATGGCTAACCCACTTAGCCTGCACCTTCCTGGACACTACGGGCAATTTGGCATGGCATATCCACCTAACCCACACATCTTTGGACAGTAAAAGGAAACCAGAGCACCGGAGGAAACCCATGTAGACACGGCGAGAACGTGCAAACTCCACACAGACAGTCACCCAGTTTGGGTCCTGCCAGGGCCGCTCAGCTGCTGACCACTGCTGCCTGCGTCCCTGGCACCCTGATGCAGCAGTGGTAACCATGCCACCCTATGTGTGAAGAGCCTTGAGGGTTTACAATTCACAGTTCTTAAAAGTGGTGAAGGCGGAACTTTTAGCTTGCCAAAATTAAAGCAAGCAAAATGTGTTAAACATTTATGTGTTATTCATTCAGCTTCACTTTGAGAATTGAGTCCAAAACTTGGCCCTGCACTTCGGAGAGGATACAATGGCCTTGGAGAGGGTACAGATGGAGACTTACTTTAATCATTGGGGGATTCAGTTACATGAAGATTTTGAAGAAGTTTGGCTTGTTTTCCTTGGATCAGAAAAGGTTAATGGGAGATTTAATTTGAATTATCAAAATTTTGAAGGGTTTAATGGAAAATCAAGGGAGGAACTGTTGCCTCTGGTGGAAGAGTCAGTAACTAGAAGGGTCAGATTTAAGGTAATTGTGAAAAGAATCAGAGATGAATTGAGGATTTTTTTTTAATTTGGAGAGTTGTTATGATTTGGAATGCGCTGCCTGAAAAGATGGTGGAAGGAATTTCACAAACATCCTCCGATGGGAAATTGTATAAATACTTGAAAGGGAAGCTCTGTAACACAATGGGGAAGAAAAAATGAGACTAACTATCTCTTTCAAAGAGCTAGTAGAGGAATAATGGGCTGAATTGACACCTTCAGTGCTGCATGATTCTATATCATTAGTCTTCTTGTTTGTATTAACTGATTTATGTAACTGAATTCCCAAATCTCTTTACACTTCTACAGCTTCTACTTTTTTCACCACTTGGAAAATATTTCAGTCTACCTGGGAACACGAAGTGACCCTGCATGGAGCCAATCTGAATTCTATTTTCTGTATTTTTGCCCACTCATTAAGTCTGTCAATGATCTTTTGTAATTACTTTCTTGCATATAACTTCCCCTCCTTACTCAGAGGCCCAGCAAATTTACATTCTGAAACTTTCTATTCCGTTATCCAAATCAATTAATGAATGTGCTGAAAGGTTTGGAAACCACTTGTCACATCTGAGCAATTAGACAATGCTCCCTTTACACCTACTCTCCTGCAGAAAATCCCAGAGATCATGAACCAGGTGAATTAAACCCATTCTGCAAACACATAATGCACACTCCTTGTTGTGTGAAGTTCCACTTCAGAAAATAAGTTCCAAGCAGGTTTACAATTTCATCAAATACAAAGTAATAAATATTCCCCAATGGTTCATAATACCAGTTTATGAATTTTAAGCAAAGGATTAAAGATTATGACCGATGGCCCATTACTGAACTTACGTACTAAAGAATACACAAGATTTATTTGAGTGATATCAGTATTGCCTTGTGTGCTGTTTAGTGCCTTTGGAGAGACGGAGGAGAGATCCACTGAACATGACTCCTTAATATTACAAAAACAACTAACAGCAGAAAAATACATTTTTAAGGAATGCTTAAGTGTCAAGATGATACTTACAATCCACATTGGTAAACCAAAATAACCAAATTTACTGAATGATTTCCAAATGAACCAATTTACATGGAAAATACCACTTGTTCCAACTTTTATAGAAATATGAATCAGAACAAATGCAACTTGTACGTAAATATACAAATGATATATTGAATATAAAGGTAAATAAATAGTTGATGCAAGAAAGAAACAATGTATGCAACGATAAGCACACCCACCACCATTCTCAAAAACGTGACACAATGTAGCTACACAGCTCCATGACATGACGTTCTTTATTCTTACAGGGTAGATCGGGTCCTATACAGTAATATATTTCACCCTTCAGGTTATCAGGTCTGATCATTCACTAGCAGTGAGAAACAATTCTGTGATGCCTCTCTCCTGCAGTTCAGGGCACTCCTAATGGCTTACAGACTGCCCCTTCAAATGACCAATCAAGAAGAGATCAGTTCACAGCTTGGCCAGTTCAGAGATAGCAAGAACTGCCGATGCTGGAGTCAGAGACAACACAGTGTGGAGCTGGAGAAACACAGCAGGCCAGGCAGCATCAGAGGAGCAGGAAAGCTGACGTTTCGGGTCGGCAAACGTCAACTTTCCTGCTCCTCTGATGCTGCTTGGCCAGTTCTTTAACATCTCGGAGCTGTTTAAACCAGCTCGCACATTGCCTCCGAGAGCACCTGTCTGTTTTTTTCAGCTAAAAAGAAAATTGTCTCCCATATTTAATGCAGGGTTTCGGAAAACATTCTTCTTCTGTGAGCCCATTTTGAGGTTTGAAAATTGTCATGGCCCGTGAGGGAGAACTGTGAGAGCAGGCGCACAGCTGTACTGCAGTTGTAAGTCAGTCAGGGCTTTGTGGTGGCCATTGGATTTCAGCTCATGAGCCTGACTTGGTTTAGTGTATATACTGCGTGAGGGTTGTTGTTGTTCACTGCCGTGGGTGTGGGCATTTCTATCTGTCCTCCATTCTATTGCAAGATTGTGACCTTTCGATCTATGGATGAGACCTGATCTGCAGAGTTTCTCCAGTGTATACTTCAAAAGACGCTTTTACAATGCACAGACAGCTCTGGGTAAACACTTTTTTCGGAGGTGAAAGCATGGAATTTTATTTCACTGAAATTCAACTCCTCCACTTGATTGTTTTCAAACTCCCCCATCAGTTTCTATTTCAGTCCAGAGAGAAGGACTTGCATTTATGTAGCACCTGTTTACAACTTCAGGATATTACAAAGCACTGTACAGCCATTGAAATATTTTTCAACTGTAGTAACCTCTCTAATATTGGGAATCAGTGACTAATTTTGACAAAGTAAGATCTCAAACATAGCATGGAATAAATGACCAGTTAATTTGACTTTTTTAGAATGTTGGCCGGGGAATAAATGTTGGCCATTGGGCCAAAAGACATCTCCTGCTTTTTTGGAAAGAGTGACCTGGAATTTTTGCCATCCACCTGTGAAGGCCTCTAGGATTTGATATTTGATTCAAAAGTACAGCGCCCCTAACAGTGTAGCACCCCCATAGGACAGTATTGGAGCTTTACAGCTGGCGACTGAGCCACAGCTAAAGGTCAAAATTAATTTAATCTGATACTTAAATATGTGTTTACTCCCCACTAAACAGATTCTGTGATTTTAAAGGAACAAATTATTAGATCAGATTCCCGGATCAGCTGTGATCTCACTAAATGATGGACTGATGGTGATGGGTAGAATGGCCTACTTCTGCTCCGAGATCTTACAGTGACTTATGCTTATAGTTACATTTAGAAACGTAACTCAGTGATTAACTTAATCTTTCAGTAAGCTTTTGTTTCTTATAATTGTCAACCTCTGAGTTGGAATGAAGGGCCAATCCCTGCTTTACCTCATTCATTCTGCAAATGTTAATTTCTCACCTCCTTCACATTTCTCAATGTTCAGCTTTATTTCAATATTCAGCTCGGATTTGACCCTTATCAGCAAGTTACCTGGCCTTCCCTTTTACTCTTTCACCCTGCAATCTATGCTTGATCCTTCACTCCGAATTTAGTAAAGAATGTAACACAGCAAATCACAACTTTCTGTGATCTATATAACTGACATGAAACTGGAAAACACTGGAAATTTACAGCAACTTCTGTGAAGAGCAGAATGCCGAATCACCGTTCAGCCCCTCGAGCCTACTCCACCATTCAATATAATCATGGCCAATCCCCTATCTCAATGCCATATTCCTTCTTTCTCCCCATGCCCTATCACTCTGATGGTTTATTATCCTGAAGCATTAACTTCATCTCTGTCCTCTAGATGTTGCCTGACCTGCTCAGTGTTTCTAACATTTTCTGTTTTTATTTCAGATTTCCAGAATCTGCAGAATTTCACTTGACAGTTACTTTTACTGGCATCCCATTGAAATCAAGAAACTCTTCCATTTACCACTTAGTCAGTGTTCTGGATTGATTACCCCAGGTTTCAGCTGGCAAACATCCATTAGCACCAAAGCATACTCCTGGTGGGAGTCTGCAATAAATTAAGAAACTATTGGAGATATTCCAGCAGGCCAGGCACCGTTTTAGAAGAGAAACAGAGTTAGTGTTTCAGGTTTAGAGATAAAAGGTACTGCAGATGCTGGAGAATCCGAGATAACAAGGTGTGGGGCTGGATGAACACAGCAGGTCAAGCAGCATCACAGGAGCAGGAAAGCTTGACGTTTCGGGCCTAGACCCTTCATCAGAAGTGGGGGAGGGGAAGAGGGTTCTGAAATAAATAGGGAGAGAGGGGGAGGCGGATAGAAGATGGATAGAGGAGAGGATAGGTGGAGAGACAGTCAGAAGGCTCACGAATGTTTCTTGCCCACTTTCCATTGTGAATTCACCTGTTGGCCACAGTGACTGAATAAACAAGTTGATTGATGTGGTATACCTTCCTATGTCTAACTACTTTAGGCTTGTCATTTGAGTTGATTTAATGATTATGGTAATTTTCTGGATCAGTCAAAGATCACGGTAGATAATAGTTAATTCTGTTGCCTTTCAGCCCCATTGAAATCAAACTGGGTTGGGTGAAAGTTTAGTTGTCAAATCAACTGTCCATCTGAAAATAGCAAAATGCCTGTAATATTTAGGGATCTACAATCCGTGGTAACTCAAGTTAGCTGCCTGGCTCATCTAAGTTCCTGTGAATTTATAAGGATTTCTTTGCTCAGTCAATCATTATTAACCACAGTACTATCGATGTTGCTGTAGGGAATGTGAGCAGGGATTGCACCAATGAAGGTTGGACTGAGATGCTGCAGTCTTACACAGAGGCATGCGGAATCAACATGAGCGACATAGAGGATGATGTTGAGGTCAGTAATTCTTTTCAACCATCTTTATGTCAATAACAAAAGGTCACAGTTTCAAGATTGTCAGTAAGAGAGCTAGGAATGATATGAGGAGAAAACAACCTCGGGTGACTGTCTGTGTGGAGTTTGTACATTCTCGCCGTGTCTGCGTGGGTTTCCTCCGGGGGCTGCGGTTCCCTCCCACAGTCCAAAGATGTGCAGGTTAGGTGGATTGGCCATGCTAAATTGCCGATTATGTCCAGGT
>JAHRHZ010000056.1:25906619-25927822 GCA_024137785.1 Ginglymostoma cirratum | reverse complement strand
GGCCTGCTGTGTTCATCCAGCTCTACATCTTGTTATACTCAGAGAGCTGTCAGGATTTGGAATGTGCTAACAGGTGGAGGCAATTCCAAGGAGCTTTCAAAAGAGAGCAGGATATAGATTTGAAAGTGATAAAGTTAGAGGGCTAGAGATAGGGATGGAGAATGGGACTAGCTGGGTAGCTCTTTCGGGAGCCAGTACAGATATAATGGGTCTAACGGCACCACCAGGATATCAGCAAGACATATTTCTAAACACTTGTCCTTGGAATGGATTTGCAGCATGTGGCCTACATCCTCCTCTCCAACCCTTTGATAAAAGGTTCTGAAGGGACTAGATGATGTCAACCTTGGCCACCACTGTCAACTTATCCAGAACAGAAGAACTAAAGGACACTGAGGCCCAAGAGTGAAGGGAGGGTTACATTCAAAAAGTAACCTGAGGAAATAAGTGAGTGAGTGATCAGACACTGGGAACAGCTATTTCAGCAAATAACATTTTGGAATATAGGTGTTTGAGTAGTTTTAGAGACAATTTATGGTAAGGGCAGCAAAGATCTGGTGACTTTGAATTTGTGGTTCCTAATACTCTTCCCTACTGAACAATTCCTCACCTCATTCCTGTGGCTGTAGTGAATTCATTGTTGAAGAGAGATTGCCATATTAATCAGGAACTCTAATGTTGGGACTATAAACTTATAATTAATACAAAAAGAATTAGATAGGCTCTGACTTTTGTTATTATTCAGTGACTACTAAATTTTGAATTTTTCTAAAAGTATTTGTCAATCTCATATAATAGCTGTGCACTGCTCTTCCTATTTGCTGTTGCTCTGTGCACATAATGCAGGTTAACTTTACCTCTTATAGATTTACATAAATTATACAACACAGAAACAGATCATTCAGACCAACCAGCCCATGGTAGCATTTATGTTCCATTCAACTGTCCTCTGATCTATCCTCACCTAAAGCTTATCAGCTGACCTCCTATTGCCTTCTCTCTCATACACTTAGCTTTCATGTAAATACGTTTGTACTATTTTGCTCAACTATTCCCTGTGGCCATACGTCCATTCATCACAGAAATTTCGTGGTGAAGAACCTTCTTCTGAAATTCCCATTGGTCTTCTTAGAGACCATTTTATATTTATGGCCGAGATAAAAGGTACTGCAGATGCTGGAGAAGCCGAGATAACAATCATGGGGCTGGATGAACACAGCAGGTCAAGCGGCATCATAGGAGCAGGAAAACTTGACGTTTCGCGCCTAGACCCTTCATCAGAAATGGGGGAGGGGAAGAGGGTTCTGAAATAAATAGGGAGAGAGGGGGAGGCGGATAGAGGAGAGGAGGCAGACAAGTCGAAGATGCGGGGATGGAGCCAGTAAAGGTGAGTGTAGGTAGGGGGGTAAGGGGTTCAGCGTCGTCATTAGACTCTTAATTTCAGATATTTTATTGATTTCAAATTCCACCATCTGCCGTAGCAGGATTTGAACCCAGGTCCCCAGAATGTTATTTATGTCTCTGGATTAACAGCCCAGCGATAATACCGCTGGGCCATTGCCTCCCCTTATATTGCCAAAATATCTCCCTACTTCCACTTCTGGTTATTTATACTTGTTCATTGCTTGATCCAACAACATATAATACACCTTTAAAAATGTAAAACACCCCAGGGCACTATAAAGCAAAGTATGACACAAAATTAAATGATGAAATGTTAAGGCAGAAAAATTAAGGCGCAAAATGTTAAGGCAGAAACCAAAAGTTTAGTAAACAAGATAACAAGCATGGGGCTGGATGAACACAGCAGGTCAAGCAGCATCATAGGAGCAGGAAAACTTGACGTTTCGGGCCTAAACCCTAGTAACAAGATAGGTTTTACGAAGTGTCTTAAATAAAGAACATGAGGTAGAGACAGAAAGATATGGGGAGAGAATTCAAGTGATTAGTTTCCAAGGCATCTAAAAACCCAGCCACTAGTAGTAAATTTTCTTTTATTGTGCTTCTTAAAGACTAGATTAGATAAGATCCTGTAGGCATGTAGGAACTCAATTCCATTATTCTCATATTCCTACCTTTTCAGACCAATTAATTTTGGGATAGTTAAAATATGCCTTGGTTATTATTCTTGATGTGAAGGTGCCAGTGTCGCACTGGGATGGAAAAAGTCAGAAATCACACAACACCAGGGTATAGGCCAACAGGTTTATTTGAAATCACAAGCTTTCAGAGCACTACTGCATCATCAGGTGCAATGAGAGAGGGCATGCAGACACAAAGTTTATAGGCAGAGAGATCAAAGGATCATACAACTGGTGTGAGTGAAGTAAACAAACATAAAATGGCTGATGGAGAACTCTGTTAGAAAGGAGACGCAAGTTTCGATTGACTTCTTTGTGTGTGTGTGTTTCTGTGTGTGTGTGTGTGGGCGAGAGAGAGAAAGATCATGCTGTCAAGACAGGTCAGAAAGGAAGATTTCACAGATACAGAACAGTGTGGGATGTTACCTGTAGTGCGGCATGAACCCAAGATCATGGTTGAGGCTGTCTTCATGGGTATAGAACTTGGCTAGCAGTCTCTGCTCTTCAATTCTGCGTTGTTGTGTATCTCACAATCTGCCTTGGAGGACGCTTACCCGGAGATCAGAGGCTGAATGCCCTTCACCACTGAAATGTTCCCCAACTTGCAAGGAACATTCCTGTCTGGCAATTGTTCCACAGTGTCCATTCATCCATTTTCATAGCGTCAGCATGGCCTTGCCAATATGCCATGCCTTGGGGCATCCCTGCCATAGTCTGCAGTGTATGAGATAGACAACACATACGCAAACACACATACACACATATATAAATTTTTGGGGTGAATCATTTCGTCCAAGATGTTTGTTTATTAGCAGATACATTCTATTTTGTTCAAAAAATCACACATTTTGTAGTCACAGTCATTTGTGTAGCATTTCATAAATTCCTGATTTTGGAATAAAACCAGCCTGATTCCAGGTTACAACTCGGAGACAGATTCTGAACAAGCTAAGATGTCACCTTTTGTATCTCTACCTGACTGAAGTTTGGAAAGTTAGGCAAACATTGATAAAACCTTAAATTATCTCAGGGCAGTGACTTGAAACAGATCCTGGAATTTGCATCTTAGTCAATCAAAACTTGTGTCTCCTTTTTAACACAGTTCTCCATCAGCCATTCGATCTCTCTGCCTATAAACTCTGCGTCTGTGTGCCTCTCTTACTGCTTCTGACAAAGGTGGGGGGATGGGAGGGAGTCCAAAAGCTTGTGATTTCAAATAAACCTTTTGGACTATAACCTGGTATCGCATGATTTATGGTTTTTTACTGCTTATTTCTTTAATTTTATGATATATTTTTTAATTATATATTAGATCATATATAATGTTCTACATTTCTTCCTTGACCTCCCACATTGCAGTTAGATTGGCTGTAGATCAATGTCAGCAATAATATGTGTTGAACAGTTGCTGGTTCCTCAGAGTGGCGCAGACACACACTGCATCAACAACTGTTGCACACAACTCTGGCAGCACCTCTCTGTGACTGCTAAGGAATGTTTTAATGCTCTGAGTATGGGAGAATCACATTATTCAGGTGCCAACCGCCAGTGAAAAGTAAGTTGCTGGCAATTTTACAGGGAGACTTCTGGCACAGGACAGACGAGGGCAGGGGACTCACATGAATCAACTCGGTGAAATGATCTTTTTTTAATACCATGCAGCCACCTTTGTATCCATTCTTAAACAATCTTAAAATGCTTAAGATTTGCATAGTCTCTTGTGTCTGAGGATTTAGTACTGGATAATACAGTATACCCATCCTTGTGTGGGGCCATTGGGAAGGGGTGTATGGAATTATCTTCTGGTTACAGAAATTAACAGAAAGTTGGAGAGGGACTCACACGTATTCTTGTTAGAAATATCAAACAATCAAAAACTTTTACAGTACGTTTTCTATGTCACCATGCTATCAGAATAGACCAGACTCTCCCTCTTGCTGTGTTATACTGTCGAGTTTGTTTGCTATCAATAAGGATTTCCTGATCTCTCTTATAATCTGTTTTCTCCAGGGACTATTTCTGCAGGCCGTGAAGATAAGCTACACAGTTGGCCACAGTCTGTCTCTCCTGTTCCTCAGTGTGGCACTGATCATTCTGTGTTTCTTCAGGTAATCATTGCATTAAAGTTACGACACATCATGCACAATCGGAGAATGTAAGAGGACAGAAACAGACTGTCTATGTTTATTTCCTGACAAGAACAATCACTCCTGAAATCACAAGAACTCCCACTCATACGTTTCACATTCCACCTTATCGAACCCCTCTCTTCATCCCATGTCCTATACGCATTAATATCCTACTTAGTCTAATCACGCTCTCCTCACTGCCCTGTAGCCTTTAATATTCCACCTCGCCTCTAGGAAGGTCTGCTTGTGCTGTCACAATCTATTATAGAAAGAAAGACAGGCTAATCCCCAGTCATCTTCAGTTTAGAAACTGTTAACTATCTGAAAAGTAGATTGATAAAAATAAATGAAGAAAAATAAAGAAATATTGGCTTGGAAAGCTTGATGCTTCAGGCCTAGACCCTTCATCAGAAATGGGGGAGGGGAAGAGGGTTCTGAAATAAATAGGGAGAGAGGGGGAGGCGGATAGAGGATGGATAGAGGAGAGGATAGGTGGGGAGGAGGCAGACAAGTCAAAGAGGTGGGGACGGAGCCAGTAAAGGTGAGTGTAGGTAGGGGGGTAGGGAGGAGATAGGTCAGTCCAGGGAGGATGGACAGGTCAAGGGGGCGGGATAAGGTTAGTAGATAGGAGATGGGGGTGTGGCTTGAGGTGAGAGGAAGAACAGGTTAGGGAGGTGGAGATGAGCTGGGCTGGTTTTGGGATGCGGTTGGGGGAGGGGAGATTTTGAAGCTTGTGAAATCCACATTGATGCCATTGGGCTGCGGTGTTCCCAGGCTGAATATGATTTGCTGTTCCTGCAGCCTTCAGGTGGCATCACTGTGGCATTGCAGGAGGCCCAGGATGGACATGTCGTCTGAGGAATGGGAGGGGAAGTCGAAATGGTTCGCGACTGGGAGGTGCAGTTGTTTGTTGCGAACTGAGCACAGGTGTTCTGCAAAGCGGTCCCCAAGCCTCCGCTTGGTTTCCCCGATGTAGAGGAGGCCACAACGGGTACAGCGGATGCAGTATACCACATTGGCAGATGTGCAGGTGAACATCTGCCTGATGTGGAAGGTCTTCTTGGGGCCTGGGATGGGGGTGAGGGAAGAGGCGTGGGGGCAGGTGTAGCACTTCCTGCGGTTGCAGGGAAAGGTGCCGGGTGTGGTGGGGCTGGAGGGGAGTGTGGAGCGGACAAGGGAGTCACGGAGAGAGTGGTCCCTCCAGAAAGCAGACAAGGGTGGGGAGGGAAAAATGTCTTTGGTGGTGGGGTCTGATTGCAGATGGCGGAAGTGTCGGAGGATGATGCGTTGGATCTGGAGGTTGGTGGGGTGGTACATGAGGACGAGGGGGATTCTTTTTTGGTTGTTATTGCGGGGAGGGGCTGTGAGGGATGAGTTGCGGGAAATGCGGGAGACACGGTCAAGGGCGTTCTCGACCACTACGGGTTTGCGGGGGGGGGAATGTTGCGGTCCTTGAAGAACGAGGACATCTGAGATGTACGGGAGTGGAATGCCTCATCCTGGGACCAGATGCGGCGGAGGCAAAGGAATTGGGAATAGGGGATGGCATTTTTGCAGGAAGGTGGGTGGGAGGAGGTGTATTCTAGGTAGCTGTGGGAGTCGGTGGGCTTGAAATGGATATCGGTTTCTCGGTGGTTACCCGAGATGGAGACGGAGAGGTCCAGGGAGGTGAGAGAGGTGTTAGAGATGGTCCAGGTGAACTTAAGGTTGGGGAGGAAGGTGTTGGTGAAGTGGATGAACTGTTCGAGCTCCCCGTGGGAGCACGAGGCAGCGCCGATACAGTCATCAATGTAACGGAGGAAGAGGTGGGGTTTAGGGCCAGTGTAGGTACAGAAGAGGGATTGTTCCTTCTCTTTGGTGAATATCGACACAAAATATTCGTTCAGGACATTATTCATTCACCTACCTCTTCTGGCTCCACGCATACATTCCCTCTTTTGTCTTTGAGTGGGCCAACCCTTTCCCATTTTAACCCTTGTAATTCCTTGTTTAAGTTCTTTCCTCCTTTCCTTATATACTTCAAGGCCTTCATCACTTCCCATCCTCCTGGACCTTATATATGCTTCCTTTTTCTTTCTGACCATGGTCATAACATCCCTGGCCATCCATGGTTCATGTAACTGGCCATTCTTGCAGAAATATGCTGCTCCTGAACTCTTATCAACTGCCATTTGAAATACTCCCACATGCCCAATGTAGATTTACCCTGACGAGGTCTGAAATGGGAACCTGCCACCATCTGAATCTCTTAACTGGATGGTTGATGTGCACTCAAGGGTTGCATCCCTACTGGATCTCTTAGTAACCTTGCAGCAGGTAGTGGGCTTGAGAAGCAAAACAAGCAGAACCTGTATGTTTGTTTGCAGGCTCTGGGCAGGGCACCTCATCTAAAGGCATTCAGCGCCTGGTTGAAAGAACCAGTTCCAAGATGGGGATGAATCCATGGAGAGCCATCCTCCCGCTGTCACGTCCTCCACTGGTCCCCGTGTGACTTCCTTCCATCACCATCACCACCGCCATGTGTCCCCCTTCTTGATTGAGACAATGATGAGTGGTCGTACAAGCAGCAGCCATCGCCATCTCCCCCTAGTGGCACTACTGAGGACATAAACACAGCTGATCTCTGATTGGTCATTAGCTCTCAGCAGGTGTGACTTCTGGCCAGCCTCACCCACCCAGCTCCTTGATTCCCCAGAGGAAGGCTTGGTGCTGTCCAGTTGAGCGCCTGAGTGATGAACATGATGTGATGGAACTTCTTAAGAATCAATGCGGGGTTTCACTGACTCTCCACCTGGTAACCAAGACCACAGTTGTCTCCGTAAGATTCTGCCCACAGATGCCAGCATTCACGAGTCTTTTATTGTTAAAGCAACAGAAGTGTTGTTGCTATAGAAACAGTAGACACAAAGATTTACTTTTTGTGAACAAGTTCCTCAACTTATATTGCGAAGCTATTGGGAGCCATTTCTCTGCAGTAGGAAATATATAGGGATTAAAGTTAAATTTGTACAGTGAATATAAATGAAACTATTAATCTATATTAAAGCTTATTCTATCCAGCAGCTACACATACATCACTCATATCTTGATAGAAAGCATACTTATTGTTACCAACCACTGATGTGATAAATGAGTCAGGTTTAATGAAGATAATTTAAACCTTTAATGTGATGTAAATTGTCACAATCTTGAACCTGGTCATTGGTGAAAGCCCAAGGGTTCTGTCAAATATGTCACTGACTTCTCTGAGAATCTTGTTTCCATTTGTTTAATTTAGTTTTGGGATATGGTCATCAGTGACAAAGACAGAATTCATTACCTAATCCTAACAGCTAAATGGAAATGTGGAATTTAATCTTCCCACAGTCTAGGTTTGTGTTATACAGATAGGGTGGATAGACTGGGACTTTTCTCATTGGAGTGTAGGAGATTGAGGGGTGATCTTATAGAGGTTTATAAAATCATGAGGGGCATGGATAAGGTGAATAGCAAGGGTCTTTTCCCCAGGATGGTGGAGTTCAAAACCAATGGGCATATTTTTAAGGTGAGAGGAGAAAGATTTAAAAAGGATTTAAAAAGAGATCTGGGTGCTCAGGTCCATTGTACCCTGAAGTGGCAACGCAAGTCGATAGAGTGGTCAAGAAAGCATACGGCATGCTTTCATTCATTGGACGGGGTATTGAGTACAAGAGTTGGCAGGTCATGTTACAGTTGTATAGGACTTTGGTTCGACCCAATTTGGAATACTGCGTACAGTTCTGGTCACCACATTACCAAAAGGATGTGGATGCTTTAGAGAAGGCACAGAGGAGGTTCACCAGGATGTTGCCTGGTATGGAGAGCATTAGCTATGAAGAGAGTTTGAGTAGATTAGGATTATTTACATTAGAAAGATGGAGGTTGAAGGGGGACCTGATTAAGGTCTACAAAATCATGAGAGGTATAGACAGGGTGGATAGCAAGAAGCTTTTTCCCAGAATGGGGGACTCAATTACTAGGGGTCACGATTTCAAGGTGAGACGGGAAAAGTTTAAGGGAGATGTGCGTGGAAAGTTCTTTATGCAGATGGTGGTGGGTGCCTGGAACGTGTTGCCAATGGAGGTGGTAGAGGAGGGCACGATAGCGTCATTTAAGATGTATCTAGACAGATACATGAATGGGCAGGGAGCAGAGGGATACAGATCCTTGGAAAATAGGTGACGGGTTTAGATAGAGAATCTGGATCGGCACAGGCTTGGAGGGCTGAAGGGCCTGTTCCTGTGCTGCAATTTTCTTTGTTCCTTGTTCTTTTGACATGACGAGCAACTATTTTACACAGAGAGTGGTTCGTGTGTGGAATGAACTGTCAGCGGAAATGATGCATGCAGGTACATTTACAACTTTTAAAAGACATTAGAATAAGCTCATGAGTAGGAAAGGTTTGGAGGGATATGGGCCAAATGCAGACAAATGGAACTAGTTTGGTTTTGGAACATGGTTGGCATGGACTAGTTGGACCGAAGGGTCTGTTTATGCTGTATGACTATGTTGACGTTTGGGTGAATGAAAAATTGTAAAACTGAAATTGATAGCTTTTGGATATTAAGCACAATGGATCTGAGGTGCGTAGATGGAATTAAAATACAGCCATGATCTGTTTGATTGCAAAAGAAGCTCAAGGGTTTGAAAGACTGATGAATGGTTAAGCTATAGAATGCGGAATTCAGGTCAAGCTCTGTAAGGGTGACATTTCTTCTTAATCCTGAACAATATTACTGATATACATTTTGCAATAATTTTATAGCTTCATATTCTGACTTCAGCTTTTTAAATTTTGTGGTTTGTCTTTCAAAATCAATTTCACTGGAATTTGTACTCATGTTCCCTGGATTAACTAGTCTCAAAGTACAGTTGCTATTACAGTGAGGCACCCTGTCAGGATTCGTACATTTGCCCCTCTACATTTGAACCCAACTAAACGTAGCAATGTAAGCAGTGAGGATGGTTGTGAGTAATCAGAATTGACAGGCTGTGTTGCAGGTTTATTTGAGTATTTTACAGAGAGCACGGCTTAACTCAATTTTAACCAGTAACTCAATGGAAGTTTAACACAAGGGAAGCTATTGAGAAAATTACTCACAACTATATGTATCAGGGAATGAACAAGGTGCAGGTAACAATGGTTGGTGATTGCCAATCATTGTGCATACAGCAATTTCCTTCACCTTCTGTCATGCTCCCTCAAAATCCATTAGCACAAAAGAGTTTCCCATAGTGGTGTATAGCTCACTCAATGTCATCAGTGAGGTGTAGTAGCTAACATGTGCGTAGCAAAGCATCACAAAGAGCAATGTGATAATGGCCTGAAAAGTGCTCTCTCAGTGCTGCCCTGAACTGTCAAGACTCTTGGGAAGGGTTTTAAATCTACACCTTGCTCCTTCAGAGGTAAGAGCCATGGCTAAGGCCATCATGTTCACACAAGGGGTAGCAACAATTGCAGATGATAACACCGAGTGGAGCTGGAGGAACACAGCAGGCCAGGCAGCATCAGAGGAGCAGGAAAGCTGATGCTTGAAAGTTGAAAGTTGGGACCCTTCTCTAGAAATGGGGAGGGGGAAGGGAGCTGGGAAGTAAATAGAGAGAGGAGGGGTGGGGCCAGGGAAGGTAGGCGGGAGGGGTGATAGGTGAGTGCAGGTAGACAGTGGTAGGGATTGGTCAGTGAGGTGGGAGGAGCTGATAGGTGGGAGACAAGATAGACAGATTGTGTGAGGTCAAGGAGGCAGGGATGGGAGGGAGGCTTGGACATGGGATGAGGCTGGGGTGGGGAGATTTTAAAACTGGTAAAATTCACACTTAGGCCATTGGGCTGTAGGCTCCCAAGGCGGAATATGAGGTGCTACTCCTCCAGTTTCCAGGTGGCGTCATTGTGACACTGGAGGAGGCCTCATCCCATGTTCAACCCTTCCTCTCATCTCCACCACCTTGACCTGACACAACCTGTCCATCTTCTCTCGCACCTCATTGACCAATCCCCACCACTGCCTACCTGCACTCACTGATCACCTTCCCCAGCCCCACCCCTCCTCTCCCTATGTCTTTCTGAGCTGCCTCTCCCCTCCCCCATTTCTGAAGAAGGATCCTGACCTGAAAAGTCAACTTTCCTGCTCCTCTGATACTGCCTGGCCTGCTGTGTTCCTCCAGCTCCACACTTTGTTGTGTCTGTTCGCATAAGGTACCTACATGAAACTCTGAACAGGTGATACAGATTTAGCTCAAACTATGTACAACTCTCCCACTCATTGCTCTCTGCATAAGACAGGGGACTGTAGGCCACAACATCTGCTCATCCACATTCAGCTGCATTACATCTATGTGCTTCTATCACACAGATATAAATGGTTTCAAACTAAACTTCTGAATGCTTGATAAGAAGTTGCCCAAGTATTTTCACTTGCAGTGATGAAGTTACAACAGGAATCTTTGAAGTGACATCACAGCCCAGGCAACAGAAGGGCAGCATGTATAATAGAACATTACCTCCTGGGTCTCTGCAGCTTGTCGTTGAATCATATGAACTGTTCAATTTCCGAAAGGATGATGTGAGCCATGTATTTCCCTCAAGCAGCATGTTTCCCATAATCTAATATGATGTGCATTTTGCCAATTTAAATTATATTGTTTACACTGTTAGATCCTCTTTGCAACAATTTGTGAACTAAGTATTTCTTACATATTTTCATCTCATATCCCATCTTCATATTAAGAATGACTGTGTTGGCATCTGGATTTTCATTCATCTATCGTTGTGAGTACTGGCTTTCTTATTGATATGTTTAACACGTGAAGCTTAAGTGCGTTGTCAATATATTTCATTCATCTCCAAATTAGGATTGGGTTTCGGAAAATTCATTCACTTGTATTGTGCTGATTTTTATTGATTTTTTTTGATATTTGCAAAGGAAAGATGTATCTTGGCCACAGGGGTAATTTAAAACAAAATTTCTCACTCTGTTAACAATCTCTTGAATTGAGTACTTCTCAAAGCATTTCTGAGGGCAATCTGAAGCTATAATTTTCGATGGAGCTGCTCTTTGATATAGAACATTCTTCATAATTGGCATCGCTGGAGCAAGAGGGAAGGAAACTTTATTCAAGAGTCTGTATGCTGATAATTAAATTGACTTTGTTCTTGTTTTCACAACAGGGAAAAACAGTGACAAAATTATTATTTGCTTGCTGTTGAAGGGAATTTTAAATAAAACTTGTCACATGCACTCTCCTTCACTTTAGCATTTGAGATTGAAGTGAGTCACCATTATTAATACAAAATGATATTCTTCCCTTCACTTGGTGTTTCATTAAAGTCATCAAATGTCTTCAAGATGTCCATTCTGATCCATCTGTAATTAACTGCAACTTGACCCTCGTCACAATGTACTGTCAATATCTAGAGTTAAAGGTGGCATTCCAACTGAAGCAAAAAGTGTTTGTTGCAATCTTCTGAAAATAAATGCTGATATAGAATATAGAACAGTACAGCACAGTACTGGCCCTTTGGCCCACGATGTTTGTGCCAAACTTTTACCCTAATCCTAAGGTCTATCTAACCTCCACCCCTACCTTATACTATCATCCATATGCCTGTGAGGCCGATTCCACTACCCTCTCCGGCATTGCATTCCACACCTCGACCACTCTCTGAGTAAAGAACCTACCTCTGACGTCTCCCTTATATCTACCTCCACTCACTTTAAAACTATGCCCCCTTGTAATAGCTACCTCCACTCTAGGAAAAAGTCTCTGGCTGTCCACTCTATCTATACCTCTGATCATTTTGTACACCTCTATCAAATCACCTCTCATCCTTCATCGTTCTAAAGAGAAAAGCCCTAGCTCTCTCAACCTTTTCTCGTAAGACCTTCCCTCCATTCCAGGCAACATCCTGGTAAATCTCCTCTGCACCTTTTCCAACGCTTCCAGATCTTTCCTGTAATGAGGCGACCAGAACTGGACACAATACCCTAGATGTGGCCGATCCAGGGTTTTGTATATCTGGAGCATAACTTCACGACTCTTGAACTCAGTCCCTCTATTAATGAAAGCTAACACACCATACACCTTCTTAACAACTCTATCCACCTGGGTGGCAGCTTTCAGAGAGCTGTGGACATGAACCCCAAGATCCCTCTGCTCCTCCACACTACCAAGAATCTTTCCGTTAACCCTGTATTCAGCTTTCAAATATTTCCTTGAATCACCTCACACTTTTCAGGGTTAAACTCCATCTGCCACTTCTCAGCCCAACTCTGCATCCTGTCAATGTTCCGTTGTAACCTAGAACAGCCCTCCGCACTGTCCACAACATGACCCACCTTCGTATTGTCCGCGAACTTACTAATCCACCCTTCCACTCCTTCATCCAAATCATTTACAAAAACCACAAATAGAAGAGGACCCTGAACAGATCCTTGTGGTACACCATCATAACTGAGCACCATGTTGAATATTTTCCGTCCACTACCACCCTTTGTCTTCTAAGGGTCAGCCAATTCTGAATCCAATCTGCCACATTTCCCCCTATCCCATGCCTCCTTACCTTCTGAATGAGCCTACCGTGGGGAACCTTGTCAAACGCCTTACCTGAATCCATGTACACCACATCCACTGCTCTACCTTCATCCATGTGTTTGGTCACCTCTTCAAAGAATTCAAGAAGGTTTGTGAGCCATGATCTACCCCTCACAAATCCATGCTGACTATCTCGTATCAAACTGTGCCTTTCCAAGTGACCATAAATCCTATCTCTCAGAGCCCTTTCCAATAATTTGCCCACCACTGACATAAGACTAACTGGCCTGTAATTTCCGGGGTTATCCTTATTCCCTTTTTTGAACAAGGGAATGACGTTTGCCTCTCTCCAATCTTCCGGCCCGATAGCCATGGACAGTGAGGACGAAAAGCTCATCGCCAAAGGTCCTGCAATCTCTTCCCTCACCTCCCATAGAATCCTTGGATAAATCTCATCAGGCCCAGGGGAATTTTCGATCTTCAACTTCCTCAAAATTCCTAGCACACCTTCCTTACTAACTGTGACCTCCTCTAGCCTACCAGCCTGTTTCACACTGTCCTCCTCTGCAACTAGGTCCCTCTCAGTTGTGAATACCGAAGAAATGTATTCATTAAGGACTTCTGCTATCTCTTTAGGCTCTGTGCACAAATTCCAAAAATTATTGGGAGTAGGGGGAGACAGTGTAAGTTTTAACATCCTCCAACAAATAGGAGATCGGGGTGTTAGTCAAAATGGTAACAAGATGAAACTTAACCCCAAGCTGCCAACAATGCATCAAATTCTGACTTAACTTTGGCAGATTTTGCAATTTCCAAATAACCATAGAACAGCAGGTCAATTGTTATAATTTGTTTGAGAAGCTGGGTACCTCATGTTCTAACAGCTATTTAAGTTCAATGGCTGTGGGCTGCATTTCACAATAAACCTAACAGCTAAAGAAAGTGAAGGTTTGTGAGTTCCAGCAACTAAAGGTTTCTCGACATATCTTCTGGGGCAGCAGGAGCTTCTCCTTAACCTCTATTGCCAACCTATCACCTATGCCTCTTCACTCTGATGCAATCTCTCTCCCTGAAAATTCCCTCCTCATTTCCTCCCTTCACCCTCCAACCTCCTTTTCCCACAACTCCCATCCCCCAGAACTAGTCTCCACAATCACCTCACTTGTCCATAACCTCTCATAACCTCTCTCTCCCATGACCTCTTCCTCAGCCCCAGCCCCGTGACATCTTCCCACTTGCAAACCCTCTACCCTCCCCATGCCCCAGACCTTCTTTTCTTCTTTGTCAAACCCTGTAAATTCTCAGGGTCAGTTTACAAATGTTTCCTGAGCCAGGAAGATTGGAAGCTGGGATCAAAGGATATGGATCTGGTGGGATTGAGGGATATGTTGGGACTGAGGGCTACAGCAGAGAGGCAGAATTGAGGGATATGGTGGGATTGAGAGATATGGTGGGATTTTTAAAAATTTATTTACTCACCTGTGAGATGTGGGCATCGCCGGCTGGGCCAGCATTTATTGCCCGTGCCTGGTTGCCCTTGAGAAGGTGGAAGTGAGCTGCCTTCTTGAACCGCTGCAGTCCTCCTGCTGTGGGTTGAGCCACAATGCTAATAGGGAGAGCATTAAGAGATACTTTGGGAACGTTCATTTGAGAGAGTTGGTGGGAAGGTTTGGTTGATAGGAATACAGAGAAATTCGATTGCGAGATGAAAAATAGATTGGAGGCTTCTCAACTTAAGGCATTTTATTTATTTATAACACTTCTTTAACTGTCTTTGACACAGAAAGCTCCACTGCACCAGGAATTATATCCACATGAACCTGTTTGTCTCCTTCATTATGAGAGCCATTGCTGTGTTTGTTAAGGATGTGGTGCTGTTTGGCACTGACTTGGACCAGTGCACCCTATCTACGGTAAGTGAAACTTTGTGGGGATCCCTAAAGAAAGTTCACAGTGAGTTCAGAGTTCAGGCACTCTGAAGTGTCTGCAGGGATCCCAGTAATCATCAATCTATGTAACCCGTCTCAGCCTGGACTTTATATTTAAACAATGAATCAGGGTCACTTTTGTCTTCCGTTCCTAATTATGGCACCATAACACTCAAGGGGGTGAACTCTCACATTCTCCCCCCAAGGCAGGTAGCTGGTGATAATGGATCAGTTCCAGGTTATGTACAGCCCAATTGATATATTTTGCTCACAAGGATGAACAGTCTTCATAGTGAATTGAAATGGGGGTCAGTTCCATTTCCATCTGAAATGTTAGTATTAATCTTGGTACGTGCCTTTTTGAACTAGATCAGATGGAAAACTGAAGATCTGTCTTTGACCTTCTCCTAGTTCTTTGTGCCCCACGATAGCCAACAAGCTACTAATCAAACCTGCTACACCTGCTTCTTGTGGGACCCTAGTTCTTATGGCACAGAGGTAGTGTCTTTACCTTTGAGCGAAGAAGTCCCAGGTTCAAGCCCCAACATACTCCAGGGCTGTGTCCTAACATCTCTGAGCAAGTGTTTAAAAAAATCTGAAGAATTCAGTATAAATATTTGAAAGGAAACTTCATTTTCCAGGAGGCAGTCACGCCTGGTAGATTAACTAATGTTAATTTGATCGGTAGGCAGGCACAGCAGTGTGTGACTGCAAGTGAGGCAGGTAAAGGGATCCTGCAGACAGGAACACAGGAGCCGCAGCCGCAGTCCCACAGGTATGAGGCACTTGCTGCCTGCGTGGATGAGGAACAGGGCTACAGGAAGGATGAGTCAACTGGCCATGGCACCATGGTCCAGGAGGCTATTCGAGAGAGGGGAGCAAAAAGACAGATTGTACCTGTCGGGGGGTTCCATCATAAGGGGGATAGACAGTATCCTTTGCGAGCAGGATAGAGAATCCCGCATGGTGTGTTGCCTGCCTGGTGCCAGGGTGCAAGACATCTCTGACCGGCTTGAGAGGATAGTAGAGCGGGAGGAGGAGGATCCAGTTGTTGTGGTCCACGTAGGTACCAACAACATAGGCAGGACTAGGAAAAAAAGACCTGTTTCGGGATTATGAAAAGCTAGGAACAAAATTAAAAAACAGGTCTTCAAGGGTCATAATCTCTGGATTGCTGCCCGAGCCACGTGCAAATTGGCATAGGGAGGCGAGGATCAGGGAAGTAAACATATGGCTAAAAGAGTGGTGTGGGAAAGAGGATTTCCTTTTCATGGGGCACTGGCATCAGTCATGGGACAGGAGAGATCTATATCGCTGGGATGGACTCCACCTGAACAGGGCCAGGTCCAGTGTTCTGACGAAAAGGGTGGTTAATAGGACTTTAAACTAGTAAGTAGCAGGGAAGGGAGAAGTGAGCGTAGAGGGAGAACAACAATTAATGTAAGGCAAAGCAGCAGGTTAGCAGGTGACGAGGAAGCTTCAACTCCATTGAAAATTAGGAAAAAAGTTAAAGGGAAGGAGAACTCGAGAGCTGTTAGTAATGGAGGTAATAGGACCCAAAAAGAAGGTGCAAAAACTAGCATAAGGGCACTTTATCTGAATGCTCGGGGCATTCGAAACAAGGTGGATGAGTTGACGGTGCAAATCATGGCAAATGGGTGTGATTTAGTGGCCATTACAGAGACATGGTTACAGGATGGTCATGACTGGCAGTTAAGTATCCAGGGGTATCAAACTGCTCGGAAGGACAGACAGGAAGGTAAGGCAGATGGTGTTCCTCTGATTTTTTAAGGATGATATCAGGGCGGTAGTGAGAGATGATATAGGTTCTACTGAACAAAATGTTAAATCTATTTGGGTGGAAATTAGGAATAGCAGGGAGAAGAAGTCACTGATGGAATTAGAATTCCTACAGTGCAGAAACAGGCCCTTTGGCCCAGCTCACCAACCCTTGGAGCATCCCACCCAGACCCATCCCCCTAAACACTATGGGCAATTTAGCATGGCCAATCCACCTAGCCTGCACATTTTTGGACTGTGGGAGGAAACTGGAGCATTCGGAGGAAACCCATGCAGACACGGCGAGAATGTGCAAACTCTGCACAGACAGTCACCTGGGGCTGGAATTGAACCTGGGTCCTTGGCGCTGTGAGGCTGCAGTGCTAACCTCTGAGCCACTGTGCCACCCAGGTGTGGTCTATAGGCCACCAAATAATGACATCGTGGTGGGGCGGGTAGTAAACATAGAAATAGCTAATGCATGTAAAAATGGTACAGCAATTATCATGGGGGATTTTAATCTATATATCGATTGGTCAAACCAGGTCGGTCATGGCAGCCTTGAGGAGGGGTTCATAGAATGCATTCGCAATAATTTCCTTGAACAGTATGTAATGGAACCTACGAGGGAGCAAGCTATCCTAGATCTAGTCCTGTGTAATGAGACAGGAATAATTAATGATCTCACAGTTAGGGATCCTCTTGGAAGGAGCGGTCACAGTGTGGTCGAATTTAAAATACAGATGGAGCATGAGAAGGTTAGATCCAGTACCTATGTCCTGTGCTTAAACAAAGGAGACTATGAAGGAACAAGGGAGGAGTTAGCTAAGGTAGAATGGGAGCAAAAACTTTATGGTGGGTCAATTGAGGAACAGTGGAGGACTTTCAAAACAATTTTTCACAGTGCTCAGCAGAAGTATATTCCAGTGATAAGGAAGAACTGTAGGAAAAGAGAGAGCCAGCCGTGGATGTCTGAGGAAATAAAGGAAAGTATCAGATTGAAAAAGAAACACATACAAAAAAGCAAAGGGTAGTGGGAAACGAGTCGACTGGGAAATCTTTAAAGGCCAACAGGAAGCCACAAGAAAGGTTATAAAGAAAAGTAAGATGGATTATGAGAGTAAACTAGCCCAGAATATAAAAACAGGCAGCAAAAGTTTCTATAAATATGTAAATTGTAAAAGAGTGGCGAAGATAAACATTCGTCCTTTAGAGGATGAGAAGGCCAATTTAATAAGTGGGAATGAGGAAATAGCCAAGACATTAAATAGTTATTTCGTGTCGGTCTTCACAGTGGAAGACACAAATAACATGCCGAAAACTAACGGCAAGAAGGTTATAGCAGGCGAGGACCTAGAAACTAGCATTATTACTAAGGAGGCAGTGCTGGGCAAGCTAATGGGGCTAAAGGTAGACAAGTCTCCTGGCCCTGATGAAATGCATCTCAGGGTACTAAAAGAGGTGATGGGGGAAATAGCAAATGCACTAGTAATTATTTACCAAAATTCTCTGGACTCTGGAGTGGTTCCCGCAGATTGAAAAACAGCCAATGTGACGCCACTGTTCAAAAAAGGAAGTAGACAAAAAGCAGGTAACTATAGGCCAGTTAGCTTAACTTCAGTAGTGGGGAAAATGCTTGAATCTATCATTAAGGAAGAAATAGCAAGACATCTGGATATAAGTTGTCCCATTGGGAACACCCAGCATGGGTTCATGAAGGGTAGGTCATGTTTAACTAATTTGGTGGAACTCTTTGAGGACCTTACTTGCATGGTGGACAATGGGGAACCTGTGGATGCGGTGTATCTGGATTTCCAGAAGGCATTTGACAAGGTGCCACACCAAAGGCTGCTACATAAGATAAAGTTGCATGGTATGACAGGTAATGTATTGGCATGGATAGAGGATTGGTTGACCAGTAGAAAGCAAAGAGTAGGGGTAAATGGGTGTTTTTCTGGTTGGCGGTCAGTGGCTAGCAGTGTGCCTCTGGGATCAGTGTTGGGACCTCAATTGTTTACAATTTACATAGATGATTTGGAGTTGGGGACTAAGTGTGGTATGTCAAAATGTGCAGATGACACTAAGGTGAGTGATAGAGCAAAGTGTCCAGAAGATAATGAAAGTCTGCAGGGGGATATAGATAGTCTAGGTGAGTGGGCAAAGGTCTGGCAGATGGAGTACAATGTTGATAAGTGTGAGGTCATCCATTTTGGTAGGAATAACAGCAAAATGGACTATGTTTTAAATGGTAAAAAAATTGCAGCACGCTGCTGTGCAGAGGGACTTGGGTGTCCTTGTGCGTGAATCGCTGAAGGTGGGATTGCAGGTGCAGCAGGTAATTAAAAAGACAAATGGAATTTTGTCTGCCATTGCTAGAGGAATGGAGTTTAAAAACAGGGAGGCTATGCTGCAGCTGTATAGAGTCCTAGTGAGGCCACACCTGGAGTAGTGTGTGCAGTTTTGGTCTCCTTACTTGAGAAGGGATATACTAGACTTGGAGGGGGTGCAGACGAGATTCACTCAGTTGATTCCAGAGTTGAGAGGGTTGGATTATGGGGAGATACTGAGTAGACTGGGATTATACTCATTGGAATTCACAAGAATGAGGGGAGATCTTATAGAAACATATAAGATTACGAAGGGAATAGACAAGGTGGAGGCAGGGAGGTTGTTTCCGCTAGCAGGTGAAACCAGGACTAGAGGGCATCGCCTCAAAATAAAGGGAAGCAGATGTAGGACTGAGGTCAGGAGGAACTTCTTCACCCAAAGGGTTGTGAATCTGTGGAATTCCCTGCCCAGTGAAGTGGTTGAAGCTACCTCGCTGAATGTTTTTAGGGCAAGGCTAGATAAATTTTTGAACAGTAAAGGAATTAAAGAGGGTACTAATATCCTGGGTGGGAAATTTGCTAGCGCTATTCAGGTGGATTTAAACTAGCTCAGCAGGGGCATGGGAACCTGTGGTGTAGTTCCAGTACACAGGAGGATGAGAGAAGGGAGGACATGGACAGGATTTCACCGTCACAGGAGTGTGCTGGCAGACAGCAAGCTGGTTTGAAGTGTGTCTACTTCAATGCCAGGAGTATCCAGAATAAGGTAGGTGAGCTTGCAGCATGGATAGGTACCTGGGACTTCGATGTTGTGGCCATTTCGGAGACGTGGATAGAGCAGGGTCAGGAATGGATGTTGCAGGTTCCAGGGTTTAGATCTTTCATAAAGATCAGGGAAGGTGGTAAAAGAGGGGGAGGTGTAGCTTTGTTAGTCAAGGACAGTATAACGGTGGCTGAAAGAATTTTTGACGAGGACTCGTCTACTGAGGTGGTATGGGCTGAGGTCAGAAACAGGACAGGAGAGGTCACACTGCTAGGAGTTTTTTATAGGCCTCCGCCAAGTTCCAGGGATGTGGAAGAGAGGATCGGCAAAACGATTCTGGGCAGGAGTGAAAGGAACAAGGTGGTCATTATGGGAGACTTTAACTTCCCCAACATTGACTGGAAATGCTATAACTCTAGTACGTCGGATGGATCAGTTTTTGTCCAATGTGTGCAGGAGGGTTTCCTGACACAGTATGTTGAAGGGCTGACAAGAGGGGAGGCCACACTGGATCTGGTACTTGGTAATGACCCAGGCCAGGTGTTTGATTTGGTGGTAGGTGAGCACTTTGGAGAGAGTGACCATAATTCGGTTACGTTTAGTTTAGCAATGGAAAGGGATAGGAACATGCCACTGGGCAAGAGTTATAGATGGGGGAAAGGCAATTATAATGCAATTAGGCAAGACTTAGGAGGGATAGAATGGGGTGGCAAAATGCAGGGGATGGGGACAATCGAAATGTGGAGCTGGTTTAAGGAACAGATATTGCGTGTCCTTGATAGGTATGTCCCTGTCAAGCAGGGAGGAAGTGATAAGGTAAGGGAACCTTGGTTTACAAAAGAAATTGTATCTCTTGTTAAGCGGAAGAGGGAGGCTTATGTGACATTGAGACGAGAAGGTTCAGATGAGGCGATGGAGAGTTACAAATTAGCTAGGAAGGATTTAAAGAGAGAGTTAAGAAGAGCAAGGAGGGGACATGAGCAGTCATTAGCAGGTAGAATTAAGGAGAACCCTAAAGCTTTCTATAGGTATGTGAGGAATAAAAGGATGACTAGGGTAAGAATAGGGCCAGTCAAAGACAGAAGTGGGAAGTTGTGTGTGGACCCTGCGGAGATCGGAGAGGTGCTAAACAAATATTTCTCATCTGTTTTCACTCAGGAAAAGGAGAATATTGTAGAGGAGAAGACTGAGATACGGGCTTTTAGACTTGAAAGGATTGAGGTTAGTAAGGAGGAGGTGTTATCAATCCTAGAAGGTATGAAGGTAGATAAATCCCCTGGGCCGGATGGGATTTTTCTGAGGATTCTCTGGGAAGCTAGGGAGGAGATGGTGGAGCCTTTGGCCTTGATCTTTGAGTCGTCATTGTCTACAGGTTTAGTACCAGAGGACTGGAGGATTGCAAATGTTGTGCCCTTGTTCAAGAAGGGCAGTAGAGATGACCCAGGTAATTATAGACCAGTGAGCCTTACATCTGTAGTAGGAAAAGTTTTGGAAAGGATTATAAGAGATAGGATTTATAATCATCTAGCAAGCAACAATTTGATTGGAGATAGTCACCATGGATTCGTCAAGGGCAGGTCGTGTCTCACAAACCTCATTGAGTTTTTTGAGAAGGTGACCAAGCATGTGGATGAGGGTAGGGCAGTTGA